>CP135552.1:6428153-6484728 GCA_032402905.1 Khaya senegalensis | reverse complement strand
AAATTTATAATTTAAATTAAAATTTACAAGATCATTAAATAAAATAAAATATCACATTTGTAACAATATTTACATATTTTCTAATTAATTAAAAATTGACAAAAAAATTAAAACATAAAAACTTACTTGTTTTTTAATTTCTGGTTGAAATGCTGTACCACTATTGTGACTTGTACAAAGACTAAATATTGAAAATAATTGAAATTTGAGAGTTAACCAGATGTGAAGGAGAAGTGCTGCATTTATAAGTGTAAAAAGTAGAGTTTGGAGGTAAAATTGTTTTAAATGGTCATTTTGGTAAGATTAAATTAGGATTGGTTACAAATATCAAGACCTCTTAAAATAAAATTATTTTTAGAAATTTTCCATTGCTCAATTGCAGTCTAAGAACTGTAATTTTATTAAGTTTTGTTTCTCTGTTTAGGGTTAGGGTTTGGTATTGGAATTACCGAAGTCGCGAAATGGGAAAAAATTTGGCACTAACACCAAACTACGTCGTTTTCCTCCGCCATAGAAAAAAACAATTTGCATTTTGTAAACCTCTATATAAGTAATAAGCTTCTCTTTTGTAAAAGTGAAAACCAGAAATTATATTTTTGAATATTCAACAATAAGTTTGGTATAATATTTTTGAATTCTTTTTAAAAATAAAAATATGTAAAATAAAAAATAATTTAAATAAATGCTATCAAACTCCAATTGATTTAATAATTAAAAATATTTGTATTATCTAACTTAAACAAAAATTATGATAATAATTTATTAAAAAAATTCAAAGTTAACATGAGAAGGAGATTTGCTAATTTATATTGAATGTACTATAATAACATAAATTTTAAAAGTTTATTGTCGGTCCTGTACTTAATTTTTAGTATAATAGCTCGCTATTGCAACATATTTTTAATTTCTTTCTTAACTCTAATAATTATTAAAATGTATCTATAAACTACTATTTCATAAATTTGCATTATTAAATGTTAAAAAATACACATACAATATTTATTTTATCTTTAAATATGACATAAATATATTAAAAGATATTTTTATCTTTGTAATTTCAATAAACATGCATATATTTTAAGAACATTAATTTAATTTTAGTGTTAAGTTGAAGTGGATATTAAAAGTGGTGATAATTTTGGTAATTTATCGTGATAAGCTTATAAGATGAAGGTTATTTGAGGGTTAATTTTTAAAAATTCGAATACTATTTGATTTCAACATATCTTATTCTTATTAAGAAAATAGTTTTAACTTTGGATTAATTTTTGTGTCGAAAATGATGAAATATCCCTCATATTAAGCATATAAAACTAAAGCGACATTGATTATTTGTGTTGCCACCTAACATGTTTGAAAATTAAGATGTAACACTACGTGTTTGATATGGAGCTTGTAAAACAATGATGGTGTTACTAAATATAAAGGCGAAGCTAATGTTGGAGATGGTGGTGGTGGTGATGCCGGCTACGCAGGTACACTTGGATATGGTGGTTGTGGTGGCCACTGAGCCACTAAATATGAATATAAGGGTGGCAAAGGTGGTGGTGCAAGTGCCAAGAGGGAACATAGGGTTGGATGTGGTGGCGTGGACGACGGTCAAAGTGGAGGTGAATATAAGTACTATAAAAAATTTATTTATTGGGGCAAAAAAATTATTTTTATATATAACTTTTATTAAAATATATCATAAATATTTATAATATATACTAAAAAATCATTATAAATTTTTAGGACAGTAGTTAATGTGACAAAAATTATATCACTACTTGTTTGTCATGTTTACTGCAGTCACAAAAAGTTATAATGACATTTTAGTATATGCTACAAATATTTATGGCATATTTTAATAGCAATTATATTATTTACTACCACCACAAAATGTTATAATGATATTTTAGTATATATTACAAATGTTTATGCATTATTAAATTTTATTATTGTTAAAATTTGAGTTGACAAAAAAAGTAACAAATTTAAATTTTTATCTCTAAAAATATATAGTGACGTTTAATTTTGTCTAATTTTTAGTTAATAATAATGATTTTTGTGCCTATGATACTATATTTTCTGTCATCAACAAAATATTTTTTGTTTTATTTTGATTGAATATTTAAGCTAACATAATTAGAAAGTTAGTATTTTCGATCACATAATTAATTCAAAATTGTCTTACATTAAAAAAAAAAAGTAAATACAAATTAAAAATAATCTTATTTCTAATATTAAAATTTTTTGATACATTGATTCTCAAAAACAAGATCTCCAACCAATCTTGATATATCAATTCTTAAAAGTAAGATCTACAATTTGATTTAATTTGAGAGACTTTACGATATTTATTATTTATAGCACAGAGCTCCCAAGAAGGAATACTTCAATATGACCTAAGATCATTAGATATAATCAATTTTGAGAAAAAAAATAACAACATAAATTACTTTTTGATGATAAATTAAAATAAGAAATATTATCCAATCAAATGTACATAAGGATTGGCTATAAAATTGAGACCAAGCAAATTCTAAAATTTTCAATAGGAATATATATATATATATATATATATATATATATTTAAAGGATGTACCACATGTTTATATCAAAGCAAACCAAAAGAACTCCCTGCAAAATATAGATGTTAATATCAACTTAATAAATTAAAATAAGTATTAAAAAAACAACTTAGTTTCATTTAATTCTTTTTTTTTTTTTTCCTTTAGTTACAAGCATACAAAAAATAATCAAATATCACAATAACATTCGTTTCATTGCCTTGGGTTGCCCTTAATAATCACACATGGATCCTCTTCAATTACTTGAAATATCTTCTTTCCATCACGATCATCTAATTTATCATCTAATTTAAACATCTATACTTGAAATGGACACAATAAATCTTTTAATATAATTTCTGTGAAAACTTGTAAATTAAACATAAAAAATTTATTCCATATATTAATAAATTTTATTAATGAAAAATAAAAAAATTGAGATTATTTTTTGGAGTTGTAAACAAGTATGGTGGCTAGGTAGACGAGAAGAGCGAGAGAAAGAGGGAAGGAGGCGGCTGTAAGCTTATTTTTTTTTTTAGAGTTGAGATTATTTATTTGTCCACTAATTAGGTTTGGGAGGGAAAAATTTTGGAAGGAAAGTAGAAATACGTTTTTAAAAGAATGTGAAAAAAATATTTATTAGATAAATAAATTAAATTAAAAATAAACTAAACTTGTCATAATTATTAAAATAGAATTAAATTTCTTATTTCTTATTACATATTTAAGATAATTATCTCTATAATATTAAAAATTAAGAGATTAAATTATATAAGAAAATGAGGTTGCTCACAAATAACAACTCTATTGTACATGACAATAATATTTCTCAACTATTATAATAGTTTAATTGAGTTTATAAAAATAATATTACATTCGTGGATGCATGCACACACTCTTATATAATTTATAAAAAAAATTATATATACATTGATATAAGATAAAGATTTTCTTTCAATTTTTTATATTTTTAATTAAGTTTCATTTGTTAAAAGATTTAAAAATAAAATAAAATTTAATTAAAATAAAATATAATTATTATTATTTTTATTTATGTGTTATTAAATTTTTTAAAATTAAAAATATAAAAAATTAAGAAAAAATTTTAATTTATTAACATAATGTATGTTAATTAAAAAATTATAAAAAATACTTTAGATTGTACAAAAATATTTATGGCTTTTTCGTAACCAAGAAGGTAACTAGTAACATGCAAGAATTTACCTGGAAAATCAACAAAGCACACACGCACGCGCAAGAAAATCAACAAAACGCGCGCGCGCTCGAGATTCTCCGATTCTTCACCACACAAAGGCAGAGACAGGATGCAGGCATGCAGATATCAGGTTTACTTAGTTACTGGGGAGCGAATTTCTAGAGAAATGTGATTTGAGTAAGTGACGGTAACGGTGTCTCGTGGGCAAAGCATCAACAGCAAAGCCAAAAAATAGTGGTCGGACAATAAACAAAAGCAGTCTTCTCTTGTCTTTTCTATCTACGTCTATATCTGTTTATCTATCAAATTAAACTTTATCATTCATCAGTACTGCCTGGCACTGCCAGTCTTTTTTGTTGGTTTTGTGTGGGTCCTGATCCATCCATTCACCCACTCATATCTCGTGGACGGCTGTGTCTGTGCCCTCTTTTTCTCTCTCAATCTTCATGATTTCACTTCTTAGTCCTTGATACAATTATAGCTTCATCATTTTCACCTCTTCAATCCCTGGCTGTAACCTGTAAAGTTAACGCCCTTTTCAGTCCTCTCTCTCTCTCTCTCTTGCTCATTTCTCAAATAATACAAGTATGAGCTCATATGCATTTGCTCCCGGCATTCGGTGCACATATCACTGTATGTAGCAGCCAGCCCTAGTTACTCAACGTTTTTCTTATTATTCTATTTATTCCTTCCTTGCCACATATATATTATTATTAATGCTGAATTATATAATATGTATATATAGACGGTGGTCCATCAGAGTCTATGACTGACTGACTTCGAGAGAAGCCGTGTAAGATAAGAGGAGAGAGAGAGAGAGAGAGAGGGAGAGAGAGAAGGAGAATATTCTCTCTAGGTTGCTTTCTTTTTGGTGTTTTCTTCTCAGTTTCAAGCAAAACTGAGAAATGTTTTTCGCGACAAGAGTATGAGTATAATTTCTTCAATTATAACAAAATTTTCAAATTAGATTCTTTGTTTTGAAGGAAGAGGATTTTGAGATATATATAGATATATATGCTTTGAGAGATCACTTGTTTTGGACTATGTTTAGCCAAGAAGCTCTTGTTTTTTCTTTGTTTTGGTAGGTTCTGCTTTCAGCTTCTTGGTTTAGTTCTTCTGGTTTAATAGTCTGGAACAAACCCCAGCTTCAACTGTTACTTTTTGTTCACTTTCAAAATGATGTCTCAAGATGGGCTCCCAATTCCTTCCACAATTAAAGGGTTTGTTCAAGAACCAAATTCAAACCCTAACCCTAACCCTAATACAAATCAACTGAAGAGGAAGAGAAATTTGCCAGGAAATCCAGGAAAGTATTTATCTTCATCTTCAAATCATTTTTATAGTTCATGCTTTTTATATATATGTTGTTGTTAAAGTTTTTTTCTAATTTTCTTTGTGGTCTTCCTGTTTTAAGCAGATCCGGATGCAGAAGTCGTAGCCTTATCTCCAAAATCTCTCATGGTGACAAATCGTTTCATATGTGAGATTTGCAACAAGGGTTTCCAAAGAGACCAGAACTTGCAGCTTCACAGAAGAGGCCACAATCTTCCATGGAAGCTAAAGCAAAGAACGAATAAAGAAGTTCGAAAGAAGGTGTATATTTGCCCAGAAAAGACCTGCGTGCATCATGACCCGTCAAGAGCCCTAGGTGACCTCACTGGAATAAAGAAGCACTACAGCAGAAAACATGGAGAAAAGAAGTGGAAGTGTGAGAAATGTTCAAAGAAATATGCAGTTCAGTCAGATTGGAAAGCACATAGTAAGATTTGTGGCACAAGAGAGTACAGATGTGATTGTGGCACACTCTTTTCCAGGTAATGTAGTCCAACATTTGTTATTAAAGAATCCTTTACTTATTGCTTTAAATTTATTCCTTATTTTTAATGATTAGTTTGGCGTGAAGAATAAAATGTTCACGTATAGAGTCTTTCACGGTCTTATATACATATCTGTATGAATTTATAATAAGGTCCGACCGAATAGCTAGCTATTAACCATGAAGGAAATGGTGTTTATTTCTTTTTGGGCTTATCATACCGCAGGAAGGATAGCTTTATAACACACAGAGCGTTCTGCGACGCTTTGGCTGAAGAAAGTGCTAGGTTCCCTTCAATTTCATCTACCAATCCAAACTTTAGTAATCCTCAAGGAGCTGGAATTCCCCAATTTTCATCAGTTTTCAGGCCACCATATGCTGCGGGATCGGAGTTAGTAGGAAATCTTGGTGCAGATGCGCAAAAGCCAAGGCTACCACTATGGCTAGACCAAGTTAATTCTCACCTTAACCCAGCTGGGAATATTATGAGTAATTCAAATGCCCTCTTAACACCAAACTCATCAACAGGCTTTCCTGATTTGGCAGAAATGGCACCTATGAATATGTTTGGATCTTTGTCGCAAATGCAGTGGTTCAACAAGTACCCGGAAGCATCATTTGCAGGTGCCAATCTCTCTATATCATCATTGCCACGAGGACCTAAGGAGGAAGATGAAATCAAGGGTGGTTATTTGTCTGAATCCGTAACTTCTTTGTATCCAAATAACCAGAGCCAACAACAACATGAAGGTCCAGCTCACATGTCAGCCACTTCACTCTTGCAAAAAGCGGCACAAATGGGATCTACAAGAAGCAACTCCGCAATGAACACCAACAGTACAGATGGGTTTGGGTTAATGAGCTCTTCATTCAACTCTTATAACCAGGAAAAGAATGAAATGCACAAGTTTTTCAAGCAAGCAAACCAAGCTGATCTTCATCATCATCAGAACTTGAATGAATTGATGAATTCATTATCTTCTCCAACACCATCCTCGTCCACCATGGGAGCCGGGCCGTCATCCGGTGGTCTGAACTCAAGTTTGTTAATGGCAATGAACGGAAAACAAAGCCAAGCAGTAACAGGAAATAATCTCAACGGAGGAAGTTCAAGTAACGAAGCTGATCAGAGAAGTTTAACGAGAGATTTTCTTGGAGTAGGCCGTGGTGAATCAAGCACACCATTCTCGCATCAGGAGCTGGCAAAGTTCATGAATTTGAGACAGTACTCTGGATATCCCCATCATTGATCGATGAAGCCAGCCATAATCTAAAAACAAGAAGGTAAAAAAGAAAAAGAAAAAGAAAAAAGAAAAAAAAAAAAAAAAAGAGAATCCTTTTTGTAACATGCTAGCTAGCTAAGCTAGGTTTAAGGTAGCAGATAAAATTTACACTGAAAAAGTAGCTTATTTAGGACAATGATGAAGCTTCTTAGTGCGCGAGTTGAACTCAGAGGAAGCAAAAGCGAGTCAACTCAGCAAACGAAAAAGAAGGGGCCCACTGCACAGTGGAATGGAAGAGACTTGGCAGAAAGAGACATGGCAATCAGAGAGCTGAAAGAGAGTGGGGCCCTTCCATGCATGTAGTTGTAATATTTTANCAATCAGAGAGCTGAAAGAGAGTGGGGCCCTTCCATGCATGTAGTTGTAATATTTTAAAATTTAAAAATTTTAATATATATATATATATATATTTTATTTTTTATTTTGTAAGGTTGATAGGAATTGGTAGCTCGTGTTTGCGCGAGTGGTAGTGGTAATAGTCGTGACCACTTGCTGTTTTGTTTCGATCAGCTCATTTGAAATCACTGTGAGGGCTGTGACTGACCTTAGATCATGTGAATTTTTAAGAATCAAGATCTGAGGGTTTTAATTTAACATGTTGTAGGACTAGTCTCCTATTCAAACTAGCTTAGCGTGTGCTCCTTCACTGAAGCACAACAGCATGAAGCGGGGGTCAATAATGTAGTTTTCATGCATTAAATAGGGGGAGGATAGGTCAATAAAAGGGGGACATTAATTAATTTACAATGAATAATTATATAAGTTGATTTAACTAAAGCTCCGTTTGTTGGATTTGTGCGACTGAATGCATGATTGTTTCTACAGAAACCATCCTTTGAAATGAAACCAGATGCAACTACCATGAACCAACACAACAGTACAGTAGCAGATGTAGTTCATGTATCAACATCTGAAATTGACCCTTGAGTAACTTTAATTGGTTACATCTTAGATCTTAATATCAAATCAGTTTATTTGAACCACATGTTATGATTATATATGTCATCGTAATAATTAACCAAATAAAATTGAGTGTTTATCCTTTAGCTATACTTGTGTGGTTTAAAAGGCTGTTTCTGCACTAATTTATATGTACACACACACTAACAACTAGCACACAAAACATTCGGAAAAAAAATAAAATAAAATAAAAAAGTGGGATGAGCTTTAATAAATTTTTTATTTATTTTAATAAAATATCTAAATTATTAATAAAAAAAAGTAACAAGTGTCACTATATTATAACTTATTTTTAAAAAATAAAATAAGATTTTTTAAACAAAAATTCAAATCCTTCTAAAAGATTTTTAAAATAAAATAGAGCTTTTTTGTAAAAATTAAATTAAATTTAATTGATTTTATTTATTTTTTTTTAAAATTTTTAAATTTTATTTATTTCTAACACTAATAGCAGGTCACCAAATTCAAAAGTGTTCTAGTACATGAAAGGCAGGTAGAATGAATTATTGCATCATGACTGACAAGTCGGCATTAGAGTCTCGACTTCATTTTGTTGTAGTATGAACGTTTAAGGTGTTTATATCATGATCTAAAGAATGAAACACTCGTGGATAGGCCCACAAGTTGGAAATCTTTAGAATGAAGATTTGAAATGTCAATGGTTGACATTGCTTAAGAGATTTCACATACAAATTACTTTCAGGACAAGTTTTGAATAAATATTACTCTAAATAACAGTAAAATAATATAAAAAAGAAAGAAAGAAAGAAAGAAAGTGAAATTAAATATGTAATTTCAAATTTGTCCCCTCAAATTATAAATATATGACAACTATTAACAAGTACCCCACGTGACACGCCACACAGAGACATATGCGAGCCACATAAGCATCCCATGTGTTATTTATCTTTATTCCACTATAAAGTATGCATACTTATCAATCATTAAAATATCTTGTCATTTTACAATATAGAATTTAGTTGTCAAACACTTTCTTTGTATTTGAACCAAAAACCCAACATTAAAGGCATGACCAATGCAGACATAAATCTTCAGTGGCACTCTCTCTCTCTCTCTCTCTCTCTCTCTCTCTCTCTCTCTCGCAATGTACTGTGCTTCATTTTGTTGTCTTCTCACTAGAATTCCTTGTTTTATGTTATATACATATATGTGCGTGTATAATAACTGAACATATTTGTGTTCTTCCATTCGGATGTTGTGATGTGGTAATCTTTGTTAGTTTCTTTTTTTTTTTTTTTCTTTTTCTGCTTCATATTTGATTTCTTCTAATTCTGATACTTATGAAGCTCAGATATGAAAGGTTTCACTTGAAAGGAAATCGATTATTGCAAAAAAAAAAAAAAAAAACCGTTATTATTGATCTAGTTAAAAAAAGGCCAGGTGGATGAAAATTTGAAATAGTGACAACCTCCAAAATAGCTAGAATATAATACATTTAATGTATTTACTACCTCCAGTTCGTTTGTGGTCAACATGATACTAATATATTTTGGATACAGTATTGTAATATTTACGTGCTAAATGAAAAATGGAAGTTTTACTGTAAAACAAGAAATAAAAAGAGGAGGAGTAAAGTCCAAATGACAGTACATAATCAATATTTTAAATTGAAACAAAATTAGAAAATTCACAAACGACAGGGATATTGTTGAAAAAAGGAAAAAAAAAAAAATTGAAAACCCTCAAACATACAGAGAAAATATTATCATACAAATGGGACACAAAAGAAATGGACAAAATTAATGAAAAACATTCACCATGTCCCTTGTTGAGTATCGATCACCATCGTTCAGTCTTACTCACCAAAAATCATTACCCCACTGCCGTAGAAAACGCGCGGACCGTCCATTGTATCTCATCAATTTTCTTTTACTGTTACAAAGAAAATACTGCTGCAATGACAGCATGCGCAAACCCAAGGAACAACACAGTTTGCACGGTCATGACACTCATTGCACCGGAGTCATCCAATTTAGCGTCCTCGGGAGCATCTGCAACAGCATCAGCCTTCTTCTTCTTTGGTTTTGCCGGTGCCGGTGCCGGTGCCGGTGGCTTAGCGCCGAAAAGGTCCCAAGGAAGAAGCACCTTATCTACTTGATAAACAGCAAGCTGGCCATCAGAGTATATGGAACCGGAAACACTTGTATTGGTAATTCCTGTTGATATGTTCACTGAATTGCCAAAAGTTATCACGTTTAGAGGATATTTGTATTTGCTGCTGTCTCCGGCGTTTGTTCTTAAAGGATTACTTACTGTTTGGAACTGGGATAGTGGGATGTAAGTGGGGATTACGTGAAACTGGATTAATGCAACCTTTTGTTGATCGTTTAGGGAGTTGAGAGTGCCTGAACTGAGGCTGGAAAACGCGTTATCAGTTGGCGCAAAGAGGGTCATGCCATTGTTTGTGTCGTTGAGCTGGTGATCAATCTGGTCTGCAACTGAAGTGGCTTTTAAGAGCCTGATAAGGAGCGAAAACTGGCCGGCTTTCTCTAGGATTTTGGTGACGTTGGTGGGGCCGGGAGGAGCAGGAGCTGCGGCTGGCTGGGCTAGGGTTGTGGTGTAGTGGAGAAGAAAGAGTAGGACAAGTGAAAATGAGAAGAAATATTGTTTCATGATCATATGTTGTAGGATCTTGAGGTTATACGTAGTCTTTCTTGCTAGAAAACAATGCAAATGCTAAGAGTGGTCCTTGCAAGAACACAATATGCAAATGCAGGACTAGTGGTCCTAGCAAGAAAACAAAGCAACTGTTTAATGCAAGAATGGATTCTGCACGAAGGGTTTGATGAAAATGGGGATAACTGAAAGGGTTTTTATTACGGTGGGAAGAGAATAAAGTTAGGTAAAATGTGCAATATTAGTTAGCAACTTAGACCTTAGTCATTAGCAATTCTATACTAAATAGATAGTTGGAAGAATCAATAATTTGAGAGAGAGGAATAACAATAAAATGATGATACTGTTGCAGCAACTAGTTTGCTTGAAAAGGAAGGAAAAACAGGAGAAATTGCAAGTGGGTGTGTGGGCAAATGAAGATGGATATGATAGCTTTGCTTTTACTTGTATATACATTCTGGGGAAGAACGAAAAAGAAAATTGACATATACTTATTGCCATTTGCCACAACTTTAAGAAAGAAGTTTCTTTGGTTATACTTCTTGTATTGCAACGGATGGAGCATTTCAAATTTCTTGTGGGATGTGATGTTGACTCTGTGAGATGGGTCCCCAGTGGCCCAACCTCATGAATATTATCCGCTATCTTCATGAAAATTACCTTCTAACAATGTCAACGCTGATGGCTCTTGGTGGGTCATTATTTGATTGGAATGGTCCACAAAATAATTAGCACGGAAGTTCGGATGTTCAATCTATGAAGTTTTCTAATTTATTAGCAGCAAGCCTGTCTTGATTGCATTGTTTGTGCATTACTTGGACTGCAGCCCATCTCCAAGGTAAGGATCCCTACGACTTTCAGCCCATATGGATGTGTCCTCATCGCTACGCACACGAGTAACTCTAGTCACCTATTTTGACTCCTTTTCCAGGATTTGCTGTAGCTCAAATTTGTAATATAAAACTTGTTACATAATTTGTTTCAAGTTTTATAGTCTATGAAAAGAAAAAGTTTAAAGAAAACAAAGAGAGAACAGAGTGTCGCCAGCATGATGAGTTGATATCACATATTTATTATGATTTGAATTGAAGTAAAATAGAAGAGGTCGGTATCTTTTGATTACCTGACATTAAGCCGCCAATCACGTTGCAAAGAACTAATTAGACGGCATTAAAGTAGAAAAAAGTTAGAACTTCCGCAACTCCCTTAACAAATTATTAAAACTGATTGAGTTTGAGTTGACTCGGAAAAACAAAAGGTGACATTTAGGCTTTAAATATCAATCAATTAGTAAAACAAGCAAGTCTCCAGGGCTTAAATGAGAGTAATTGATTGGCTGGTATGTTTCATTCTCAAATTGCTGTCTGGAATGAAATCATGAGCTCTTCTCATTGCGGCATCACTTTGAAACAATAGAAAGTGTTGCTTTTATAGTCTGATGAGAATTTAAAGGTGAAAGTAACTCCCTATCTATAGCCTTTTTTAAGTGGGGAATGCAATTTCAGTTGAGGATTAATTCTTCTAATTCTTTGGATCCCCAATTTCACATTATTTCTTTCATAGTTCTTCAAAACTTCAATACACTTGTAGGAAAAAATACGAACCAATTAGGTGACAGTTAACGTGAAGAATGAAATAAAAAGCTGAAGAAAAGAAAAGAAAATTGAAGTACAATGAGCGAGAAAAGAAAGTCAATTCAAAAATATGTTGTGCATCTTTCAATTTTTTTTTTTTTTTTACTATAATATCTATTTTTTTATATAATTTTTAAAATTTTTCACTATAATTTTTAAATATAAATAATAAATTGGATATTAAATTAGTATTCTTTTTTAATCTTTTCTATTTATAACTTAAATAAATATTAATATACAATATAATTAATAATAAATAATTTAAATTTTATTTTAATTTTTTAAATTTATATTTAATTAATTTACAAATTTTATTAAAATATAATATGAATTTTTTTATTATTAATTATATTATATATTAATATTTACTTAAAAATTAAAGATAAAAAAGATTGAGAATCATGGTCCATTTTAATAAAAGCTGAAACTTGTAAGATAAGAGTTGGTGGTTGTTTGTTTTTTAATATGAAATTTATATGGATACAAAATTTGAATAGAATTAAATATATAAATTTAAATAATTTTAAATAATATATTTTGTATTTTTAGTTTTATTAAAGTTTAAAATTAATGATTTGACATATTGTACTTTATAAATGATTAGATAAAAAGTACTTATTAAAAGATAAATAAAACTTATAAAGGTACTTTTAAAATTATAGTTAAAAAGATATATTTTAATATTTACATTTAACATTAAATCAATTAAAGATTTTAACTTAACCGAAAAAAAAAACACAAAAAGGCAGCGTGGGACAGCTGAGGAAGCATCTTTCGGGGCAGTGCACGGGAAGCAAGAGCCATGCCATCTCCCAAAAAGGAGGAGCAAACGCAGCGTTAAAGATTGGCTAGATTATTATTGAGCAAGTTGACTTGCTCAGGCAAAAGAAAGCACTGTAGTAGGGAAAAGTTTTACTCCTTTTGCAACTCTTCATAGATCGTGATCTATACTTGGGGATGGCACCGGCTCCATGAAGACCATTCCCATCCTCATCCCCGTTTTGGAAGTATTGTCTCCGTTTTCTATCTGTTATTATTTTAAAAGAATTTTTCTGTCCTCATTTAATAGCAAAAATCCCGTACCACTTATTAACATTAAATAATAATTAAATTTATATAAAATAATTATAAAATTAAATAAAAATAATAAATTAATATATATAAATAAATTTTAATATATGTACAAATATTAACAAGTTAACATATTAATGAATTATAATATTAATTTTTAATAAAATAAAAAAATAAATTAAATAAAATATTTAAAATTTTATTAAATTTTGTAGAAAAAATATTATTTTTTTATATTTGTAGAAAAAATATTTTATTTGGTAGTTAAGAAAAAAAATTTTGAGAGTTATTTTTTTTTTGTTAATTTTATATTAATATACTAAAATTAGTTTAACATTTACAATTGATAATTTAATTTAATATTAATTAATTATTATATTTTTATTTTAATAAATTTTAGCTATAATTATATATGTGTGTGTGTGTGTGTGTGTGTGTTGATTTTATTTTTAATTTTAAATATATTAATATATAAAACAAAAAAAGTGAGACGGGAATTGTCCCCATCCCAATCCCCGCCCAAAACAGGGTGGGCCCTCGTCCCTTGAGGATTTTTGCCATCTATACCTATTACCAACAATGTGCATTATGGATTGATGCAGTGGGCAGTGGCCACACTATTTTTGTTTGTTATCAAGCCAAAACATTAGGAACCATAATTCATTTGTATCCTAAAGTTTAAATTTCCTATGTTAATTCTATATCGACAAATACAAATATAACATTTTAATTAATCTACTTTATAAAGTATTTTGTATATTAAATAAATTATCATTCAAAATAAAATTTTATGTAAAAAAAAAAGTATTTTATTATGATTTTGACAATCCTGTTCACAAAAATTCATCAAGAAAATAACATTCTTGTTGTTTGGGAAAGCAGTGCTGAAACATTAAGAAGTTTTAATGCATGGAGTTTATAATAATGTAATATAACAAATTTGTTCTAGTTACTTTTGACAATCTTTAATTAATTTTAACTAATTAATTAAGTCAAATAAGTACAATGCAAATTAAATAGAAAAGACTAATAATTTTTAAACTAATTTGAATTTTTTAATTTTATATCCATAAAGTCATATTTAGATAAAACAATTCATTAAAAAAAATAACGATTATAAACACTAATGGACTTAAATAAAATAAACACTCTTTCTTATATTTATTACCGCAGTCTTGAATCTTTTTAGGTGAACTTGTTCAATGACATTTTTTAACTTTAATATGTCAAAATTTCTTCGACTTAACTGAATAAAATCCCTTTATTAGTTGTTGTTGAACTTCCTTAAACAAATGTAAGTCTTTTTCTGAATAATACCAAGAAAAAATTTTAACAACATTTAAGAGAATTTTCTCTAAATTTATGAAACTAAATAATATTATAACTCATAATATCCATCAAGTAATTTTTTTCTTAGATTATAAGACAAATATATAAATAACTTGAAAATAAAAAGACTAAGAAAACAAAAATATTCAACACTCTCTTACTTTTGATGTTCTCTCCATAGCTACTAAATAAAAAAAATAAGCTATATATATACAACTCAAACTTAGCATTAATTGTGTTTGATTTTATTTTCTAAATTAAAAAAAATTTAACTTTCTAATTAAGAAAATTTTTTTCCTAAGTAGAAGTATATTCCTTATATTATTCTTTTTGACAAGACATATAAGGCTGCAACTAAAAACAACTAAATTATTGAAGCATAAAACATAAAGAAATGAATAGCTACTCTCCCTTAACGGGCTACATAAAAAATTGCTTTATTTAAACATCTGAAAAAAAAAAAATCACTACTCTTGAATATACACTTATTAATTTAATTAATTTCTTATTTTGTCACAAAATGTCAAAGAAAACATAAAATGATCTGTGAAAATCTTATACCCATTTAAAATATAAGTAATGACTTCTAAATAGTTATATAAAAAAAACACTAAATTTTTTTTCTTTTTCTTCTATTATAATCAAAATAAATATTCATCACAATTCAATATATATACTTATTTACAATATATATAATATATTAAAAATACGATTTATAACAAAAGTATAATTATTACAGCAACAAAATCTTGTATACCTAACTTTATTAACAAATCACTATTATGAGAATTTACCTAGTTTTGTCGCCTTACTAGTTATACTTAAAAATCATTTCAATTATGAAGTAAGTAATTTAAAATTACTCAGTAAGAACCATAAAATCTAACAAAATAATTTAATAAATCACAATATTCCAACCATACAAATAATAACTAATCAGGATAGCAACATATCCCGTATATCTAACGTTATAACAATAATTAGTTAGGACTAATTCATCCCAACTATGCAATTAACAATTCAATTAGAATATTATGAATAATTATAGTATAGTACCATTTTCTTTTATACACTTTCTATTCTATCTATTCCATTTATACTATTCTGTTTTCTTTTCATTTGACCAGTCATATTTAAGTAAATTATGGATTGTGATTACATTATTCATTTTACACCCCAATATATGAATAAATTGTGCACACTTGTTATGTTACCATGGGTTCAACATGCCCTTAAGGGCGTCGTGGCAAACTGCTATTTTCTACTATAGGTTTAACGTGCTTAAAGACCCCATAGAGGACTGTCGTGATTCTTACATACAATTTTGGACACCACAAAGATAACTGTGAGTTTCACATGCCTCAAAGAGCGTCACAGTAAATAATAAATCATTATTCTAATAATTACATATGCAACATTTCTATAATTTTGTCCCAATATAAAATAATTTATACCTATTGCTGCCTTTCAATACTTACCAATATATGTACCACCAAATCAATTATAAAAATAATATTTTTAATAATAATAATAATAACCAATTTACACACACACACACACCCCCCTATATTAAGGTATTCCTACATTAAACATACAACATTGGAAAGGTATTTTAAAATACCTCTTTCGATAATGGATGTTGATGGAATGAGGCGTAACTATAAATATTACTTAATTATTAACTTTACACAACTTTATATATATATATATATATCTCAATATATATAACTATGTATATATACACATATATTTAATCAACCATTCAAAACACTTTCAAATTTCACACTCGTACTCATTCTCTGATAATGAAAATTTTTTTTATCACGCAATCAATTTTTAATCATTTACATGTATACTTAATTAATCAATACACATCCACTTGATTAAAATAATAACCCAACATCATTTAAACAATACCTTAATAGGGCAATTTTATCCATTTTCTATTTTTTTTTTCGTTTTACACATCCAACCTAATTTCTACCAAATTTCTTGTATCACAATACAATTATTAACACATAAACATATTAAATTAACATAATTTAACATCAAATAAATAGTATCCAAAATAGATTATTTTACCATTTTTCTATTTTTCTTCCATTTTACACATTCAAATTAATTCCTATCAATTTCATTTATTTTTAATATAATTATTAACATATAAACACGTCAAAATATCATAATTTAATACTAAATAAACAGTACCTAAAATGAACCATTTTTTTCTTTTTCTATTTTTTTATTTTATATATTTAAATTAATTTCTACTAATTTCATTTATTCCCAAACACATTTATACACATTCAAATATATCAAAATACATTAAAATCAAATATTTAAATACTTTATAAGTAGTGACCAAATATGTCCTATTATGTATAAATTACAATTTTTCTATTTACACAATTCTATTCACTCCAGTCTACTTTCCAAATATTCAATTTCATAAAACCCTTAAATTACCAAGTTAGAATTTAGGGTTCTTACCTCAAATCTAAAATTGATGACAATTACACCAAATTCAAGTTAAAAAACACCTAAATCACTATTTAAAACTATAAAATCACTACTAAAATCACTTTCTGACAAATTTATAAAATAAAATTTAATAAAATTAAGAAAATTTACCATCAAATTAAAGTTCTCGACATATAAAATAATTTTTTCTTCTGCGGTAATGCATTTTATCGGACGAATTGTAAAATTTTACTTAATTTTTTAAAAAAAAATTTGAAAGAGAAAGAAGAGAATGACTTACAGGAAAAGTAAGAAGAAAATAAATTGAATGTATCTAATTATGAAAAGTCAAAATGTTATCCAATTTTATATTTTTGTAAAAATTATACTTTTACCTAATAACTTTTTAAAACTTGCATTTGACTCTTAAAAAAATTATGAGACTACCCAAGTTATTTTTAGATTGTTTCATTTTAGTCCATCAGTTTTAATTTTCACTTTTTTTTTTAAATTTCGTATGAAAAGACTTTTTTACCCTTAATAAAGAAAATTGGTCATTTTGATTTTTTTTTTTATTATTTTTAGAAAAATTCATATCCAAATTCGATTCCGCTTTTTCCTACATTTTATTTATAATATTTATAAAAGTTTTAAGTGATCAAAATCTAGCAAAGTCCTTTCGACCCTTTGTGTAATGACCATTTCATTTTTTTTTCAGCAAAATTATCCCTTTTTATCTAAAATAGTAATTTTAGTATTTTTAGAGTTATAAAATTTATCTTTCCTTCTAACACGCTCTATTATACTAATTTATATTTTCAACATATAGCTTGGTTAATTAAAACTTTATAAAAATGATGATTTTGCTTTTTCTTGCTAATAGTACCCGTTTTCACCCAATTTTCAATTTAATGGGTTTTTAAAATTTGTCTTCTATATTTTTTCTCTAATTCAACACCTTTATCACATACATTTCAATATGATTATAATAAGGGATCCATTAAATACTTAAATTTTCAGGATATTACATGATCTAAGTATAAACACTAAACAAAGAAAAAATCAACATAAATACCCAAGAGTGCAAACAAAAGCATACCAAATATTTATTAAATAACAAAATACTTTTTACAAATAGAGATAGAACCAAAGATAAATGTAAGAGAAATCATCCAATATTATCTAGCAAGTCATATGGTAAATCTAACCAATGTTTATAAATCTAGTAGACCATAAGTTCAAATAGAAAATTTAAGTAAACATATCTAAATAAAACTTAGTTTAACTATTGCATATAAAAGGAAAATAAATTACTGACAACGAGAGAAGTGTCGTAATGGGGTAGAAGAAAAAACTTTACTTCTCTTAATGGAGTAAGGTTGAGAGTCAACGAGAACTTGATGTTGAGAATCTGGCATTAGAATATTAGATGTCGAAGTTGTTATGGTTGGAATAGGAGACTCAGGCAGAATAAGTTCAAGACTAGAGATCATAAAATTTTTCATGGGTTTGGGACATTATGGGAACATTTCTCTAATGGGAAAAAACTCAGGGGAATTTATGAAAAATAGAGAGGGAAACATGAAGAAATTAAGCCCTAATTTATTAATGGGATAGGGATTGGTTTAATTATTTTTGTCCCTTCTTCGTCTTATTTTCCATTAAAATAAAATATAATTATTTTTTTAAAATTAATAAAATTATTATATTATTAAAATTAATTTATAAAATAATATAAAATAAAAAATTTATATAAGGATGGAGAATCCATTCCTCGTATGAGGATTCTTCATCACCACCCATTAAATTTAATAGGGAATAAGGGTTAAAATACAAAAAGGATGGGGAATGGAATATGCCTCCTCGTCCCCTCCAAGTGTCATTGCCATTCCTATTCGGTATTAGATGTTGGAATTAAAGCAAGAGTAGGAACAAGTGGTAGAGGAGCATTGATATGATCACGAGACTTTGGAAAACTTGAATTAAAATGTCAGATTCAATCATAATGTGTAGAAAAGCTATAATAGAAGCATGAAATGATCGTAAAGCAAGCATTAAAATGTCATCAATTAAAGATTGTTATGTTGCACTATAACAAAAATGTGCTATGTCTCCCTTTAAAAGGTGTAGGTGTGTAATTTTGAAGAAGACTTGCCAATACATGATTTGAGTTACACTATTGTTGTTCTAGCAAAGAAGAAAAATTATAGTTAGATCAAGTAGAACTAGAAAGTTTTCAATTTAAATGAAATCTAACAAATATCAATTGAACCCTACATGCATTTGTGACTATATTTATAAAGACCAAAACAAAACTTTTTAAACCTTGCATAACAATACCTATGAAATGAAATAAAAAATGTTGTTTTAGTCCAAAATTTTTTGAAAATGCAAACTAGTTCATCAATGAAAAATTTTCAGAATTTATGATTTATGCACATAATTTTCAATTTCAAGCAAAACAACCACACAAAAGATTACAAAATTATAATTTGACCCAAATTTGAAAGGCATAACTAATTAAATTCAAAAATCACGCAAACATTAAGCAAAAAAATAAAAAATAAATAAAAATTTGAACTTGAAGAGGTAAACATTTCATATCAACATGATTTTTAAATTTTTGTTCAATTTAAAATGCAGAATTAATCAAAATTGAGAGTTCTAAAATTTTATACCATAAGAAGATAAATATATATTTTAAACCTAGTGTGTGTGTGTGTCCAAAGATTAACTTAAAATTTTTTTCGTAATTTTATTGATGTTAACAACTCATCGAATGAGTGAATCAAACAAACTATATCATCATAATTTCAATTTTATTTTAAAAATACGGCATGCATGTGAATAAGTAATACATATTGTTTCTTGCTACTATTTTATTTTTTTTAATTTTTTAAAATTAGTAACTTTAACTTTATTACTGAGACAACTCTTTTTTTTTTTATGGTAGATCGTCTTCTACATATTAGTGATATATAGACCTATATTACTCATGGATAATTTTGCACAATAATGTTAGCTTTTTCTGATTATAGAGTATGCATTTTTTTTTTTAAAATAAGAATTTAGACAACTAGTTATGCTTAAATTAATATTTTATTATAAAATTACATCAATCTCAAAAGTCAAATCAATTTTACAATTTTGTATGTGTATCATAATTAGTTCACAATTTGTTTATTTTATATCATGGCATAGAATGTTCAACCTCATATTATGACAATCAAATACTAAATTAACAAATTTACACCATACAACATAACTATTCTATTCAACCATATCTGAGACATTTACAAAATAGAATCACACGGAGCATAACCTAAAGGTTTTGCATAATGATTCAAATTTAGGTGCATTTAGAGATTTGATAAAAATGTCAACAAGTTGATTTTTCATTTCTAGATGCTTTAAGGTGACAATTTTATTTTCTACCAAGTTTTTTATAGAGTGATACTTAATATGAATATACTATGTCCTAGAATGCTACATAGGGTTCTTAGAAATATTTGTTGTACTCATATTGTCATAATAAATAATTAGATGTTTTACAATATCGTGATTCTTAAATATTTGTTTTATCTACAAAAGTTGCCCATAACAACTTTTGGTAGCGATATATTTGGCCTCAACAATAGACAAAGAGATCAAATACTACTTTTTGCTATATTGTGAAACCAAGTTGTTTCCAAAAATGAAACAACCTCCGATGGTGCTCTTTCGATCATTTGTATTATTTGCCCAATTAACTTCATCATATCTAATAAGAAGAAGGTTAGCATCTTTTGAAAATAAAATACCATAATTGCTAATCCTATTTACGTGATGAATAATTTTCTTTACAGTATATAAATGTGACTATTTTGAATTTGCTTGGTATCTTGCACACACCTTTACATTAAAACAAATATTTGAGTAACTTGCAGTTAAGTGTAACAAACTACTAATTATGCTCTTCTATTAACTAGGATTGACATTAGACCCATTACTATCGTTTAACAATCTTATATTAGTCCTTATATATGTCTTTAAATATTTGATAGACTATAATCCAAACTTCACTAGATTTTTGACATACTTACTTTGGGTGATAAATATATCATTCTCAAGTTGTTTAACCTACAGACTTAAGAAGTCATTTTACCAACTAAGATCATTTCAAGTTCATTTTTCATATGATCCACATACTCTTGCATATTAACTTTAGAAGTATGACTAAAAATAATATCATCCACATAAATTTGAGCAATTATAATTTCAATCTTTTGTATCTTTTCTTACACAAAAATTTAGTTAACTTTATACCATGTAATTATGGCTTATTTTAACCCATATAATGCTTTTTTAAGTTTGAAAACATAATTAACAAACTCAAGGTCCTTAAAACCTTTGGGCTGTTTTACTTAAGATTTCTCATTTAACAATACATTCAAAAATAAACTTTTTGCATTCGTTTAAAACAATTTAAAGCCTATAACATATGAAATAGCAAGAAGTAATCTAATAGATTCTAATATAGCCAAAACAACAAAGATTTCATCAAAGTTAATTTCCTTAATTTATGTATACTATTACGTAACTAACATAAATTTGTTTCTCACTACGCTACAAATTCATTAGTTTTATTTTTGAAAATCTATTTAGTTATAATAATATTAGTATACTTAGATCTAGATACTAATGTCCTCACATTATATTTTGTAAATTATTCTAACCTTTTTTACATAACATGTATCCAAGATTTATCTAACAAAACTTCTTAATTAAAGAGGTGTAATAAATATATTTGACAATATAAAAATACTTTTTTCTTGTTATCATACTTTCAGCAAGATTACTAACTATCATGTCAGAGGGATGATTCTTTTTCATTCTGAATGACGGTTCTTTTTTATATTAATCTATGAGAGTGTAATTTAATTTAAAGTTAGAACATATTTCATCCATTGTGACACATCTGTTATAACAATATATTCTATTTTTATCACAATATTAGGACAATCTAATTTTTGTGCTTTTTGTCACTTTGCTGTTCATTTTGGAATTTTTCTTAATTTTTATTAATGATTCCAATATCTTTTTTCTTTTGTAAATAATCTATGCCTCTTATACTTTCTACTTAAATCAAGCTCGTAAAATTTATATGAAGTAATTGAAGCACTTTTGGTGTGGTATTGTGTTACACCATTTTATGTTATGATTTAAGTTGCTTCCCGAACTAACATGGATCACATATGTTATGTTGCTTTTTATTCAGTTTTGGAATTTCACGCATAAGTCCTCTATTCACAATCTTGATGAAATTCTTATAATTTAAATATCCAAGTTTTTGATGCCATTTTTTTCTGTCATTATCATCAAAATATAATTGTCAAATTTACCAAGTATTTAAAACTTTTCATATCTAAATTTTATACAAAAATTATTATAATAAATTTGTTTTTATGTTCTTAACATAAAAATATTTTTCAATTTTATAAAAATGTAACACTTTTATATTTAAAATCAATCACACAATATAAAATTTTAAATTTTTTTTTTCAAAACATAAAGATATATCTTATAGATATTTTTATTGCGATGATAAAAATATAAATATCTACACATAACCATTAATTAAAATATAATCTATTTAAAATAAAACATTTGTCAATATTGATAAAGTGTATACTAGAGGTTATGCATTAATATAATGGATAACCCAATAGTGTACCGATATGGTATATCCCTACACGCACGCACACACTTATATTTAATTCTACAGTCACATACTACCTAAGTATGCTACTAAATATGATCATACCATTATTTTCACCCAATGTATATATTGAGTATTGTTCTTAGTACTGATGCATACACATGCAACTACTTTTAGGATATAATATGTCACTTAATAGTATGCACCCTATCTAAAAATAATAATCACACACACATACACACACACACACACATACCATGGATCAAGTATTAGGAAACAACTTGAATTGAATTTAAGCCAATAAATATATTTGTAGCTAAAATAATATATATATATATATATATGCGAAAATTGGATATGTATAATATCCTGGTTATACACATAGTCCACAGTATGTAACTCAAAAATACAATTTCAGTGCACCAACTTATATATATATATATATATATATATGCATATGCAAAATTATACATTAACATCAGAAAGACCCTTATCACAGAGATACTAGTTTTGCTGATACCTCGAAGAGCTCGCATCCATATTCCACTGCACCACATTACCTATAAAACCACAATCTACAAGGGTAAGCGAAATAGCTCAGTAAGAAAATATAACATTATAGTGCAGAGTTCGTTCTTCTGTCACATACACTTTGCGATATTAACGGCGTAGAGGCCATTAAACCCATATTGCCTTGAACATAATCCGACGATACAAATAACACTCCGATTCTACAATTCGTATAACTATTTATATAATACTCATAATTATTGTATAAAATATAAATAAGTTTATATACATTTTTGAATTAATATCATATAACATTTCTTACAAATTGCCAACAAATATCCAACCTGTCATGCTAATTCAGTTATGGATCATAGCCATAAAGTAAATCCACACAACCTTTATCCATTCACACCACTCATATATCAAACTGAGCGTATATTTTATATATGATTGATCATATAACTTGGTTATAACCAAACTAGTGGGTGTGAAGAGTATCTAAATATCTAGATCCATAACCAATGTAGCCATACAGTTAATATCACATAACCCAAAACCATGCATTCATTTTCGAAAGCCATTGTACACCTAAACCATGTACAAATGAATACCATATGAAACTAAGACCATGTATTCATTTTCGAAACCATTATATACCAAAATCATGCACAATGAATACTGCATATGTATACTTATATACATTAAAATGATAAACAGTGTCTAAATCTTGATTTTCGTGCACATAATGAATGAATAGAATACTTGCAGATAGTAATACTTAACTAAAATTCATAATACTTCCATAATCTTATGCACTCGCAAATACCCAACTGCCATATTTACTGAAATTTATCCACCACAATTATAATTTTTAACATTACCATATACATATTACATAACTATCCAACGTTAATGAATAACTGCACCAACACATTATTTACTATTATAAAAAATTTATATAATAATTATAACTATTATAATTATTATAATAACCAACATGTAGCGTCAAGAATATTATAAACTATTCTAGATTTTGTTAATCAAGTTCTAATCACACGATCATAATAGCTATTCATCCACACATTTTAATAATTCATATAAAATTCTATATATATATAATATATCAAAACACTTCTAAATCTCTACAAGTATACCCATTCTTTGTTAATGAGATTTTCTCAACAATAGTAACCAAAATTACCATTTTATTCTTTTTTCAATTTTTGTTATTTTGTCCATCCAACTCAAATGCTACCAATTCCAATATTTTATAATACACTCTTAAACATATAAACATATCATAAAAATAATAATTAAAGTAATTGAAATAGTAATCAAAATTTTTATTCTACCCTTTTTTTTTTTAATTTTTCTTCCATTTTAACAAATTAAATCAATTCCTATCAATTTTATTATTTCACCATACAATTATTAACAAATAATCATAAAAAAAAAAATCATGTTTAAGGCACAATGAACAATACTCAAATTTACTATTTCGCTCTTTTTCTAATTTTCTTTCATTTTGTACATCCAAATTAATTACTATTAATTTCATTTATTCCTTAATACACGTATACACATTAAAACATATTATAACATATTAAAATCAAATATTTAAAGGCTCAATGAATGGTGGCCGAATGCGTATATCCATCAATACTCATAAAATTTCTAAATTCTCATCATTTATTACATTATTCCATATCCAATCTCATCTAAATATCATCTCAAATTCATTCTTATACAAATTAGTCACCAATCATAAATTTCATTAAAAAAAAAATTACATTCCCTTACCTTTAAAGTATATCAAATGTTTGAGTAAATCTCAAAATACCGTAAAACCATCTAAATTACCATTTAAAACCTTAAAACCATAAAAACACTATCAAAATCACTTTTCAACAAATTCATAAACTAAAACGCAATGAAATCAAGAACTTTTACCATCAAATTAAAACTCTCAACCCGTAAAATATTTTTTTTTTTTGCGGTAATGTGTTTAATTAGATAAATTGTAAGATTTTACTTTATTTTTTAAAGAAAATAAAAAAAAAATTAAAAGAGAAGAGAGAGAGTGATTTACGGTAGGAGAAAGAAGGAAAATAGATGAACCCATTCAATAATTTCAACATGTGCTCTTAATGAAAATTTTTAAAATTAAATTTTTACCTACTAAGTTTTAAATACTTACTTTTAAATCCTTAGTCAATTGCAATCTAACTCAAGTCATTTTCAACTTCTACCACTTTGGTCCATCGGATTTAAACCCCACAGAATTTTCAGGTTCTTTGTGAAAAGATCATTTTAACCTTATTGTTTAAAATGTATCATTTTGGTTCTTTTTCATTATATCTATGGAAATTCACATCTAAATTCAATTATATTTTTCCTATATCTTATTTACACTATTTAAAACATTTATGGATGGTCAATTTCTGGCATAATCTTTTTGCTCTCTTGCAAAATAACCATTTTACCTTTTTCGATAAAATCACTCTTTTAGGATAAAAATATGATTCTTGCCGTTCTAGGGTTATTAAACCTATATCTTCTCATAAAATTCTATTACAACACTTAAAAAATTTTGGGTGATTGGATTCTAATGGAATCTTTTCAATCTTTGGCGTAATGACCCTTTTTCTCTTCATATCCCTAACTCCACAAAAATATATCAACTGCATCCTAAGTTGAAATTAAATTTATCAGCATGATATTTATGAAATTTTATCACTTTTCATGTGATAAAAACTCACTTTGATCATAATTTTGAGTAAAAAAATTATTTTTCCCTTACTCGACAAAATGACCTTTTTAAGCGATTTTCACCTGATTTTCTTATAATGAACTTCATAAAATATTTTTAGGAACAAGAAATAATAAAAAATTAGGATTTACCTGTATCCAAATATCACAAAAACCTTCTGTATTCAATGTCCCTTTTTTAATGATTTGTCCTATGGCACAATCTTTAAACGTCATATGTCCCTCAAAACTCCTTTTACAATCCACTAAATTTTTACAATTATCTGTCATTTGGATATCCATTGTCAAAATGCCAAGTGTTAATAACACAAAATTTTAAAGAGGTATAAGTAACAAAGCATATAATTTCTGATTTCTTTACTTATATTTTTCTAAGTTGAAGAGTAGTCTTGGATTTTGTTATCATGTTATATTTTAGAAATTTCAAAAACTTAAAGTAGTTTGGTCGAGTATGACCCCTTAAGTTATAGTAATGACAAATAAAAACGAATTTTTTATTTTTACCCCATAGTATTAGTGGTTAAATTTAGCAGGTGCAACTTTAATAAACATTGTTTCGGGATTTGATGACTTCTCACTAGTATTCCCAAGTCTGTGATGATCATTATAACTCTTTTCTAAGGTTAAAATATGATCATTTTATTTAGAATTAAAGTTAGTAAGTAATTCATTATCTTTCATTCTTAGATTTTCAAATATAAAAGCAAACATTTGAAGTTTAGAATATTTCACTGCTAAAGTTTCCTTATGGGTCACTTAAAAAAATGTCCCAAGTTTTTTTTTTGCTGATTCGTAGGTTGAGATTAACTTGAACTTATTAAGGTTTACTACATTAAAGATCGCATTTAAATTCTTTGAATCAAAATTTGCTAAGTTATCTTCTAGGCTTGTCTAGTTGTCTTTTAGCTTGGCACCATATTATTGTTTGCATCAATCATAGTTGGATAGTTCTAACATGAATTAATACTCATTAAGCCTTCTCATTTATGGATTTAATGAATTTCTACATAATTACTTATAATATAAGTAGTTTGTGTTGTCAAGTAACAGTGGTCATGATATAAAACCTTCTTATCTTTGAATTATTGTTTGCATATTATCTTCTGAGTTGTCTTCTAGCTTGGCATCATATTATTGTTTGCATAAATCATAGTTAGACAATTCCAACATGAATTAATACTTATCAAGCCTTCTCATTTACAGATTTAATGAATTTCTGTATCATTATTTACAATATAAGTAGTTTGTGCTGTCAAGTAATGGTGGTCATGATATAAAACCTTCTTATCTTTAAATGTCCATATCTAGACTAAATTAAATCAAAACACTAAGAATCTTACCAAATAATTAATGACTTATTATGATACTAATTGATAGATTTGTTTTAGTTACTCTTTTAAAAACTTTAATTAATTTTAACCAACTAATTGAGTCAAGTAAGTATAATGCAAATTTAATAAAAAATACCATCAATTTTTAACATAGTTCAGATTTTTCAATTCTACATTCATAAGACCATATCTATAGAAGCAATCCATTAAAAAAAAATGATTACAAGTATTAATAAATTTAAACAAAATAACCTTTTATATTTATCACCATAGTGTTCAATTTTCTAAAATGGACTTGTTCAACAGGATACTCTCATTTTGATGTGTCGAAATTTTTTGATATAACTTTGTAAGATCCCCTTGTTAGTTGTGATTGAACTTTCTTCAACAAGTATAAATCTTCGCTTGATAAATATCAAAAAATGTCTTTACAACACTTAAGAGAACTCTCTTTAAATTTATGAAATTAGTTATTATAAATTTATAACATTCATCAAATTATTTTTTTCTTTAGATCATAAAAACAATATGTAAACAACTTGAACATAAAAACTTAAGGATATGCAGCATTATCTTGTTATTGGCTTTCTCTTTATAGTTGCTACATAAGACAAATAAGTTATATATATATATATATATATATATATATAAAATACAACCTAATCTTAGTTGTGTGATTTTCTAAATAAAAAAAAAAGAAATGTAACTTTCTAGTTAAGAATAATTCTTTTATAAATAAAACTCTATTTTTTTAATTCTTTTCCTTTCCTTTTATTTATAAAATACATCTCAAAATAAATTTTTTAATTAAGCATAAATATTAACTTTGCCTAACACAACTAAAAAACTTTAAAATCCTCTCATTGTGAAAATCATAAAATATGGATGAATAATATTGTATTTAATAAATAGTAACAGATATAACATGTTACAATATGATAGTTAAATATAGTTTTTCAACAAATATCAATAATGTAAACCTCAATATAATAAACTAATAATGATGATGAAAAGCATGAGAATGAATAGTTAATATTAAGTTATATTAGTGTAAATAGCAATTATCAATAGTTCCTAAGTATGGCTAGCCAAATCATGACTAAATATTGGCTTGTGAGTGTAGCACTTTATATTGGTAGTATTAAACTTTTAACACTGCATGAGCCACTCTTATTTGGAAAACGAGAAATAGCTCTAGTATGAATACTTAGCTCCCATTAACTTCTTCCAGAAGAAAACAATAAGCATTGAACATTTACAATCATAGTTTTTAATCGAATTTATAGAGAGGCATATACATAATGTTGGAATAAATGAAGGTAATGGATCTAGTTGATAAGAGTGGAAGGATTTTGGGCTTAATTGAAATCAAGCTAAGGAATTTTTGTAATTTAAGAGAAGCTATTTCATAGTTGGCATATTTGATTGTGAAAAGCTTTTGTTATTTACGATGGCTTCCTTGGGCTTGGCTTTGCAAAAGAACTTGGCCACCTATTTTTGTCAATTATTTTCACCACATATTGAAATTATTTCACCTAAATATCTATATTTTTTACAATACATTTCTAGACATTTATATTTTTATGGTATACACATAACTTTCAAGATTATTTTAGATAACTTTAAAGATTATTCTAGGTCACAAATTACTTATTTTAACACCCTCTCTTAATTTGTAATCTTATTTGTTTTCTAAAACTTTTGAATCTTTTTTCTAATAGTGCCTTGGTTAAAATATTTACTAATTGTTCTCCAGTATTGCAATGCTACAATTCAATCTCTTTTTCCTCAATAAATTTTCTGACGTAATGATGTCGTAGACCAATATGTTTTGATCTGCTATGAAAGACTAGATTTTTAGTCATGGCAATGGTTTACATGTCATAATAGATGACTGTGAGATTTTTCTACCCTTGTTGAAGATCTTTGAGCAATTTCTTTAATGAAACTACTTCATATGCTGTAGTTGTAGTGGCTATGTATTTAGCTTTTACTAATGATATTTCCATGGTGCTTTGGTTTCTTGATGACCAAGTTATAATATTTGATCCTAAACAAAACATGTACCCAAACGTACACTTTCGATCATTAATTGATCCTGCCTAGTTGCTATCAGTGTAGCCATCCAAGCTAGTTTTTATACCTGTGTATATGTGATGTTATAATCTTTTGTTCCTTGACATATCGTAAAATTCTCTTCGCTGCAACATAATAAAGCTTCCTAGGCTTATTCATAAATCTTTATATTATACTCACTACACTGATAATGTCCAGCCTTGTGTTATTTAAAAAAATGATCTATTGAATTACATGCATCAAACAATAAACTTCAACCATTCAAGCATTTTAACAAATACTTGAAGTGCCAACATTACAAACATCACATATATAAAAAATATCAACAAAGAATGAGTTTATTTCTATTTTAAATTAATTGGATGATAAAGACATATCTTCAAAATCATAAAGATAATACAATCCACACTAACCAAGTAAGAGAGAGTGGCCAAATTTGGGAGAGAAAATTAGGATTTATGATAATTTTTTCTTTATATACTTAAACAGATTCATGCCTTTTCATAATTACCCTTCCTTTAATTAAAGAATAAATATATAATATGGACAAAATGGTAATCATTCAATAATTGCTATTTTATGTAGTTTAGTCATTGTACTTAAATGTAAAATATTTATTTAACTATTAAGTAAATGTAATTAAATATAACTTTAAAAGTTTAAATATTATTATTTAATAATTACACATTTGTATTTAGGTCTTTTAATAATTCATATTATCAATTTGACTATATAATTTAAATTAAATTACATTATAATACAAAATTAAGAAAATTTTTTAAACACTTTAAAGAATTATAAATATATATAATATTTATATATATATATGGTAATATATTATCTCGAACGTAATAGTCTTTTTACTAATAATATTTTCTCTTTCTTAAATATATCTCATTATCTTTAATTATCGGTATGACTATGTAGGTTCATTGTAAAATAGCTGTGAACTTATTCCAAATTTTTTTTATTTTAAATTATTTAAATGGTTAATAACCATGGCTAACATCTAACAATATATCATAACTTCTAAACCATAATGAAATAATACTTCATTAAACTTCATCCAATTGTATATGTCGTGTGGATAAAATTCTTCCATTGTCTAATCCTAATCAAGTAAAGGTTCATAATTTATTAAAATTCTATACCAATATAAATACAAACTATCAATAAAAATGTGCTTAACTCATTACTACAAATTTTTTTATATGAAAATTAATTATTTTATCTAGAGATTTACTATTTCAGTCATTTATCGATATTCGTTTAAAAATTTAAATATGGATCAAGTTAGCAAAAATTCCGATCCTATATATATTAAGCCAATAAATCTCTTATTGTCCATTATTCATTTCTAAATGTAAACAATGCGTTACCATATGAATTACAAGCATATATATATATATATATCATATTCGACTATGGTACCTTAAGTCAAAGGATAATATCACACACTAATATAATTATACGATAAATTATTAATTATATATGTTACCATATAATTTATTATTGTATATTTATGTTCGAAAAAATAATTCTCTAACTATTTAATCTATATTAATGTCCTAATAATGTGATTTTTACTTTACCCGTAATAATATCATCTCATGATATTTACTAAATATATTTAGTAGACTTACTATATAATATTGTTGTTCATTTCATATTATCTTTGTAAGAGACAATTTTAATAATACTATTTAATAATTAAATAAATTATTCAGATAATTCACACACGTACTTTATTCATACACATGATAGAATAAAGGAAACTGTCTATATTTGTGAATAAATAATTCTTTTTCTATTAAAAAATAAATGTGTATATATAAAAAAAAAATCTTTAAAGTTGATAACATGAATAACTTTTAGGGCTAACAAATACTCATTTGTACTAAAGCCATTTGATGTTATATTTAATACCCATCTGTTTAAGTAAATATCTTATTATTTTTATGTTATCGCTTTAGTCAATGGGTTAGTGACATTATTCACTAAAAATACTTTATAGATTAATATTTCTTCAGCTTTAACAAATTCACTCAAAAAGTGATAGTTACTCTAAATATACTTAGATTTTTGATGTGCTCTCGATTCCTTCGGTTGTGCAATAACTCCAATATTATCACAGTACATGGTTATTAAATAAATCATGCTAGGAACCATACTAAGTTTAGACACGAACTTGCTCATCCAAATAGTCTCTTTTACTACTTTAGTGAAGTCTGCTATCGCAATTTATTTATAACTCTTCCAACTTATAACTCCTTTATTACAAATAAAATAAATGTTGAGATAGACTTTCTATTATCAACATTAGATTGAAAATTGGAATTTAAGTATCCTTGAATGTTTAACTCTTGATATCTATAACTCACAACTAAATTTTTAATTCTTTTTAAATACTTAAAGATCGATTTTATTGTTGACCAATATTCTTCCCTAGATTAACTTAATATCTGCTACTAACACTTACGACATATGCTATATTAGGTTTCGTATATAGTATTGCATACATTAAACTATCTATAGTTGAAGTATCAGGTATGTTACGTATCTACTGCCACTTTTTATCAGTTTTTGGACTCATATCTTTAGAAAGATGAAGACTATGAATAAATGGTAAGAATTGTCTCTTAAAGTTTTCCATGTTGAACTTTTTCAATATTCTTTTTATGTACAATTTTTAGTATAATCTAATTATCCATTTTACTTTATCTTTATAGATACAAACTCTAAAGACATAACTCTCATTTTCAAAATCTTTCATAGAGAAGTTTCTAAATAACCAAATTTTCACCTCAGTCATCATGCCAATATTATTTTTCATCAATAAGATGTCATTTATATACAATATAAGGAATATAATGGTATGATCTTTAATTCATTTATAAACATAAAGTTGATTAAATTTTTTATAAATTAATATAATTTGATCACCTCATCAAATTGAATATTTCAACTTTTAGATATTTGTTTCAACCCATAAATAAATTGATGTAACTTGTATAACTTATTTTTATCTACATTGGATACAAAACTCATGGCTTATTCTATGCAAATTTTTCCTCAAGAAACTGTAGAGGAAGGCAACTTTTACATTCATCTGCTAGATCTCATAATCATGGCATGTAACATAACTTAGATAGACTTAATCATAACTGTTGGTAAAAAGGTCTCTTCATAATCCAACTTTTGTTTTTGAGCATAACTTTTTATCACTAGTCAAGTTTTATAGGTCTTTACTTGGCTATTCTTACCTATCTTTCTCTTGAAGATCCATTAACCAATAGGAATTATTCTTTCTGGCAAATTTATAAGTGTCCAGACTTAATTGACATATATGAATCGAATCTATGAATCCATCTAGGATAACTTCCTCATAACTTCTATAATCATTACCATAATTAGTTTCTTTCATTAAGTATGAGTTATACTCATGTTCATGGAGAAACCTATATCATTATAAAAGTTTCAATACTCTAGAAGATTTTTGAATTAGAATAGGTATTGAAATTTGTTAACTAAACGATCTAACTTTAATAGTGTTGGTTTGAGGCTTTGAAGTCTTTTTTTTAAGCTTAATATTTCTATTTGTATCTCTTTTATCTAAGAACTCATTATATAAAACGTGTACATTCTTATTAACCGAAACTCTTTGATCAAAAGAAAAGTAAAAATAATACCTTAAACTATCTTTGAGATATTTAATAAATTGACAATTTTTTTATTTTTTTTCTAGTTTATCAATGTTAACTAATTTAATATAAGCTGGACAACCTCAAATTCTTATATGATTGAGATTGGGTTTTTTTCCACTCCATATCTTATATGGAGTCTTTTGGACTTATTTCGATAAGATTTTATTCAATATGTGTATAACGGTCTATAAGGCATATATTTACAAATATATTAGTAGATTTGTGAAACTCTTCATTGATCGCACCATATTCAATAGGGTATGATTTCTCCTTTTTGGTACACCATTAAGTTGTGGCATATAAGGAAGTGTCAAATGGAAAATAATTTTATTATCCATTAAGAATTCTCAAAATTTTATATTTAAGTATTCTCCTTCATAATCGAATCGCAAAGATTTAATATTTCTTTCAGTTTATTTTTCTACTTTATTTTAAAATTTTTTGAACATTTTAAAATATTTAAATTTGTATTTCATCAAATACACGTACTCATACCATGACATATCATTAATAAAGGTTATGAAATATTTAAATCCATCTCGAGCTACCATGTTGAGTGATCCAGGCACATCTATATATATGAGTTCCAATAGTTTCTTAGCTCCCTCGCCTTTACTCTTAAATGATGATTTGGTTATTTTTATCTTAAAGACATGATTTACATGTTGGAAAGGGTTTCGAACTCAATAGGCCTAAAATCTCAATTTCATTAAGTTGAATCATGCGATTTTTTTTAATATGACCTAATTTATGATGGCATAGAATTTTAGAATTTGTTTTACTTCAAATTCTTTTCTTAATAATGGATTTAACTGAATTAGTATTTTATATTTCAAGTACATACAAATCATTTGTATTTATTACTTTGCCTGTTAATATATTTTTCAAATATATCAAACATTTATTTCTATTAAACTATACAGTGTAATCATATTTACATAATGCAAAAATCAAAATGATGCTTTTAGTAGCCATAACAAAATACAATACAGAGTTTAAACTCAAAATGTATCACGTGGCCAATTTGAAATGACAAGATCCTTTAGTTTTTACAACAATAATTGCCTCATTGGCCATCCTCAATACAATCTTACCCTTTTGCAATGTAGAATTTGTATTGCCTGTAAAAAGGCATAAATATGAGTAGTAATTACTGAATTAACTATCCGTGATTAATTATTTCAAATAATATTTATTTCATAATTAACATATACATATTTACATATTTTATTCTTATTAAAATATTTTTTTGCATGTTTTATTAATAATTCTTTAATTATTAATGCACGTGTAAAACTTTACATGTTATTTTTTATTTTTATTAATTTGTTTATTTTTCTAAAATTCCTTGTCTCACAAAATTTTCAATATTTGTTGTGTTAGTTTTGTAATTTTCAAGTAACTAGTCAAACTAGTAACCATATTTTTAGTTGTTAGTGTTGATGAACTAACCTAATATTTTGTATTAAAATTGTTATACATTTCCACACATAACTATACATACATTTACATTTCATATACATATTAATGTATGTTAATACTATGTGTGACTAGCATATGTATACACACGCATTTCATACATATATACATTATAAGTTAAAAGCATAACATACATACATATAAAATATGCAATAAATCATGCATAAAATCAAATTTAAATGTATGAACAAAACATTATTGTGCATGCATATATTCAAACACTTTAAATACATAATCTCATGCATTTAGTAAGTTCCATCAACAAGCAAAACAAATTATCATGTACATAATCTCATTACATATACATGTATATTTTATGTATCAACATTTGACACATACATGTATTTAACAAATTTAAACACATAAATCCACCATGAAGCAATTTTCATCAACCAACATCTAATGGTTCATAAATGGAAACAAGAAATCAAACACTTTTAATTTCTGGAATATAAATATACACATATATCACATACGTACATATGTTCAACATTCATGAAAACAACTTTTCACAAATGTGCAAATTTGGCCAACTACCATGAATACCGTATGCATGCATAAATCAACATTATACATATTTAATTCTTGATGAAAATATATTTTCATCAACAAAGTAACCATAGCATAAATTTTCAACAATTGAAACATGATTACAATTTTGACGAAAAAATTTTTTTCATCAAATTCACAACTTGACCGAACCTATGATATCCTACATCAACTTTATTTCACTTTCATTTGACTATTAACACATCAAAAGGAACACATATTAATAAATATATTCATATCTTATGCAAACAATTTACCATGCACCATAAACTCATCCTTTTGTATTCTAATCACAATAAAACATATTTATGCATTCAAATAATATTACCATAAGTCCATAACATCATGATTATGCTTCCAAACACATTGGAGTTGCATGAAAAACCAATTTTTCACACAATTCTCATATTAGGCCAAATCTCTCTTCTTTGCATTCCTTTTGATTTTTCAACCTAAAACACACACATGGGCTTATTTTAGTACCATGAAACATCTAAATATATAAAAATCAACTAAAAATAATTTTGAATCAAGAATACCCATGGTGGTTGAATGTGTCCTCTTTGCATTATTTTTCGATTTTTCTTGCAAATTAACCACATATATCATTCATTTTATGCTATGATATCATTTGAAGGAATGATATATTGAATTACATGCTTCAAATAATAAACTCAAACCATTCAAGCATTTTAACAAACATTTGGAGTGCCAACATTACATTTATCACATATATACAAAATATCAACAAAAGATGAGTTTATTTCTAATTTAAAACAATTGGATGATGAAGACATACCTTTAAAACCATTAAAATACTATAATCTACACCAACTAAGTAAGAGAGAATGGCCAAATTCAAAAGAGAAAACTATAAGGTTTGTGGCAAGTTTTCCTTATGAAAATTAGTAAAGTAAGGTCTTTATATACTTAAACGTATCCGTGCCTTTTCTCAATTATCCTTCCTTTAATTGAAGAATAAATATCTATTATGGACAAAATGGTAATCATCTAATAATTGCCATTTTATGTATTTTAACTTATACTTAAATGTAAAATATTCACTTAACTGTTAAGTAAATATAATTAAGTATAACTTTAAAAGTTTAAATGTAATTATTCAATAATTACACATTTGTATTTAGGTTATTTGATAATTCATATTATCAATTGAATTATGTAATTTATATTAAATTATATTATAATGTAAAGTTAAAAAAAAATTTCAAATATTTTAAGGAATTATAAATATACATAATATTTATATATATTTATTTCGATCAATATATTATCTCGAAAGTATTAGCATTTTTTACTGATAATATTTTTTTTTTCACAAATATATTTCACTACCTTTAGTTATTTGTGTGACTATAGTTAACATATAGTAATGTGTCATAATTTCTAAACCAAAATGTAGTAATTCATAAATTTTATTGTAATTATACATATCATGTGGGTAAAATTTTTCTATTATCTAATTCTAATCGAGTAAGGGTCCATGATTTGTTAAAATCTTAGATTGATATAAATACAAACTATTGATCAATATGTGTTGAATTTATTATTATGAACTTTTTCATGTGACATTTAATTATTCTAATCAAAGATTTACTATTTTAATCATTTATCAACATTTGTTTAACAATTTAAATCTAGATCGAGGTAGTAAAAATTTTGATCCCATATATATCAGGCTAACAGATTCCGTCTTGACAATCATTTATTTCCAAATGTAAACAATACATGATCAAATCAATTTTATTATATAAGACATAATTAGTCTCATACTTATATACTATATAAATTAAGTACATTTACACCAGATTTGATTATAATATCTCAGGTCAAAAGATAACATCGCACACAAGTAGAATTATACGACAAAATTAACTGCATATGTTACAATGTGATTTATCATTGTATGGTCATATTTAAAAAATAATTCTCTAACTATTTAATCTATACTAATATCATAATAACTTGATTTTTATATTACCTGCACTAATATCATCTCATGATATTTACCAAAAATATTTAATATGCCTACTCTGTAAATCGTTGCCCATTCCATATAATTTTCATAGAAAATTATTTTAATAATATCATTTAACAATTAAATGAATTCGAACAATTCATAAATATTTTTTATTCATACGAATGATAGAATAAAAACACAGTTTACATTTGTGAATAAAGAACTTCTTTTTTAATTAAAACATAAATATATATATATATATATATATATATATAAGACAAAATATTCTTGAAACTGATAATATAAATAACTTCTAAGGCATATACTAATATTATTGAGATAAATCAAAAAATTAACAAAACTTTGATACGTTGATGCATCTAACTTCTAAGCTCCATCATTTTTAGAGAACTTTTCATTTGTTGCCCTTAGAGTTATAGATGGCTTACAATCACTCAATTTAAATTTTTTTCCCTAGATCTAAGGTTTTCTTCTAATGCTTTAGATACACCATATCTCTCATCAAAAAATGGGTTTTCACCAAATAATTCACCAATAAATATTGATTTTCATGTATTATGTGTTGGTTTTAATACACAAGATTGATATGATGAAGAAAATGATGAACTTGTACCAATTATTTAAGTGGAAAAGGGAATGAAGAATTGCATGTTAAACATGCAAAGATGAAATCTTGTGCAATTGGTGTCTAGATCTACTTATGAAGACGAAGAAATGAATATGGATGAGCATAAGTTTTAGGTCAACCCAAAACTTTGTGAAACCAAACCTATTAATTCAATTCCTAAATAGGAACCGGTTTATTTTGAACTAATTTTACTATTGGAAATTAACGAACCGATTAATTTTGAATGAAATTGAAGTGAGGAGCCAAACCATTATAATTGACTCATATGACCTATCCCAACCAAGAATATAAATTAAAACTCATTTCACACAAAATGACTTGAACACAATACTTATTAATGAAAATGTAAGTAGTCTTACCGTTAGGCAACTTTACGTACTTTGTTCATGATATTAATTTAGTTTTATTTAAATTAGAATAAAAAAGACCATGTTTAATAAATTATTTAATAATAAAGCAATAATGCTAGAAATTTTTATTAAAATTATAAAAAAAATATGTAGCTTTTACTATTATAAAAAAAATTAATTTTTTTTGTAATGTATAATATTAACTTGAATAATAATATAATATATTTTTTAAAAAATAATTTGTCATATATCAATTTTTTTAGTAACTTATTTTTTTTCCTTCACTCAATTTTTTTATTCATAAATTTTAATACTTTTATAATTTAATATTATTAATTTTTTTTTAATTTTTTTCATAAATTCTTATAATATTATACTTAAAGAAATTTTCATACTATAAGTTTTACTAAAAATATTAAAAAATTTAGAGAATTAATAAATAGGGTACCCTATTTTGAAGTTAAAATAAAAAATAGAGTACCTTATTAAATATAGTAGGTTTCTCTAAATTTTAAGAATTAGTTTTACTTAGAATAGGTTTTAGTTCTAAGTGAAACCATAACTAAACCTTGATATGCACATGCTTGTGTCACTTAAAATTGATTAATTGTGAAATGAATAATTATGTAACTAATTTACTATCGATCAAGACAAGAATTGAAATTTTGCTAATCAATGTTTCATCAAATAATCAATTATCAAAATCTTTATTTAATTTAATGATTATGAGAAGAATCTTGATATTGAGATCAATTAACTACTATGAGTGATAAAAACCTCTATCTATTTTGAAATTTAATTACAAAAAACCTTAAAATAAGATAAAAATTTTTAAGTTTGAGTTGTCAATGAAAGAATTTTGGGCAAGTTGCCAATGAATATTAAGAACAATCGTAAAGCTATTAAAGAAAATTAAGCAACATCTCCAAAAAAATTAATTATGCACATGTCAGAAGATTATGCACTGATGTCTTTGATGTATAACAACTTAAATCGCCCTAAAGATGTCACATATGTAAGCTGCACAATATACTACGCTACTTAAGCTCTGCAGACTAATGGTTTAATGTGAATGATACAACAATGTAGTTTAATCCAATTGATCCACCTCTATAGTTCAATTTTACTACTTTAATTATACAACATGTGATGACTTATGTGTCAATGTATGATTCATAAAATCTTACAATGTTTTCTAGGATTTAATTCATTATTTGATTACCAAGAAAATGGCAAAAAAGTGAGAGAAAATGTCTTGTATTTATTATATTGTGTATTCTCTACTATAAATTATTATAAGAGAGTTAAAAGAGAAGACTGGTATAAGTGGTCTATTTATACACAAGTATTGATATAGCATTTTCCTGCAAACTAGTTGATTTCTTACTAACATGATATGTTTGACTAGAAGATGTCAAAAATAAACTTCGACTATTGGAAGTTGCGAAATATGATCAAATATCAAGATGCTTCATTGTATCTTTTTAATATTAAGGATTATTATAAGTATCTCATGGTGACTCTTTATGAGTTCTAATTAAGACATTTAGCATGACAAGACCACAAGACCTACCTTAACTTTTCCTTAAAATTTGGAGTGAATCATGCTAAAAACATGTCTTCTCTACTTTCATACACTTTTTCTTTCATAAATTCTCATGTAATAAAATTTCATGAATAAACAACAATGGCCTTAAGTATTCATTATTATCACAAATTGAGGCTCTGTGTCTTAGCATAACATATATACATTATCTATATTGCACACACACATGTATCTATTTCATATATACATATGAAGGTGATATGTTCATCAAATAACCTATACATTGTACATGTAGTGGTTCTAACGTTAAGTGTTAAATTGTATACTATACGAATCCTATATGCCGTTAAAAAAAATAAATAGTGAACTTATGACTTAATAAGTAAACATAATTTATAAGAAAGAGCAAATCATACTTGGTAAAAAACTCCTGCCTAAATTGAAGAATCAAAAACATACTTAATGACATTTTATACTCATTCGATCAGTTATAATTATAACTTGCATTCTCATATTCTTTTTAGGATTTCATAATCATATAAAAAGCACACTCAAAGGCTTCGTATTCTTGTCTAGATAATCATAATCATATATCGTAACCTCATATTCTTGCCAAAATTATATAATCATAATTATGTCAAAAACATACCTAATGGCCTTGTTTCTTTATCTATGCAGTTATAATCATACCTCATAGCCTCGTATTCTCACCAACGTTTTATAATCATAATCATATTAAAAACATGTCCAATGACCTCGTATCTTCATTCAAACAATCATAACCATATCCCACGACCTCTTATTCTCGTAAGAATTTCATAATCATAATTATATTTAAAATTTACTCGATAGGTTCATATTCTCGTCTTACCAATTATAATCATATCTCACGGCCTTGTATTCTTACCATAGTCTCAAAATCATACCCATATCATTTCAGAAATAATGTATACATTAAATGTATAATATAAACATTGAAAAATATCATTTTCAATTAGATTAGACATGCACGTGAACAAATGTAATCATTTAAGTTTTAATTATAATATTATTTACTGTATTAAATATATAACAATTTAAAAGTATCTACTTACAATTTGATAATCAATTGAGCGTAACTTTAGAGGTCATTTAGATACTTTACCATTACACCCTTCTTCAATTTTTAGATATGTTTTTAACTTCTTGGGTATATTTTTTATAATTCTTTCTTTTCTTCTCATGCAATTTTTTCCTTTGTCTTTTTATTTTCTTCTCTTTCTTTTTTTTCTTTTTTTCCATATGCATTGATTTAAAAAGAAACTAGGTGTTACATGGCTCACTTCAATGACTTGACAATAAGGTGACGAATATTTTAGCAAATAAGGTTTGTCTTGTTAAATACTTGGTGGAATTTTCCATCTCTGGTAATTTAGCATGCTTTTTTTCTTAATGTTTAGAGTTCCTAATGTTCTTTGTTGGTCATTTATTAAGTCATTCCCTTGTACACATTTTCTTGTTAATGTATTTTACTTTATGTGTCCTCTTTTAGAGGCTTCGTAAAATAAAATTAAAATATAACCATTTCAAATATATTATAAAGTATTATTAAATTACCTTAAAAAGGTAAAAGATTAGTTTTAAATATTGATGGTGTGTTTATTTTAGTAATATAAGGGGGAAAGGTTAAAAAAAAGGAGGAGAGAATTATTATTATTTTATTTATTTTTATAAAAGGAGGCTAGCATAGAATTTTTAAAGAATCCTCTTTGCAATAGTTGAAGGAATTTAGATTCCTTCAACACCAGTGAGAAATTCATATTTCAAAAGTAAAACATAAATTAATTTATAATTTAAATATTTTTTTTTTCAATTTTGCTCTCATATGATTTAAAATTTCAAAACCCTAAATTTTAACTTTTTTCAATCTCTCTCACTTCAACAAATGCTGCTTTCCACTCCCTTTCATTAGTGCTTTTCTCTCTCTCACTTCAAAGCCTATATAGGGCCTAGCCACTTTAATAAAGTAAGGCCCAACACGGTCCACAAGCTCAAGCCCTAATGGGCCATGCTGGGTTAGCCTGCGAGCTTTTATTTTTTTAATATATATATATATATATATTTAAAAAATAAAATAAAAAAAATAGGCCTTACATGCTCGGGCCCAAGCCTTCGAGCTTGGCCTGGCCTGAGCCCAAGCATAAGCTTGTGTTGGGGTAGACTTTTACTATTTAGGAGGCAAGCTAGGTTAGGTCTAAGTTAGCCCGGCCCCTTTAACACCTCTATTTTTGTATAAAAATTTTGATGATGCACTTTCAAATAATTAAATGTTAACTAAATCAAATTGTTATGGCTTTAGTTGGGATTTAGAAAAAATTTGTGATTATAGACAAGCCAATATAGGATGCTTATCTATAAGTACTTGATCAAGTTTTTATATTTATTTTTAGTTATTTATGATTAGCATCTTCTTGTAAAATTAATTCAAAATTAAAATAAATTGGATGTTTTTTGATATTAAAATTTTCTATTTTCTATGTGATATGAAACCTTGACATGAGTAAAGAGCTACATGATCATTAATGATGCAATTAATATTTTAATTCCTAGTCAATTTTGTTGTTTGCATGAACATAAATTTGGTAGCCCTTGATTTAGCCAAACTTGAACTTGCTCTAACTATTTATTTTTCATAAAAAATAATTGATATTTCACTTTAATGACTCATTCCTTTATTATTGAATTTTTAACAATGGTTTATATTTTTGATGTTCATCCTTTCAACCCTATGTTTTGAATGTTCATCTTTTCAACCCTTGATTTGTTGAAATTATCATAATAATAATTTTGTAGAATTTTTTACTTTATAACATCATAGAGAGGCAAATAATTACAAGCATAAAACATTTTTATATTACGAGGATTTATGTATGATTTATGGTAAAAACCATGTAACTGAAAAATATGTTAAGATTTTTGTTGATGTTGTAAAGGACATTGAGAAAACGAGAGGGAACAATGATGTTGAAGGAGAGTGTTAATATTGAGAACTTGGTAGATGATTTAGACAATCATATGTCTTTTTTGGATGCTCAACAAATGAGTTCAATAACTTCAAATAGCTCATCAAGAAAAATGATAAAACCAAAAATTCTGAAGGGTTGGAAAAGGTAACAAAAGAAGCAACTATTTTTATTGAGGAAGAAATGAAAAATTTATCTAATCTTTGAAGTTGAGCTATTGGACAAGATATTAATGATAAACAAGTGGGATTTGCAGATGAGTCGAAAAAAATTAATAACCTTATAATAATTAAGTGACTTCGAGCCATTACTTTTTTTACACATGATAATACTACATTTAATGTCTTTTATGGTCATTGTGATGAAGATAGCAAAGCTTGGGTTAGACTTCCTTTTAATTGCAAAATTTAGTTATTATTATTTAGATTAATAATTTAGTTTTTCAATTTGAACTTATTTTATGATTAAATTTTATGTTTATTATTAGTAAAGATTGAAAGTATTTTTCTAAATTTATTTTTTTGGTATTTATTTTTGTTAAATCTTGTTTTATTTAAAAATTAGATTATATATTTTGTATTTTTTAATTAATGATAATAAATTGTTAAACATATTAAAATTAATGGGCAAAATTTTGCATAAAATTTTAAAAAATTAATTAATTATATCTTTACATAAAATTAATGGGTAAAATTAAATTATAATAAAATTAAAATTAAAAAAATATTTTTAATTAAAAAATATTTACATGGTCAAAATTAAAATATTTATTAGTAAACTAATTATTAAAACTTTAAAATTTAGTTAGAATTAAAATTTATAGTTAATTTATTTTTTAATTATTAAATATATAAATTATTTTGCGTTTTAATTTGAAGGGTATTTTTGTTAAATAAAATTTAATAAAATACATTCCTTCTTTTATTCCATGCATAAATCAAATAAAAGAATACTATTCTTTTTTTTTTTCTTTTCTTCCATTTTCTTTACTCTCCTCTTTCTATTCCTTTCTTAAAAACAAATGGAGAAATGAAAAGTTAATTTCGTTTTAGTAGCTGAATAATACCAAGTCCGTTATCTTTCCTTTATTTTGTTTTTAAAACAAAACCTTCCATTAATTGAACAAAACATTACGAAGTTGAAACTTGAAGGAAACTAAGAAGATGAGAAGAGAAGAGACCGAAGAACATGAATTAACTTAAAAAATACAAATGTTTCCAATAATTTTACGTTTATTTGTGTCCAAACAGTTATTGGAAAGCACAACTTAAAACTTGTGCAATTACAAATGCTACAACACAAGGACTCTTAAGAGGAATTTGTAAAATAGAAACCAAAATGTTGGAACACATTCAAAAGAAGGACAATATAATACAGATGGCCTTGCAACAGAGAGAAATGCACAATTATTGGAAAGCACTTACCACGGTTCAAACCGATTAAAAGTATCACAATGAAAATATTGCTGCTGCAACCACAGCAGCCCCAACGAAAACCACATTTTGAGTTCCCGTGAGACTCACTGCACCAGAAGTATTTACTTTATCATCATCATGATCAGGACTATCGTCTTCAAGAGCACCGGCATTCTGCTTATCAGGTTTCACCAGGGACGGTGCTGGTGCCGGAGGCTTGGCACCGAAAAGGTTCCAAGGAAGAAGCACCTTACTGACTTGATAAATAGCAAGCTGGCCATCCGTGTATACTGTACCAGCCACACTTGTGTTGGTAATTCCAGTGGAGATGTTCACTGAATTTGGATAAGATGTCACATTAAGCGGATATGCGTATCTTCTGTTATCTCCAGCGATTGTTCTTAACGGGTTACTCACAGTTTGGAACTGCGACAATGGAATATATGAAGGGACTACATGAAACTGCATTAACGACTCCTTTTGTCCATCGTTAAGGGAGTTGAGAGTGCCTGAACTGAGACCAGAAAACGCGTCATCAGTTGGTGCAAAGATGGTCATTCCACTGTTTGTGTCGTTGAGCTGTTTCTCGATCTGGTCAGTCACTGAGGTAGATTTTAGTAGCCGAATAAAGAGTGAAAAATGGCCGGCTTTTTCAAGGATTTTGGTGACGTTGGTGGGGCCAGAAGGAACCGGACCTGCGGCTGGGCCGGGTAGAACTAGAGGCACGGGAGGGCTGGGTGGAGCTGGAGCTGCAATGGGGCCAGGTGGCGCTGGAGCTGCGGCTGGCTGAGCTAGAATTTTGGTGCAATGGATTAGAAAGACTAGGATAAGTGTAAAAGAGGGGAAAATTTGCCTCATCATCTTCATCGTCATAGTATTTTGATTTTGATAGTTAGCCTTTGAATCAAGAAAAGAATGCAAATGTTTGAGGTAGGAATGCTTTGCACAAAGTGTTTGATGAAATTGGAGAGAAGAAAGAAGGTTTATATTAAGATGGGAAGAGGATGAATTTAGGTATAGTGCGAAGTATTAGATAGCACAACCCTTAGTTGTTAGCAACTCTTGTCTTTGTTGGAAAGGTGATAAGTTGAAGTGAATGAATGGAGAGAGTGATAAATAAATGTGATAATGTTGCAGCAACTAGTTTGCTTGTAAAGGCAGGAAAAACAGAAGGACTTAAACTGGTGTTGCACAAAGGGAGATGGACATAATAGCTTTCCTTTAACTCGCATACAGATATTCTGGGTAAAAATATTTGAGTTTGCATCAGGTTTACAGGAAGAACAAGTTTCTTCAGTTGTACACTTGTTGTAAGAGCAGATTCTTGAAGATTGATGAAGATTTTTGAGATGGGCCTTAACCTCATGACTGTTATACCCTAACCTAATGAAAATTATCTTCTTTCAATATCAATGGCAATGGCTCATTGTGGGCCCTTAACTGGATTGGGGTGTTCCAAATCAGCAGGGAAATCGATGGTTCATCTTGTTTTTCTCCATTTTCCTAATACAAGAATAAATTCTTTTTGTTGGCAGCTCACACACCTTTCGTCCAGAATCTGTGTTTAATTGGTTTTCAGCCCATTCAAGACTCTTAGCATATACATGAATGCAGATAACGTGGTCTTCTCAATAAAATTAGGAGAAGGCTCTCCGCATGTACATGAATGCAAAGAAGGTGGTCTTCTCAATAAAATTAGAAGAAAATTTTATTAAACAGTTTCATTATATTAATATTATTAATGTAATAAATAATTTAATTAATAAAATAAATAAATATATTTATTACTAATAAGTAAAAAAAAATTAATAAATTAATATAATAAAAAAAATTTATAAAATTTTATATTAACTTTTTTAACTCATCATTAATAAAATATATATTTTTTACTCTATTAATTAAATGGTCCTATTATTTTAATAATACTAACATAATAAGACTGTTTTATTTAAAATTTTTTGTAAAATTATTCATTTAACTCTAAAATACGTCCTTTTAACCATAAACATACCTTCATAATGCTTCAAAGTTATCTAATTTAATATAGTGCTGTTAAATACTCGCAAATTGTGTATATAATATGTATCTTGTGAATGGTGAGTGGGTATTTTAGCCTTTTAGTCATTTCTAACACAGACTAAGAGTTTCAAAAATACGAATCCGTAAGTCCTCCTTAACAACATTTTATTTCACAAAGGCCCTGACCAAGTTTAACTGTTAGAGATAGTTAGTGAAAACGTTAATAAAAGCATAAACAATATTACTAAATTTTTCAATTATTAATTCTATATTTTGTTACATTCATCTAATCTTTTATAAGATATGGGTAAGCTGTTAAAAGATTTTTATGAAATTGGGTTGGGTTGGGTTGGGTTGGGTTGGGCAGGTGTGATGCCAAATCCCAGCCACAATTTCTTTTGTAACAAGAAACAAGGGCAAAAATTAGAAAGCCTCTAAAAAGCAAAAAGGGCAAAAGCCAGAATTTTTGTTGATTGGTTTAAAAATTTTTCAAAAAAGGGTTAAACCCACAAAATTTCTAAAAGAAAAGGGGACAAAAATTACTCTTTTTTCTTTTTTTCTTTTTTTTGAGATTTGAAAGAAATAATGGCAAAAATATTAAATAATCTAAAATAAATTATAATAAAAATGATTCTAAGAAGCTCTTCGTGTATTTTTAAAATATTAAAGAGAATATATTATTAACTTAAAAATCATAAAGTAGCAATAATTCTTTCTAGAAGTATTTGAGGGAGAGGATTAGGTGCTCTTGATATTAAACTATTTTTTTTTAACATCATTTGAACCCTTAGAGCAATAATTGATCAAGGGTGAAGATTAAAAAAAATGAAATTAATTAGTTGACATAATCGAAGAAAGAAGAGAGAATATATGAAAGAAAAGAGAAAAAGGGAGAAAGGAAGAGGCATTGTTACATAGGAAAGATAATATAAAAAAAATAGAAAAGATATTAAAGATTTAAAAAAAAATCTTTAGTACTTAGTTCTTTAATCCTCACTTTTCATAAGTTGTTGATAAGAGCCGATAAAAAAAAAAATTTGTGCAATATTAAAGGACTACGGATCCTTCTAATATTTATATTCCTAAATATTAACATGGTAAATGGGAAAGCTGACCCAGGCCCAACTTGTTGAGATAACAGTATTGCACCGGCAAGACCGACTGCTTATGTTGTATTGGTCATGGTTTTTAGGCATGACTTCTTATTTCGGGTGTGATTAAAGGTGGGCATCCTGAATTTGGTCAATTTGGGTAAAATTTTAAGTTGATACAAAATTATATGCTTTGATTTAGATTAATTAATTCAAATTGAAGTGAAGAATAATTTTAAACAAATCAAATCAATAAACGTTAATTCGGTTTGGTTCCATTCAATTATTTGGACTAGATCAAAAAATAAAAATTTTATTTATATTATTAGTTTTAAATTCAAAAATAAAAAGTACTTTCTAAAATTTTACATTAAATTTAAATGAGTTATTATTCATTCATTAATATATAAAAAATAAAAATAAAATATAAATTTTAAAATAATTAACTCGGTTTGTTTTTAATTTATAATAGTTCAATTTTTATAATTTAGATTAAGTTCAAATTAAAAGGTAAACCACCATGTATAGGTTTGATTTTCTTGAAACTGAAATCAAACTACTGATTTTTTTTAAACCAATCCAAACTATTTGGTAGGTTGATTTAAAAGTACCCACTCCTATGCCTTATAGGCTTGGCTTTCAAGCACAACTACCACTTCAAAAGTGGACTTTAAGGACAGGCTTTTTGAACAAAATTTTTGTACCACTAAAAAACTAATAATTAATTGTCTTAAGAGTTTTTCTAGAGAATTATTGATCAGAAAAATTGATAATTTTTTTTTCTGCAAAAGGGTGTTGTGTCAAAATATCTTGAATGTAATCTTATTAAAAATAAAAGATAATGACACTAAAATGTCAAAAAGGTATACATCTAATTGTACATATTGTGCATCATTTTTTTCCCTGAAGCTTATCTATCAATTCAATACTTGAATGATTCGCGTTCTGTAGTGATGGTCGAAAATTCATTGTCTAGCATATAATGCAATAGAATAGGTACATGTACAACTTTAAAGTTGCTCTAATCAAATAAAAGTTTTTTCACAAGGAATGATGATTATTTTTTTCATCGACTTCTCACAAAAAAAAAAAAATGCTAGTATAAGTGTAGAAATTAAGTCTTATCCAAGATTTGCTAAAAGAATATATGCCAAATAAATAATAAACAAAGCATAGATTAAAAAAAAAAAATTGTCAATCACCCAACATAGTATTCACATGAAAATTCATATACTCAAAAGAAACCTCAACCTCTAAAGACAATGAATGAAAATTATTACAATTACATTGTGAGTACATAATTTAAAAGTAGGAAGCTTTCTAGTTTTATTTGTTATTAGTAACTTTTTTGTATTAAAAGAATTCTTATTTTAGAATTAAGTTATTTTTTTGTAGAATTTACTTATTCGGAGTCAAATTGAACTTATACCAAAAAAGAATCTATTACTAGAATAAATGAAAAATTACTTGTTTTATGTAATGAGGTAAGAATCACTTTTGAAACATACAATACGCCAAGAGATCTATAAAAGTAGATAGTTTCTTGTGGGAGGATGGTCTATTGAGTTTAGATACTAATCTTTGGAATAGACAATATTTAATAAGAGAAATAATAAGATGTATTGAGATTAGATTGAATTAAAGCTTAGGTGTAAACAAAACATTATTAATAATGTGGTTATAATAATTTTTTTAATAATAAATTTTTCTCTCGTCACTATTAAAGACGTTATTTTTATCTAGTATAAGAGTATTTTTAATTCTTGTATTGTGTGATTAGTATTTTTCTTCATTTTTGTTTTTATTCATTACTTGGTTGATAAATTTGTTTTAGATGATCTTAGGTTAGACTAAAATTCCCAGCATGTTATATTAAAGACTAGATTCTAGTAAAATGCAAATATATCAAGAAGTAAGTTTTTCAATCAAATGAATTTTGATGTAGAAATGTTGGGTAGGAGAATTAATTTCAGCTCATGGCAAATGTATGCTAATCCAATTTGGATTATATAAGGCGTTGGTAAACTAACTCTTTTCCCTGAAATATTTCTAGTGCGAGCAATTTTAATAAATCTAATAAAACCAATGAAGATTGGTAAGAGCTAGATTTGATAGCGGTAAGTGCTATATGACTATGTTTGGCGAAAAATGTTCTTGCAAATAATAGAAACAATTTCTATAACAAAAGAAATTTTGGGAAGGTTGGAGAAGTTATATCAAACATAACACACCTCAAATCTGTTGTATAAGAAGAAATTGTATACTCGATAGAAAATTTTGGTGGTAATGTTGACCTAAAGATTGATATCGCTAAAGCTTTTGACGTTTTGAGTTGGAACCTTTCGTTGCAAGTACTTAAGAATTTAAGGTTTTCCAACACTTTTATCGCTTAGGTTTCTTCAGTCTTGTTGTCTGCAAATCATTCGATTCATGTTAATGGTTCTCCAAAAGGATATTTTTCTTGTAGTAGATATGTTCGGCAAGGTGATCCTCCCTTGGGATGGATTAAGTTCAACTCAGATGATCTTTCTAAAGTTAATCGTAGTGTTATAGATTGTAGGGCTGTTTTTAGTAATTATTGTTGTTCTTATTTGGGTGGTTTTGCATGACTTTTTGAATCACATAGTTTTTCCTAAGCTAACGACAGGTATTCTAGTCATGAAAACCGCTTTTGAGAGAGGTTAGCATAATATGTACCTTGAGTGTGATCTCTTATTTGTAGTTTATCTACTGAGCAACCATTTTCTTTATCCTCCTTGGTTTCTATGAAATCGTTGAGCAAAGTTTCAGTTAAAGAATTTTTTAATGACTTTTAGGTCTACACATACTTACAGTGACTTGTTAACAACTTTGGGGTTGAATTGTATAAACTTCACTTACCGGGAAAATCTCCTTCTGAGATTTGCAAATTTCTTAAGCTAATGACCTCTATAGTTATAGATTTTATTAATTTTTGTTCTCTCCTTGTCCATGAGCAAAGAATTGGGATTCTCTTATAATTTTTTATATCATTAACTAATATTTGTTAAAAAAATTAAAAAAATTAGTTAAAATAAAATCAAACAACTACTCTTATATTTGTATTGCCAGATTTTTCTCAATCTTTTAAGTTGCATTTTGGTGCTAGGAGTTAGTAGTGGAGCTATTTTGAGTCAAAGGAGTAGCCCTATGGCTTATTTGATTGAGAAGTTGAGTGGGTCCAAACTCAACTACACGACCTATGATATGGAGTTATACATTGTGGTTCGAGCCTTGAAGTATTAAAGTTCTTATTTGTTGGTGGGATGTCTGAAATTACTCACAAGGTGAAGTTGGTAAAGAGAAGCAAACAAACTTGATGAATATAATGTAAAAGACAATAACAAAATGTAAAATGTATGAAGTATAGAATGCAAATTTAAAGATAGTATATTTCAAGTTACAATACAATAATCGTTTTTTCAAAAATATTATTTGTCCTCATCAGACCATGATACACATAAGTTAAATAAATAAGTCTTCAAAATAAAATAAAGCATTTAATTATTTATCTGCATTGTATTTTAACGAGAGTAAATTAAAATATTTTTAAATATTGTAAGTCTGTCAAAAATTAATATTTTGTTTCTACATATTAATAAAACACTAAAATATTGATGTAAGAAAACATAAAATTTAATGTGAAAAACTCTAAAAAAAAAGTAAGAAAATATAAAAAAAAAATTATATACTTATTTATTATCATTTAGAAGTCATCATATACCTACTATTTATAAATGTAAAAATAATCCTTAATAAAGATACTTCTATTTATAATATCACTTCATTTATACCCATTACATCATATTTAAATTTAATTATATATATTTAAATTTAATTAAGAATATAATTAAATTAAAATATAAAATAATATAATAAAAAATTATGTCTATTCATCCAAGTGGCATCACTATATATATATAACCAAGATATAGAAAAGATAGAAAACTTGGGCCATGACTGAGGCTTGGCTCCAAGTCATGAGGTTGCTGGGGCCACGACCAAGAGCCGCGGGACTAAAGCTTTTGTTTTGGAAGTTTATATATATACACACATGCATGTATTTTTCATACATTATTTTAGAAATTCTCCAACATTATTTAGCATCTAATGAGTTTATCCTACATTCAGATCATGAAGGCATTAAAACATCTCAAAGCCAGGACAAACTATCTTCTAGACATGCACGTTGAGATGCATACACTCAACAATTTTCCTTCACCACTAAACATAAATCAGGAGTTGTGAACAGGGTGGTAGCGGCTCTAAGTAGAAAGATATTGGTGTGTATGCAGACCAAGGTGCTTTCTTTTGATCTGCTTAGAGATTATTTATCTACTGACTTTTATTTTAGACCTATTCTGAGTGACTTGGAGTTAGTATATCAAGATGATTACACAATGCATGATGGGTTTTTATTCAAAGGAAATTTGTTGTTTGGTTCTGGGGTAGTCTGTGCTTAAGGATTATTCAAAAAATGCACGACGAGAGCCATGTGGTCGTGACAAAATCTAAAGCTTCTAACAGATTAGTTCTTCTAGCCTCGTATGCAAAAGACAGTTACAAGGTTTGTGCAAGGTTGTAGGATCTGTCAAGTGTCAAAAGGGATAGCAACTAATGCATCAATCTACATGTAAGTGCTTATTCCAGAAGGACCTTGGTCCAAAGTAATTAGCATTGATTTCGCAGAACACAACATTGGTATGATTCTATATTTGTGGCGGTGGAAAGATGCTCAAGGATTGCGCACTTTGTGGATTGCAAGAAGACTTCAGATGCTATTAACGTAGCATATGTTTATTTTCAGGAGGTCTATCAATTACATGGATCGTCTTCTTCCATTGTGTCTGACAGGGAAATCCGTTTCTTTAGCCACTTTTGGAGATGCATGTGGCATTTTTCTAACACTAAGTTAGACTTTAGTAGTGCCTAGAATTCTCAGATAGATGGACAAACAAAGGTTGTTAATTGTTCTTTGGAGACTTATTGCGATGCTCGATGGGTGAGCATTTGAAGTCTTGGGATCATAAGCTATTTCAAGTTGAGTTCGTTTGCAAGCATTCTACCAATAATAGTACAATTTAGCCTTTTCATGTCATCTATGGCTATAGATTCGCGCGTCACTGAATTTAGTGCCTCTTCCTAATTTAAATATGTTAGTGTCAAGACTGAAGATTTAATCTCCCAAATTCAACAAATTCAAGAAGAAATTGTAAAGCATCGGCATTTCGGCATAGAACAGATACAGATGCACAACTGTTGAAGGCGCTCGGCATTTCGATTGACCTATCGATAACCACCATTACAACAGATTCAAAAAGAAATTACAAAGAAAATATTGCTGCTGCACTCACAGTAGCCCCAACGAAAGCCCATTTTGCACGCTCATGAGATTTATTGCACTGGATGCATTCGCTTTATCATTGTCATCGGAGGTACTATCGTCATCAACAGCAATAGCAGCAGCAGTAGCATTCTGCTTGCAAGGTGGTCCTACTGCTGGTGTCGAAGGCTTAGCACCAAAAAGGTTCCAAGGAAGAAGCACTTAATCGGCTTGACAAAAACCGACAAACTTCTGCTGGTAATGCCTGTGGAGATATTCAACGAATTCGGACAAGATTTCACATTAAGCGAATATGCGTATCTGCGCCTATCTTCAGCATTTGTTCTTAACGGATTACTCACAGTTTGGAGATGTGATAACGAAATATATGAAGAGACTATGTGAAACTTCATTAATGATTTCTTATGTTCATCGTTGAACGAGTTCGAGAGTAATTTAAAAGAGTTTGAAATGTAATTTTTTAATTTAAAAAATTTAAATTACATAAAAATATTAAAATTTAACTTATTTAAATTTATAAATAATTTTTAATAACAAAAAAATTAAATAATTTACAAAACTTAATAACATTAAATGTTTTAAATTTTAAGGAATCACATAATAATAAAAGTTCAGCTAAATCTATTCATTATGCATTTAAACCATCAATCATCTAAAAAGCACAATATATTATAATGATTTTTAAGTTCAGGTATATACTAATTTTTCATATATATAAAATGCATACATATTTATATATAATGCATACACATGATATGATATAAGATGAAATAATATTTATTTAAAAAGTTTCAAAATATTTAAATACTTTAGAAGCTTCCTCCAAAATTTACTAAAAATATCTATTTTTAATTAACACTTAGTAGGATTTTAATTATTACTTATCACTAATTAAACTAATATTATCAGTTGTGATATATCATATATGAGATAAGCATAAGTGGAGCATATAATTTTGAAAAACAATAAATGTTCGTGCTGAAAAATAATAGTCATTATCTCACCTTGATCAATGTTGAGTTCTCTCATATGCATAAATATGTTCTCACACAAATGTCAAGAAACACTACACTTAAAGGTCTCTCATATTTTGTACGGAACAATAAACAGTATTTAACAATAATACCAAACCTGAAGAAATGACCACATTTATAAAAGTTCTTTATACGCTTATAATTGTCTACTAAATAAGTAATAAAATTTGACTTTCTAGCACATAAATCTTAACTTTTATGGATATTTTTCCTTATAAAATCACTTTTTTTATTACTTAAATTTCAATGCTTATGTTCATGTTTCAATATCAATGCACATAACTTATAAGCAATCACATATATAATCAAATCATCTTGAACAACCACTTAACACATAATAATATAAAAATCAATACTATCATAGTAGTATATAATTGAAAATTATTTTTAAAAATAAAATTAAATACATACATACGTTTATTATTATACTTTTTAAAAAAATTTAATACACTTAATTTTTGACAGTCATAATAAATATTAACTTAAGTACTATAATATATAATAAAAAATTAGCATTCATAAAGTTTATATATACTGAAAGAAAGCACAATATAACTTATTAGACTTTAATAATATAACTTATATCACCCAATCATTTTGACAACTCAATATTCCTAAACTTATTGAAACTAACCTTCTATTATTGAAGGGTCTTTTTTCATACCTGAAACAGCATTAGCTTAAACAACATTATTTTCTAATGATATTATTACATAATATTCAAAAAATACAAAATAAGATCAAATAAAAATATCAACCTGTAAATCATCATAAATTATGTCTTTTTATATTTTAAATATGATTACTTATATTAACAATATTAGAAAATACATTGAGTAACTTTCAATTTTTATTTTTAAAAACTATAATACATTTTTAAATGTGTTAAGATGATAAAGACATGCAGTAAGGCATTAAAAGTTTCAAAACTAAATTTATTTTCTAACTATCTTAAACATATTTTCTTTTCAAATTTTCAAATTTTGCCAAATGGAAATTGACAACAAATTTTCTTTATTTTTAATTTTATAACAATTCAAAGATAGATAATTGGACTTTAAAATTTTAGTATGATATGACATATACAATTACAAATTAGTATAAAAAAAATTCATAATTTTTCAAAATGATTTGATTAAATAAAATAATTTCGTTATTCAATTATTTTAAAAAACGAGTAGTGTTCAGTATCTTGAGTTCAAATTTGAAAAATTATTAAAAATTATAAATTAAATATTCTTTTAATGAAATAAAATTTATAATAATCCTACAAATATTTAGTTTATTCTTATAAATTAGTTTTATCAAATTCTTAACACATAATTTTATAAAACTCATAGATTAAGTTACTGTCATATATCACATTTGTAAAAATTTTCTTTTTCTCTATGGTCTCTCCACCAACAATAACATCTAATTCTTAATAATGAAAATTGAGGCATAAACACCCCAAAGTAGAATACATAATTCTAATTATCATATTTTATAAAATATAAGTACGAAATTTACTTTTTAAACTAATAACAATCATTAATTTAAAAAATAAAATTTAAATAAAGAGAAACTTAAATTTTTTATTCCTTTTTTTCTCTTTTCCTTTTTTTTTTCTTTTCTTTGTCTCTTCTTTCTTTCAAAATCAAGACAATCCCCATACAAAGTTTAACCTCTTAAATTTATACTTAATGTATAATTTTAATTCAGTCCCTAATTAGATTTTTTTATTTATTTTACCCTAAAGTTATAACTTATTCTTAAAATATCTTATTATTTCTTATATTATACATTTACCTCCATAATTCATAATACATAATAATATCTTATTATTTCTTATGTTATAGAGAGTGCTTGAACGGAGACTAGAAAACGCATCATCAATTAGTGCAAAAATGGTCATGCCATGTATGAGTCGTTGAGCTATTTCTCTGTCTAACCAATGGCAGAGGTGGTTTTGAGCAACTGAATTAAGAGCCAAAAATTGCTGGCTTTTTCAAGGATTTTGGTGATGTGGGTGGGGTTGGAAGGAGCAAGACCTGAAGCGGGGCCAGGTAAAACTAGAGGCACGGGAGGGCTGGGCTGAACTAAGGTCACAATGGGGCCAGGTTGAGCCAGTGCTGCGACTGTCTGAGCTAGGGTTTTGGTGCATTGGAGGGGAAAGACTAGCATGAGCGTAAAAGAGGAGAAATTTTGCTTCGTCGTCATCTTCGTAGTATTTTGATTGATTTGCCAGAAAACAACGCAAATGTTTATTGTAAGAATGCTTTGCCCAAAGTGTTGGATGAAACTGAAGAGAAAAGAGGGCTTATATTATGGGCGGCAATCTGTCAAATCAACATAAATTTAATATGAATTTATAAATTTAAATTAACATAAAATAATATAATTATTAAATAAATAAATATAATATAACACAATAAATAATTATATCAAGTTCATATTTAAAGTTTTTAACATGTAAACTCGCTTATGACACAATTAAATTTAAATGATTATAATATATTAAATTATTTATAATTTAATAATTTTATTTTATATTTTTAAAATAATTTAATTATATTTATTATATTTTAAAAAATATTTAATTATATTTAGAATAAAATTAATTAATATTTATATGTATAGAATCATAAGTATTACAAAAATATATTATATATATATTTAACTATTTATTAATCATATTAAATTATAGTTTTAAATTCTTGAAATAATTATTAAATGAATTGAATTCTAATTAACCTTTATTTAGCACAACAAAAATATGAAATGATAATTTAAATTGCCATTCTTAATTTATATTATCAAGGATAGATGATGAATTTAGAGGTAAACTGTGAAGTATTATAAATTAGCATAAACCTTGTTTTTTCCAAACGCTTGTCTTTGTTGGAAAGGTGATAAGGTGGAGTGAATCAAGGGAGAGGGTGACAAATAATATTGACAACGTTGCAGCAACTAGCTTGCTTGAAAACGCAGGAAAAATTGAAAGATTTATGGTCTGTTTTGTTCATGCAAATGGAGACGGACGTAATAGCTTTCCTTTTACTTGCGTGCATATATT
>CP135552.1:6413832-6427653 GCA_032402905.1 Khaya senegalensis | reverse complement strand
AATTAAATAAAATAATAATAATTCTCTTTTTTTTTTCTTTTTTTTTCTCCTTATATTATAAAAAACAAATACATCATTAGTGACAGCTCAGTGCTGATGTTATTCCGAAATTTGTGTTTAACTGGATTTTCAGTCCATCCAAGGCTCGTTTTCCTGGGTGCACAATAGGAGACTTCTCTCATTCCTTAATTACGAACATCCAATCCTTCGTCGATATGTACTTTAGAAAATATAGAGTCTAATTTGTGTTATCAATTGTGCTCACAATATATATATATATATATATATATCTATTTTAAAGAGATAGCTTAACTAAATCCAAGTATATATACTTTTATTATTATTATTATTATTAATGAGAAATATAAAGTAAAAAAATTTTAAAAATTTAGTAAAAATAAAGTTATATGTTTGTATACTCATCCACAACTACAACTTTAAAGCGAAAGAGAAAAATCAAAACGACCCTGTGGGAGCAACAGAGTTGGAGTAAATGGTCATTTTATCTATGTTATCTACAACTACAACCACACTTTTAATTATTTTATCAAACATATATGACTAAAAGCAATTGTCTTGCAACTTAATTAAATTTACCAAATATCTCATTACATTATTCTGTGATTTGATTATTTCAAAATGTAGTGTAAAATTTATTATGTAAGAACCTAATGCCACCCAAATACACCTTTAGGCTCGTTGGTAACTCTTGTGATTTAGCTTAGTTTTTTAAAAAAATATAACCACCAAGACTAGGATTCCATGATGATACCTCTTACTTAACAAATACAATTTCTTTTTTTTTTTTTATTTATTTATGAGCAAGTTAATAAATGAAAATTATATGATAAAAACATCATATTAACCTACACAAAACAAAATATACACGTATTAAAATAATTTTTAAGATATTAAGTAAGTTCACATCGACACTAATTCTAATCAAAAATATATTTGATAAAAATATATATTTTTTTAATAATTAATGTTTAATAATCACAAAAATTAATTTATACTTGACAATTTGATAATTTTATTTCACAATACTTATGATCTAACAACCATTTCGGTGACACCATAACTTTAAAAATAGTCACATTAACTGTTATAAAAAAAATTAACTTTTTTTTTTATAAGTTTGTCTATACGTTTAATCTCGTGGTTAACATGTTTTGAGAGTATAAAATCACTAAATTAAATAGATAATTAGATGTATATTACATATGCTAGGTCATTAAATAATTTGAGTACATATATATTTGGATCTATATAATTTATGTTTACTAATCATGAGAACAAATGAATGAGAAATTGATTCTGAAAATATATTAAATGGAAAGTTTTAAAATAAATTTTACTTTTTTTTTATAGGTATAATATTTATAAGCATGATATGTCCTTCTCACTTTGTTACTCACCCCTTAAAGATTGCATTCGAAAACTCAACCAAAATTCGGTGAAATTCACAATAAATATAATAGTTTTAGCATTCACAATTCTCTTATTTTCTCTCCAAACGAAGAAGGTACACAATTATCTAACGCTTAGCCTACTTTATTTTTTTTGTAAAAAAAAAAAAAAAAAAAAAAACAGTTAAAATTTATCATAAATGTTGTTTGAAATTATGATTATTTCACTTAGTTTAAAACATAAAATTAAAAGTTTGTTTGGTAAAATTATTTTTTTTTTTATGAAATAATATATTTTTATATTAGTATTTTAACATTCAGTAATTTTTATCCCACAATAATTGTAACTTAAAAAAATTATCAGACTTTAAATTAAAAAAAAAAAGACTTTATTTATTTTAAAGGGTAAATGCGCGCTTGAGCAGTGATATTTAATTTTAAATGACCAAACTTAATGAAGGTCTTAAATAAAACAAAATGCAAACTCAACTTGCAAAATCCCGCACACAAACCGTGGTAACCGCTCTGCCTCACAACTTAAACCTCGTGCAATTACATCATTAAGACTTAAAAATAGAAATAAAAATATTAAAAAGAAAAACACAAGACTCAAACATGCACGAAATATTAAAGTACAATATCATGCGAATCGCCATGAAACAAATAAAAATGCATAATTAATTTTGGAAAGCAATCGCCATGCCGACAGACTTATCGATCACCCCCCCAATTCAGACCGACTCAAAAATATCACAGACAAAATATTGCTGCTGCAAGCATAGTAGACCCAACGAAAACCACATTTTTCATGCCTATGAGACTCACTGCACCAGAGGCATTCACTTTATCATTAGCATCGGGAGTACTATCGTCATCAACAGCAGCAGCAGCATCAGCAGCAGTAGCATTCTGCTTCTCAGGTTTCCCTGGTGCCGGTGCTGGTGCCGGAGGCTTAGCGCCAAAAAGTTCCCAAGGAAGAAGCACCTTACCGACTTGATAAATACCAAGCTGGCCATCAGCATAGACTGCACCGGACAAACTTGTGTTGGTAATGCCAGTGGAGATGTTCACTGAATTTGGATAAGATGTCACATTAAGCGGATATGCGAATCTGCTACTATCTCCAGCGTTTGTTCTTAACGGATTACTTACAGTTTGAAACTGTGATAATGGAATATATGAAGGAACTACGTGAAACTTCATTAAAGATTCCTTTTGTCCATCGTTAAGGGAGTTGAGAGTGCCAGAACTGAGACTAGAAAATGCATCATCAGTTGGTGCAAAGATGGTCATGCCACTGTTTGAGTCGTTTAGCTGTTTCTCTATCTGGCCATCTACTGAGGTGGCTTTGAGAAGCCGAATTAAGAGCGAAAAATGGCCGGCTTTTTCAAGGACTTTGGTGACGTTGACGGGGCCGGAAGGAGCAGGGCCTGCCGCGGGGCCAGGTAGAACTAGAGGCACGGGAGGGCTGGGCAGAACTGGAGCTGCAATGGGGCCAGGTTGAGCTGGGGCAGCGGCTGGCTGAGCTAGGGTTTGGGTGCAACGGAGGAGAAAAACTAGGATAAGTGAAAAAGAGGAGAAATTTTGCTTCGTCATCATCTTCGTAGTATTTTGATAGTGGTAGCTAGCCTTTGTTGCCAGAAAACAATGCGAATGTTTACTGCAAGAATGAAGATTAATGTACTTTGTACAAATCGTTTGATGAAATTGAAGAGAAGAGAGAGGGTTTATATATGATGGGAAGAGGATGAATTTAGGTAAAGTGTGAAATGCTATTAGTTGGCATAAACAATAGCTGTTAGAAAGTAGTCTTTGTTGTAAAGGTGATTAAGGTGAAGTGAATCAATGGAGAGAGTGATATATGTTTTAAATATGACAGTGTTGCAGCAACTAGTTTGCTTGAGAAGGCAGGAAAAACAGAAAGGATTTGTTGATTTGTGCAAGTGGAGATGGACACAATAGCTTTTCTTTTACTTGCATGCATGTACATTCTGGGTAAATTGTTTGGGCTTGGTTATCAGATTTACAGGGAAAGCACAGTTTCTGCTGTTGTACACTTTTTTGCGAGAGAGCACATCACATGCTTTGAGGATGGATCGAGATTTGTAAAGTGGGTCCACTGGCCCAACCTCAAGAATCTTATCCTCTATCACAACGAAAATTATATTCTTTCGATATCAACGGTGATGGCTCTTTGTGGTTGGACATCGATGGTTCATCTTGATTCTCTCTCTCTCTCTCTCTCTCTCTCTCTTTTAATTAAACTTTCCGTCATAAGCAGGTCGCCGCTGACCTCGATACCAAAACCCGTCTCTTAACTGGATTTTCAGCAAAAGCAAGTCTAGTAGAATTCACGATACATGATCAGAAATCTGCCTTCGGTTTTGGGTGGACTCCGCGTTAGATGCTCCTATAGTGCTGTCAAATACGCCCAAATAATTGTAGTACGTAATGACTTGATAAAATCGATTTTGCCCCTTAACTTTTAATTCACTTTTTAACCCATGTTAAAAAATGAGATCATGTTTCTTTATGGGATTTTATTTCATCATAAACACATATTTAATAGCCTTCTCATTCATTGCATTTATTTATGGTTAAAATCTCCAAAAATAAAAGTAAAATGATGGGCTTAAGATTGCCTAGCACAAAAAGAAAAAAAAAAAAAAAAAAACAGTTGTTAAAATTATGAGGTATTTTCGAAAATCCCCATCACATATTAAGCAATCGATGTACAACCTGCAACAAAACAATAAAAAAGAGCGCTAGCCAATGTCTTCTTTATGGTCCCTGGCATCTTCATGCCACGTGCAATAGTTTCCTAAACACAGGAGTCCCTTCTGTTAAAATTTATTGCAAAATTGTCATGGTTTTACGAAAAATCCACCAGTGAACAACAATAATTTGCCTATGAAAGTGAAAGTGATTTTCACTCTCTTCATCACGAATTCTGCTTGTAGAATGGGAAGCTGTTGAAGAAGTTGTGGATCTTGAGGATGAACTGAGAACTTGGTCGTAGGTTTTGAGTTGTTTGATCTCTGATTTGTGTGTTTTGGTAACCACATGGTTCCGAAGAACTAAAAGATTTGAGGTTACATGATTAGTCAGTAATCGATTTTAGAAGATTATGAGCATAGTAGATTGGGGGTTCAAGAAACCAATTTTTATGACAAATTTGGATTTTAATAGGCATTTTGCTTATGTTCGATATTTGTAGGCTGGAGGCCTTATTGGCTTGTTCCGAACTATTGCTATTTTGCTTGTTCATTGCCAATTATTGTCCACATACTGAGCTTTCTATTGTCATGCTACACCAAAAAAGTAAAATCCGGTTCATTTAAGATAAATTAATTAATTAAAAAAAAACCGAAATCAATCAAATTTCACAACCAAATTAAAACTTGTGTTTGACGGAGTCCTACTGCTTTCCTGCGTACAACAACATCATCATCAAATTGCTCGTACAATATCTATTTAATTAGTTGTTAATCTCCATTGGCAATTACAAATTCGCAACTAAATTGAAAAACTTATCCAGTTGATAAAAGTACGATTGATTTTCTTGCAAATAAGATTACCAAGTTATTAGGTTCACTAATTGAAATATAGTGGTTATTACATATGCTCCTTAAAATTTTGGTTTAAATACAAATTGGTCCAAAAACTTTTTGACTTTTGAAATTTTAAATAAACTTTAATTTTACTTAAAAATTTGAAAATTAAAAAACCAAATGCGAGAACAACCAAATTTTAAATTTAATAGAAGTCTATATAAGTAATATAGAAACGTAGAAATTCAATTTATAAATCCACGCCTCCAAACCGTCATAACCCCACCGCCACACAACATAAACCTTGTACAATAGCAAATGTTACATCACTAAGGCTTGTAAAAATTATTCCAACCGAAAAAACCCTCAAAATTCAACGACAAACAAAGTACATGCAAATGGCGATGCAACGGAGAGAAAATGGACAATTATGGGGAAGCACTCACCGTGCCTACTGACTATACCGATCAACAAATCACAAAGAAAATATTGCTGTTGCAACCGCAGCTGCCGAAACGAAAAACACATTTTGCATGCCCGTCAGACTCACTGCACCAGAGGCCTTCTTTTTGTCATCATCGCCGGGACTATCATCCTCAACAGCAGTTGCATTCTGCTTCTCAGGTATTGCTGGTGCTGGTGCCGGTGCCGGTGCTGATGCCGGAGGCTTAGAGCCGAAAAGGCTCCAAGGAAGAAGCACCTTATCCACTTGATAAATAGCAAGCTGACCATCAGTGTAGACTATACCATTCGCAGTTGCGTTGACAATGCCCGTGGAGAGGTTCAATGAATTTGGATAAGATGTCACATTAAGCTGATATGCATATTTGCTATTATCTCCAGCATTTGTTCTTAACGGGTTACTCACGGTTTTGAACCGTGATAATGGAATATACGAAGAGAGTACGTGAAACTGCATTAAAAGTTCCTTTTGTCCATCGGTAAGGGAGTTGAGAGTGCCTGAACTTAGGGCAGAAAACGCATCATCAGTCGGTGAAAAGATAGTTAAGCCACTGTTTGTTTCGTTGAGCTGGTGCTCGATCTGGTCCGTGACCGAGGTGGATTTTAGCAGCCGAATAAAGAGTGAAAAATGGCCGGCTTTTTCGAGGATTTTGGTGACGTTGGTTGGGCCGGATTGAGCTGGACCTGCAGCTGGGAATGGTAGAACTATAGGCACGGGAGGACTGGGTGGACCAGGAGCCGCGGTGGGGCCAGGCTGAGCTGGAGCTGCAGCTGGCTGAGCTAAGATTTTGGTGCAATGGAAAAGAAAGACTAGGATAAGTGTAAAAGAGGAGAAAGCTTGCTTCATCATCATCTTCGTAGTAGTTTGGTTGTGGTAGCTAGTCCTCGTTGCCAGAAAACAATGCAAATGTTTACTGCAAGAATGAAGAATAATGTACTTTGCCCAAATTGTTTGATGAAATTGAAGAGAAGAGAGAGGGTTTATATATGATGGGAAGAGGGTGTATTTAGGTAAAGTGAGATGTGTGAATTAGCATCAATAAGCCTTAAGAGTTGTTACCAACTCTTGTCTTTGTTAGAAAGGTGATTTAAGGTGAAGTAAATCAATGGAGAGAGTGATATGCATGTAAACATGATAGTGCTGCAGCAACTTGTTTGCTTGAAAATGCAGGAAAAACAAAGGGATTTAAAGCGGTGTTTTATGCCAATGGAAATAGGACATAATAGCTTTCCTCTTACTTGCATATATGCTCGGGGAAAAAACTGTTCTGATTTGCTTGTCGGATTTACAGGAAAAGCAGAGTCTCTTTCTCTAATTGTCCACTTCTTACAAGAGTAGATTCATGAAGATTGATGGAGATTTGTGAGATGGACCCAGTGGCCCAACCTCGTGAATATTATCCTCAATTCTCATGAAAATTATCTTCTTTCAATATCAACCGTCGTGGCTCGATGTGGGTCCCACATCGGATCAGATTGGGATCCCCCCTATCACCATGGAAACCGATGGTTCATCTCGATTTTGACTATTATTATGATTTAAATTAATAACAAAATAGTAATAATTTTCTTAATAATAAATAAATTTTTTATAACTAATGACTAAATAATAATAATAATAATAATAATAATAATAATGAAATGGTGAAACATTGGTTGTCCATTGGTTAGGTGACCAACAGGGTCACTGAGTGGCAGCCGATGACCATGCTGTGTCACACGACAGCTGCACCATTCTGTGGCAATTATAGATCTGGAGTTAAGGTTTTTTTTTTTTTTAATTTATTATTTATATTTCAATTAACAAATATAACTATTTTATATGAAATAATTATTCTCATTTAAAAAAAAAAAATTTAACCAAAAAAACAGATGAATGAAGGTACGGAGCAGTTTTTTAAAGTATGAAATAAAAAACGTTATTTTTCTCAAACTTTGAAGATATATTTGTGATGGAATGACTATGATACTCCCTCTGGGTATTATTATAACTTAAAAATTTTATGTGTTATAAATTAAAAATTATTTTTTTTAAAATTTAAAATAAAAAATATTAAAATATGTAAAAAAAATATAAAATAACCTTTTGAGAAACTTGTTAAAAAGAATATAATCGTACCCTAGATACCATAGTCTAGTCCGCATGTCCATTTACTCAATTTTGATGAGTCCATCCAAGCTCATCGCAGAAGGTGCACTGCTACATAAAATCATTTCTCATTTAAGAACGCCCACCCATTCCATTATATTAACGCCCAGAAATACGTTCTTTGGGTGTCTTTGGCAACACTTGTGCCAAAATTAGTCGGATTAACTTGTAGTTAAAAGTATTAAAAAATAAAAATTTCTACTAATTTTTTGTATTTTTAATTTTTAAAAATTAAGTAACACATAATTATAAAAAAAATAAAAAGTTTAAATTTTAAAAATACAAAAGATTAAAACAGGAGAATTTCAATCCATTAAATAAAGCCTTATATGTATGTATGTATGTATGTATGTATGTATATGCGTGTGTGTGTGTATATATCTCAATTTTTAAGCACATTTGTAATTTTAATTCCATCTTAAATTTTTATTTTGATTCTTACAAAACCATATCTCTGTACAAATTTCATTGAAGGATCCATGAATCTCATTGATTTCTAGAGTGTGTCTAGTTTATCACTAATATCTCTTGACAAATTTCATCAAAAAGAAGAAGAATATTGATTCTATTCATCTTATTCTTCAACTCAATAATGCATTTGAGTCACAAAAATTATAACTAAAATTTACTATAAATTAATTTTTAAGTCTTTTTAATTATAAATTAAACCCAACTCATTAGTTCACAACAAAAAGAAAATTAAATTTTCAGACTTAGAAAATTCAATCACCCACCAATATACTCAATTTTAATTCAACAACTCCAAAATAAAGAGTTTGAAATTCCAATTCAACAACTCTAAAGTAAAATTTATTATTCAAATTCTATAACAACTTTGAGGTAAGTTTAAGTTTGTTAAGAATTCAATTTGTTTTGCAAACATTTTGTCAATTTGTAGCTCAGGGGAAAACAAAGAAATCATGGGTGTTTTTATATAAAAGACACATTTTTTGTCAAGATTATCCAAAAAATCTATGCTAGACTATAATTATGAATAAACTTTAAAATTAGTTATTTTTTTAAAAAAATTCTTTAATACAACTAATAACAAAAAGGTTCTTTTGATATAACTATGAATTAAAATATTTTTAGTAATTTTAACAAATTATTTCTAAATAAATCTTTAAAAAAAGTTTGGGTGTATTAAACAACTTCTTAGTATCTTTTGAGGTGGATAAGCTTTTGTATTCTAGGTAGGTAATTTATCGTTTTGAGGTGGATAAGCATTTGAAACATAATCCCAGTTCCCAATGTCGCTGCATTTCTTCCCATGAGATTCATCAAATTGGTGTTGGCGTGGGTGCAAGAAGTCTTGAATTTGTACTTTGCCTGGAAATGTTAAATTGACGACTTGAGAGTTGTTTGCTTGAGTTCTTCTTTTTATTCAAGTACTCTTCTCGCATTCTAGCAACAGTAATTGCCTCCCTCATGATTCGAGGCTGGCGCATACGAACTTCAGATGCCACTTCTTCCTTGAATCCTCTAATAAAAGTTCCTATCAAAGCATCCTGTGGCCATCCCCGTACTTTATTGACCAATTTCTCAAATTCATGTTGATATTCTCTTACAGAATTTTTTTGTTGCAAACGGGACAACCTTTTATCAAAATTTACGTACTTGTTAGATTCAAAGCGAGCTAAAAGCTCTCTCTCAAATCCTCTCCAAGTAATCAATAGTCTTTTATATTGGTAAAACTGTCGAAGCTATTGCCACCAATGGTTTGCTTCATTATCCAGGTAATAAGATATTATGGCAACACATTGATGCTATAACTTATCGAGTGTCAAAATACTACTCTGCTCAATCTAGCCATACCATGGGATCATCACCAGTGAAATGCAAAAAATTCATCTTTCTTGGTTGATAAATAGGATTTGCATCAACCAATGTTCGTTCTTCTTTTCATGGTAAAAGTGAGCTCTCCGATGGGTGAGTTTGGAGGCTGTTGATAGCTGTCAAGATTTCGTTAAAACCCATATCCACTCGATTTTCTATTTATCGAAACCCTGTTTGTATTGCTGGGATTTCTACTTCCAGGTGCTCGATCCTTTCTTTGTTGGTCATAGTGTTTTGTGGTTTAACTTGACTTTAATACCAAAAAGATAGGACCGAACCTACTGCAAACAGAGCAAAATGAAAATAAAAAAAATAAATAACTGAAATTAATCGTGTTCTACTTAAGGCGAGCACAAACCACATATAATAACTGATAAATTTTTTTTTGCCCTTTAACCACACGCATATACTCTTATTTATAGTTATTCTAAAAATTGAAATGACAAAATTGAAACAACTATCTTTAGAAAAAAAAAAAAAAAAAAAAAAAAAAAAAAAGAAAAAAGACCCACAAATTGAAAGTGAAAAATTCTTTATCAAAGTCTACGTACTTATTATTCCACTTGTTCAACTAATTGTCATCATATGCAAACATGCCGCAGCTAATTGCTACAATAACGGTAATTTGACTTTTGTGTGCGACGAGGTCTATCAAGTTGCATGGATAGAGCAATAAAATTCATGATATCTTGTACACATTTCATTCCAAATTGTCAACAGATACCATTTCCATCCATTTTATTTTTCTACAATGCTCTATCCCAACTCCACCATTAACCTCAAGTCAAGGCCTGGTGCCATCATATATAGTCCAATGAGTTTGTTTTAGCACTTAGGTTGAAGAAAATTGTCTGCACGACTCAGGTTTTACTTTAAGTAGAAAGTAAATCTAGTTGAATGATCATCTTACCAAACCAAAGAATTTTCCACTTCCCTTTTTCAGTTTTCGTGCTCATGCTCCAATTTATCCCCTGCTTTTGTTCATTCCCTTTGCATGCCCCCACGACAGTGCTTGTCCACTTCCTCTAACTCATTGCATGCCCGTGCAAGTAAAAAACTTCAACCTTCATACACTGTCCTATTAGTGTTTATAACTCAAGGTCCAATCGGCAATTAATTAAGAATGGAGAGAAAATGAGTGCTGATGGAAATCAGATGTTCAAAAAATTGGGTATTTTCACAAGGAAATTCTTGTTTAGGATACTATCAATTGGACCCATTCCCGATCATATTGCCTTTGTCTTGTATGGAAACCGAAGATATGCAAAGAAGCGTAACCGGATATCGGAGGAGGCCGGCAACAGAACTGGATTTTTGGCTCTCACGTATATCTTGAAGTACTGCTCTGAATTAAGGGTGACGTATGTCACAATTTATGCCTTCAGTATTGGTAATTTCAAAAGAAGGAAAAATAAGGCTCGATGTTTGATGGATCTACTGTTGGAAAAGATGGAGCTGCTGCTTGAGGAAGACAGTATAGCTAACCAACATGGCTTCAGAGTCTGTTTTACAGGTAACTTGAACGAACCTATGAGGGTCGCAGATCAAAAGATAATGACAGCTACTGCCAAGGACACCAAGATTGTTATTCTAATCCGTATTGCCTATACTTCCGGCAAGGAGATCATCCATGATGTTGAAGAATCCAGCATAGATACATGGAAAACCAGTTTCAAGCATTTAAGCCAAGCAATACTGACAATGATGTAATTGAAGGTGTTGATGAACATAAAAATAAGGACACAGCTATTGTTAAGCTGGCAGATCTTAACAAGCATTGGTGCATGGGTGTAGCAACTGATCCTGACATCATAATCCAAGCTTCTGGTGAGAACCGCCTGATGGATTTCATTCTTTGGCAGACCACTAACTACCCTGTTTTCTGCTCCTGCTGTGCTTTGGTCAGAGATTGGTTTGTGGCACTTAAGGTGCGCAATATTAAACTACCAACACTGCTACTCTTATTTGAAAAGAAGAAGAAGCAACAATTCTAGTATAGTGTTCCCTATTTTGCAGCATAAACAATACCTTTAATTGTTGTATCTAGATCTAAAACATTGTCCCCAAATTTTGTGGAAGTTTTTGAACCAGTGAGCATCATCTGCTACTGCTATGCCTTATATTTGTCTGGCTGGTTTGATTATCAGTGGGACACTACAAATAAGCATAAAATCCAATGAGGGTAGACCTTGCTAATCATAAGGCTATATTGAAATATCTTTCATGAAACCTTAAGTGTATGTATGCAATTGAAATCCAGCACTTCAAAGAGACAAGGAAAGAATGAACACAATTACAAACAGACAGGTGTTAAATGATTCCTCACTTAAGTCATTCTAAAAAGAAATTTACATTTCCTTAACCATGGCAGTGGTAAAAAAAATCATAAAACATCGATGGACAATGCATCCATGCTTGCCATATGCACTATCAATAGAGCGATTTGTTGACACATGTATCCAATCTTCAGTCAAAATGTAACATAATTCTTACTATAACACACTCCTGTAGACAAAAACAATAGACAACCTAAGGCTTTACCGTCCAAGCAGCTCTAATGAGGAAACTGATAGACTGTCATCTCCATTAGCATGTTTCAGCAGTTCAAACCTTCTCCTGTCTCAGCCAATTTCCTCTCTGCCAAGGCATCCTCAGCTTTTATTTTCTCAGGAACAAAATCTAGATACAGAGAAGGCAATTATCTGTCAGATCAATAACAACAAGGAATTGGAGCAAACTTTTTTGACATATGTTTATTCACCAAAAATTTATGGGTCAGACATAAAAACAGTATAGGAGTACCTGAAAGAAAGTCATATCTCCTCTGTTTAGAAACAACAGATGCTGTAACAAAAAGAATGAAGCATCTTAATACTACCTCTGTGTAATATAAATTATGCAATAACTCAAATTCAGCACTAAATTAAGTTTGTGCATCAAACATATAGATGTTAGTTAGTACATAGAATACATGATTTGTAACTCCCCAAGTATCTGTCAATTCAAGTAAGAAACTAACATTTAATTTCTAGCAGCTTCCGGTCAGCACAAAAGGTCAATTAAACTAATGAGTAAAGCAAAGCATCCAAAAATGCATCCCAAATGATGCGGCAAGTGAGATGGCATTCATTAATTAGATAATTCATTTTTAAAATTTTCAAAGGTATTTATTATACATTTCAACTATCCACAAAATAAGAGCCATATCATTTGGGATGTATTTTTGTGATAGGATTTTGGGATGCCTTGCATTACTCTTAAACTAATATATTGTAACAGCTACATATCAACTCAGCAGTAAACTATGCAACAGAAAACAAGAAAACTATCAGTTTGTCAATATACCAAATAGCACAAAGTTGCTTGGTCCTGGCCATGGGTACAGTTTTTCTAAAAGAAAGTTTCCACTCATTTTGCGACTAAGACATGAGAACTCAATAGTAGCACTACAACTACAAATCTTGTTACAACATAGTCTACATGATTATACATACCAGTTCCTACCGACACAACACAAAGATCAAAACTGAAGGGAAAAAACAAAAGCACATTTAAAATATCAAGATTCCCAAACTTCTTAGTTCCCAACGAAGGCATCACATAATTTGCTGTAATGCTGACAAGATATTGAAGAATATGATTTCAAAGGCTCATCAAAATGACCGCTATATCTAAAGCAAGGCAACAATCAAACTTAAATTGAAAGATGTGCATTTCAGTTAATCACCCTAAAAAGCAACGGAAATGGAGATTACCTAAGTGCTTGTACGCAAGAGATTTCTTACGATCCTTAGAACAACATGCATATGCATCTTCGCAAAATTGTTCAAGGAATTTATCCTGCAACAAAATCATACAATGGAATATCATAATTTACTTCACCAAATTTACGAATTTGCTTTCTCGTAATTATGATTTTCAATTTCAGTCGCTACTATACGGTTTCTAATACGAACTTCATTTTCCTGTCAAATAAACATTTTAACAAAATATATTTCCCAAATACCCAAAATTCAAAAGCTGTGTTTTAATGAGAAACCCTAACTCAATTACAAAAAAAAAGTCTGAGCTGAAAATTCGATTAAAATATGCAAATAAGCGAAGAGAAGGATACCGTCGCCTTGTTAATGAGAAAAACAGCATCCCCAGCTATCAAAAAATCAGAACTTTGACTCTTAATAATCCTCCAGATCCTTTTCATGGGAAAATTACAAACTTTAGCGTCTTCTTTATCTTCATCATCATCATCATCATCTTGCACTTGTTTCTGACTGCTTTTCTTGGGTTTCTCGCTCTTTTTGCGTTCATTTGTTGCTTCGAGCCTCCTCTTTTCTTGTTCAGCATCTGACTCTTGCTGTGAATCAGCACTTGATGCTGGTGTTATTGTAACCTCGTCCTCGGGTTCTCTGACGGT
>CP135552.1:6383682-6398855 GCA_032402905.1 Khaya senegalensis | reverse complement strand
ATAGCATATTTTCTGGCATTTTTGTAACTCTTTTCATAGCATATTTTCTGGCATTTTTGTAACTCTTTTCTCACATTTCCTACATTGGGCTCCTTTAAGGTAACTAGATTTCTTGTTTGACATGGAAAACAATATCAAAACCAGAAACTTGCGCATTAAGTATACCAAATAAAGGGAACAGAACAATTGGCACGCTTTTGTTTCAAGCTTTGACAACTTAATACCAATTTGACAAGTTAAACTATATGAATCTAATACCTACAGAGGAATCAACGTATATTTCATTTCCATTAAATCTGATTATGGATATATCATACGGGTAGAGAACTAAAGAGGGTAGGTTAGCTGCTAGGCTTACACTTGCAAGTGAGCTCACACTTGCTACTGCAATCGATGGAGCATCCCTTCCTTTTCTTATTCTGCTTTGGCTTCCTCTGGTTACAGGCCCTTCTTGCCTGATAGAATGCTCGTTCCTGCCCTGACAGTAGAGGTGTCAACGAGTAGTAATGTGTTGAAACTGCAGCAAATGCACCCTTCTTACAGTTGTTCTTGTTCCTGTAGCTGTTCACATTCACATCCACTTGACCGTGAACAAAACCAGCTTCAATTGAAATGAATACCATCAAAAAAGCCACAAGAAAACTTGACATTCTTGTATCCGTATCAATTTGCATAAAATGCTAGAGATTGTATTGTCTCTCTTGTCTTTTTTAAGTGTGTTGTAATAATGTGAAGAGGCACTATACGAAGGAGTTAATAGAAACAAGTAGGACTTGGTGTTCGGCTAAATACATATGAAGTTTCTTCTTCCTACAAACAGACAATTCAGTAGCAGCTTCTGCTATTATCCAATGCTTGTCTATCGGAGAAATGGATTTGACCAAATAGGTTTTGACTATGCTTTAGCATATAAATATTTTCAAAAACTTCAGCTTGTGGTTGCTTAAGTTTAGAGAAGCAAGGTTTTAGAAACAGCTTTCCAACGAAACGCTATAGAAAAATGCACATAAACATAATTTCTTCTGTCTTAATTGTCTGATTTGTCTATTTTTTGCATTGTATTAGTACTCTTAATTTGTTATACAAGCCTAAATGTGTTTCTCCTCTTTTCCACAAATAACAACTACGACCTATAAATAAATAATAACTCTAAGCTAAAGGAGGCATCAATCAGTAGAAGTGATGCATGAATTGAAAACTTAAAAATTAAATATAAAATTCACAGGGTTGTTGAGACAATGGAGATCACCACAATATCCGTCTCCTTTCTAAAAAAGAAGAAACATCATCGGTTTCACTTGAGACTATTTTGACCAGTAAAATGACACTTCAGATATATTATTTCAGTTAACTAGGTAAGGCATTTGTTTAATTTAGGATAAATGAAAGTTGAAAACGGTAATGTTTTAATGTGACCGCATTGTTTCCTCCAATTAATGTCTTTATTACAACGTTATGACAGTGTCTTCCTTGCAAAAAATTGTGAGTCAAGTCAGTGGTTTGTGCATGCAGAGATGTAGAACCGAATATGCCAAACAAACGTGTTTCAAAAGAATTCAAACACAAGCTGTACGTTACCGTAAATCTACACAGATTGTTTCCAATTTTAACCAAAGAAATTTGCATATCCTTAATTTGAATGATAACTCAAGGAATAAGGAGAAGAATAAATAATAAAAAATTAGCCTCTGCATTATAATAAGACACCGTCTGAGGCAGTTCTCTTTCCAATCTATTGAGCAAAAAATGATCATTTGAGGACAAATGGCCATATAGCTTCTTAGTCCTAGCTACCATTGTCATAACTTTAGGCCCTTAAAGGCACAATGCTTTTTACGCATATAATGAAAAAGCTCTGTTACTTATTAAGCCAAACTACACGTGATTAGGGGGTCTTGATAGATCTAATGCTTTTGATCCCATAATAATATGTTATGGAACCACCAAAATCAATCAGAGAATAGAAAAATAATAGGTTTTTGAATATTTGTACACAACATCACTCCAGGTTCAACCTTGTCGTGCAATCTTAGTTGCATTGCCGTTTGTTTATTCTTTGAGATGTGAGAAGCTTTGGAGTTCACTAATTTTATATGAATTCGAATCTTGTAACAAAGTTGAACTTGTGGTTGATGCAGTGATAACTGAGACATGCTAGTTGATTGATGCAATTGGATGTCATCATTGAAGTGGGCAAGATGAAGCTGAAATTGAAAATGGATTGTATGAGGCGACAGTCGAAAATTAAGGGTGGCAATCTCTAAATGAAGTTTTCTCACTTTATTTTCTAGATTCCAACTCACACTTTCTCAATTTCTCTTTAGCCTATAATTTCTCAATTTCTCTTAACGTAATATCAAAATCTTATTTGAGTGTATTTTCTAAAATACTTGAAAGAGAGTTAAATTGAGAGAGAAGTTATAATCCCACTCTTTATTAAAATTTTTTTTATTAATACTTATAATTTTTACCTCACTTAATTTGAAAATTTTTCATACAAATCTCTGTATTGTTAATTTTCATTTTTGGTATTTATTGTGATTATATGGCAGACATAACCACCTAAATATGATAAAAAGTCAAACTCTTATTTATATATTTGTTGTTGTGATTACATGATAACTACAACTATCTAAATATTTTGGAAGGCTAAGCCTCTTATTTATAAAATATATTTGTGGTTGTGATTATATAATTAACAATGCTATCTAATTGTAGTAGACTAACCTTTCTACATATATAACAATTGTTTGTAAATTTTACTTAAGACTACAAATAAAAGTCTCAAGTATCCTTACAAGTGGTATTAAAGCCAAGTTGTTGTAACTCATACACAGTGATATTATTCAAGTATGTGACACTATTCACATATATATAAAATAGTAGGAGTTAGTTCTGAGTATATCGGACTATAAGGTTAAATTTTGAAATTCAAATGTTCAACAGGAGTAGTTTATTGTTGTGGAAGATAAAAATGAAGGCCATTTTAAAAAAAGATAAGTGCCTAACGACTATTAAAGATAAACTAGTAAATATCACAAATAACAAGTAGAATGAAATGAATGAAGATGCAATCATTGATTTTTATTTGAGATTATCTAAAGAAGTATTATCAAGCAATTAAGAAAAGAAGGTGGCAAATGCAATATGAGATGCTCTTACAAAGTTGTATAACGCAAAATCATGATAGATCAAAATCAAGAAGTAAGAAGAAAATTAAATGCTATAGTTGTGGCAAGGTCGGACATGTAAAAAAATAGTATTAAAAAAAACAAGAAGAATATAAAGATAAACAAAAGCTCTTAAGAAAATGTGGCAAGTATTTCAAAAAATGAAAAAATCTTATATAGCGAGATGGCAATAATTATTTAAGGCAGAAAAAAGTTTGCAAATGTTTGGCTTATGGATTTAACTGTGGCACAACACATAACCTCTCAAAGAGAATAGTTCTATAAATACAAGTCTATCTTTAGATAATCTATATTCATACAAGACAATTATACCTTAAAGATCGTTGGTATTAGGTCTGTCGAAAAAAAAAAATGCATGATAGTACAACTCGTATCATTCAAGAAGTACGACATATAAAGGACTTTAAGAAGAATTTACAGTCTCTAAGACAATTAAATGGGATCATGAAGATAGTAAAAGACACACTTGTGATCATAAAGGCAAAGAAAATAGCTGCAAAATTGTACATGCTATAAAGATAAACACTACAAACAAAGTATATATATTAGTTGCATCCATAAATTTTGAAGAACAATCAATAATGATATGGCATCAAAGCTCATACATATGTTAGAATCTTATAATAGAAATTGCTTTCTGGCCTTAAAATAGGCTTTTACAATATTGTAAATAATTTCTTATTAATAAGTAGTAGAGATTAAAGTCAACACATCCAATTTTAAAAGTAAAAGCATTCTAGAGTTAATTTATTCAGACGTTTAGTAAGCATTGGTCATGTCCCTAAGAGAAGCAAAGTACTTTGTGTCTTTTATTAATGATTATTCTAGAAAATATTGGGTTTATCCAATCAAAATAAAGGTTTATATATTTGAAATCTTTAAAGCACAAGTGGAACTCAAATCTAAGAAAAAGATAAAGTGTTTCAGGACAAATAATGGATAAGAATTTGCCAACAATACATTTTATGCATTTTGTCAGCGAGAAAGCATAAAAAGGCAATTTACTATGACATACACTTTCCAGTAGAACGAAATAGCAAAGTGGATGAATGAAACCCTGTTGGAAAGGACAAGGGCAATATTAAGAATACAAAATTATTCAAGTTATATTAGGTAAAAATAATCTATTACTTGTTATTTGATAAATTGGTCACCATTACTAGCAATTAAGTTGAAGATACTAATGAAAATATAGACTCCAACCTTAATACATCTAGAAGCATTATGTATGTGATGTACAGTTGCTAAGAAACAACAAAGTTGAATCCAAAACCTAAGAAATGCATATGCTTAAGATATATTAATGAAGTGAAAAGGTATCAGTAGGGATATTATATTTGTAAAAGATAAGCTGCAAAATAATAGTGATAATAACACCAAAAAAAGGAAACAAAGACTAATACAATGCAAGTGAAAGAAAAATCAGAACATAAAGATACTTTTGAAGTTATATTAAAGCATAAAGAAGGATTAGCTAAGTTTATAATTCCAAAAGTTCGACAATCAACTTGTGAGAGAATAACACTAGTTTGACAATCAAATTATTATAGAGAGCTCACATATTGTCTTTTAACAAAGAATAAGCAGCCATCAACTTTGTAAGAAGCAATGAGCAACTAAAATGCATCTTTGTAAATTACAACAATGCAAGAAAAAATTGAAACTCTTCATAAGAAGAAGACTTTAGATTATGTGCTATTACCACACAAAAGGAAGACTATTGAAAAAAATAGGTCTACAAGATTAAACAAATTATGATAATCAAATAAAGTGGCATTGTGCAACATTGGTGGTCATAAGGTATGTTTAAAAAGAAGACATTGACTTTAATGAAATATTTCACTGATTGTATGATTCATTACAATTAGAATAGTATTAACTATGTGTGTTACGTTTGACCTACATCTATATTAGTTAGATGTTAAAATTACATTTTTTTCATGGAGAATTTGATGAAAAATTTTACATGCTCTAACTAGAGGGTTTTGTAAAAGAAGACAAAGAGAACTTGGTTTATAAGTTAATCAAATTTTTCTACGGTCTCAAACAAATGCTGAGGTATTGGTATAAGTAATTTGAATCCTTTATCTTTAACCATAGATACAACATACCAAATTTAAACCATTATATGTATTTTAAGAGGTCTGAGAATAATGATTTCATCATTTTTGTTGTATGTGGATGATATATTGGTAGCAAGTTCTATAAAGATTAAGTCTAAAAATTAAAAGCACAGTTAGCTAGAGAGTTTGATATAAAAAAAATTAGGATTATTAAATAAGATTTTAGGGATATAGATTTACTCAAATAGAAAAGGCAAGAAAATTTAGTTTTTTCAAAAAAATTATTTAAACAAAATTTTGCAATAATTTAATATTCAAGATTATAAACCAATTTATATCCCTCTTCTTGTGAATTATAAATTATACTCAGCAATGTGTTCTAACAATAAAACAAAGAGGATAGAAATATCTCAAGTATCGTATGCATTTACAATGTAAAGTTTAATATTTGCCATGATATATACAAGACAATATATTTTACAAGCAATGGGAGCAATTAATCGATTTATAGCAAATCTTGGTAGAAAATATTGAAATATTGTAAAGAAGATCCTAAAATATGTCAAAAAGACCTCAAATATTATATTATGTTATGCAGGATAAAATTTTATTATCAAAAACTACATAGACTCGAATTATATAGGTGATTTTGATAAAAAAAAATCCTACTAATAATTATGTGTTTATACTTATAAGAGAAGCTGTAAGTTAGGTTTCAAAACTACTAATTATAAAAACATTATCTACAATAGAGGTAGAATACATAGCAATTACACAAGCATGCAAGAAAATAATCTGGATTAAAAAGTTTATAGAAAAATTTAAACACAAACAAGAAAAGACGATTTTGTTTTGCTATTGTTAGAGTGTCTTGTACATAACAAAGAATCTAACTTTTTATTTAATGATAAAATATGTAAGCATTCAATATCATTTTGTATAAGAATTAATGGAGGATAAAAGTGTAGATATACAAAAAATACATACTAAAGATAACTTTGCATATGTTTTAACTAAATTAGTTAATACTGACAAATTTAAATAATATCGACCCTTTTGTAACCTAATAAAAATGTAAGCAAAATACAATAGTAAGGTAGAAAATAATGATACCAAGATATAATTAATTTTCGATCAAGTCTTCAAATGAGATAGTATTGATTAATATAATTGGGTAGTATCATTGAAGTGGACAAATTGAAACTAAAATTAAAAATGGATTATACAAGGAGTCAGTCAAAATTGAAATGGGCGACAATTTCTAATTAGCTGAAATAATAGCTCTTTTTCTTAAAAATAGGCAATTTCTTCACTTCATTTTTAAATCCTAACTCAATTTCTCTTTAATCCCCAATTTCTCAATTTTTTTCAAAGTAATATCAAAATTTTATTTAAGCGTATTTTCTAAAATACTTGAAAAAAAGTTATATTTAGAAAAAAAATCATGATCTTATCTTTTATAGTGAATTTTTCTATTTTTACTTGTCATTTTTAACTCAATTAATTTAATAATTTTTTAGATAAATTTATATTTCGTTTATTTTCATCTTTAATATTTATTATTATTATATGATAAGCACATCTATTTTAATGTGTGGAAGACTAAGTTTCCTATTTATGTAAAATATTACTATTGTGATTATAGAATTCATAATACTACTTAATTATGGAAGACTAATCTTGACAATACTAATATAGTTTTTTATCCAACCTCTACCTGGCAAAGAATAATTACTTTTTTAAAAAAAATATTTTTTGAGTGAAAATGCTTAACAAAAAAAAAAAATTAAAAACTCTTTTGAAAGTTATCGTATTTTTTGAAAAATGCTTTTAAGTTCTTTGTTTAATCCCAAAATTAACTATTAGATAACAATTTTGATGTTTCAATAAATAGTCCAAATCACAACTCTATATTGGCGACTCTATAAAATATGATGATTTGGATGTATTATTAAGAATGAAGAATTTGATAGTATTGTTGGAAGAGTTAAACTCATCCTCGAGGGACAGCATTACATATTCGCAGGCCCTTAATTTTCAGCTGGTATTTTAGGGTGAAGCTGCGTTCTATAAATGCGTAGATACTAGTATATCGGATCTTGAAGTCACAAGGACGGACTGACTTCAGAAAATTATGTACTGGACAACTTTCATGGCCCGTGTTAATATATTAAATCAAATGTTAGACATATAAAAGAAAAGATAAAAGAAAAGATATCTTGATAAATAAACATAGATGCCCGTTTGGTATGCAATTAATGTGAAAAGAACAGTACAATTTTATTTATCTTGTAACTCATGCGAGTCTTGAGATGCTTAATTTCTTAGAAAGATGCAGACCCAGATGGCCTTTCGAACCTGCAAACCTTGCAAAGAGAAGAAAAGAGTGGAGTTTGGTACTTGTCTTCCCCACCCATCATTGGCATTGGCACACCTCTCTTCACCGGACTAACATAGTCTGGCCTGTAAGTCTTGCCCAAAACTCCTTCAACAACATCAGACAATTTGGTGAATTTGAACTGAGTCTCCAAGTGTGCAAAAGCATCATCATTTGGCAACTGATAGCTGTGAACTCTGTTCTCTTCTTCGCCAATTGGTCTAACCTTTATGTTCAATTCTGCCAGGCCGGACACTTTAGCTCTCACATGGTTGGTATCATCTGTTCTTTCAATCAGCACTTGTCTTCCTTCAGCAATGGCTTATCGAAAGAGCATCAACATTATCATCCCAATGTGAGACTCTGTTTGCAGCAACGACAAGAGTGTGTGTATCGAACATGACAGCAAGGGCTTGCACCCAAGTGAAGTCGCGAGTCCTTCCTTGAGGTCTGGTTCCGATGAAGTGAGCATTAATTTGGAGGTTGTCGTCTGAGACACTGGCAAAGTTTCCTCCCTTAGCTCCATGGAAATAGAACATAACACCATCTCCACCAACAAATCGAGGATCGTAACACAAAGATCCATATCCATCACAGTTTGGTTTTCTCCCTGCCAAATAACATGAATTAGATATGAGTTTGATGAATAGTTAATTGTTTATTCATCAAATCAAAGTATCGATGTACTAAACAGATGGGTTATAGTCTTGCGGATCACGTTTGCATGGGAAATACTGTACTAAATTAATTTTTTTACAATATAGTACAACAAAGAAACATTACCAAACACGTATTGCTGATCATTAAATGCAATTCCATTGTTTTGAATTGCCAGCGTACCAAACGTGTCATACAGGTTTAAAAGATAGTCCATGAAAGCAAAATATGCTGAAGGTCAAAAATAAATGTGACACAAGCTTCATTTAATAATAAAGTATTGTAAATTTTAGTCTCAAACTATTATAAAATAAAAATAATAGATAAAAAAAAAATGAACGAATTTTACTAAAAATTAATATTAACAAATACCATTTTAATTTTTTTTTTAAAATACAACAAAATTACCACAATCTCAAATAAAGTTACCGTATAAATAGAAGACCTTGATGCAAAATAAATATTCTCAAAAAAAAATTCTAGAAATAATACATGGCAAATGTCAGATGCATGCATGCAACAGATATTACTCTATACAGATTGAGATTTAATATATTACAACAATTGAAAATAAAATGCTTCAATTTTTTCAAGGTATTGGAATTTTTAAGATATATTACACCACGTCATGGGATGCAGAACAAATATCCCGCCCTAATAACAGCTGCCTGGGAAGAACATTTGTTGACGAGGGATTTTATTTTTCCTTTCAAAGATTTTGAATATCAGCATAAGCAAAATCTAACCATTAGCAAAAAGAGAACGATTTCACAAAATGCAAGAAAGACATTTTATAGCCATCTCAACGCTACTATAGAAATATTGGAAGATCAATCTTCGTTTGGTTGAAACTTGGATTTTCTCCTCCAACTGCAACTATCCCACTTGAGGCCCCTTCCCCAACCTCACTTGTCAGTTTCAAGAAGTTAGTACGCCTGCACAAGCAACTTTCTTGGAACTCATATGAGAAAAGCACAATAGCCCAATTAAGAAACAATTATCTACCATCGAGTATCTGCTGTCAATTCAGGATGGAAGGCAGTCCCTAGTAACTTCCCTTGCGTTACACCAACAATCACTTTCTTTTCAGGCATGGCTTTCTCCTGAGATACACAATATCACCATAAAAATCACAAAGTGGCAGCAAAAAGAGATCAAATGACTAAGATATTTTTTTTATCAGTTGCACGATGCACAAAATGCATTACATTGCCAATATATGCTTTTATTATTTTCTATGAATTGGGCAGTAGTTGCATCTTAGATATCTACGGGATTAGATTATCAATTTTCTTTATATCCGTTACCCAACAACCCAGTGCATGTGGGCAGGATTATAACCAAGGAACTCATATACAACAACAAGAGAAATGAACAGGTAAACTAGTTTGTATCCACAAAAGGTATTGACATATCATCATCAGCAGTAAAGAAGAAGAGCTCTATAGAAGGGGACTTGAAACTTTAAGTAGAAAAACACAAATCAAAAGCAAGCGCCCATAATATTCATTACATCAAACACATAATGGAGAAATACTCAAGCATTACTCTCTAAGCCAGGTCATCAACCAACTAAATCACGAATTCCAAACACAAGAAAAGCCCCCCAAGTCCTTGATCTCTTCCCAAGATGTTTTGAAATTGTAAGCGCAGAGCAACGTGTAGTTTAATAGACATGCAAAAACCAGGTTGATTATTTGCGGGACTCATATTAAACTCAGGCATTTAGAGTTGGAATTCGATGGATTTAGAGGTAATATTCTACTTGAAAATGAGGATTGGCACACTCAATATGAACTGTAATTTTTTTTTGGGTGAAGGATCGATTTAAACTCCAAATTCGTCGTACCAAATGCAGCATAAGCAATTCATGAAATTCGAATTTCAATTTCCAAAAGTTCTTATGGATTTTGGCATATTCCACTATGTTCTAAAGGGATATATGCTCAGATGTTCACTGGATCACAAGATTATGTGAGCAAATGCATGAATACAAATGAGTACCGGGAAGTGAACGAAGTCATCACTACAAATAGATATGAATATTGGCATTACAACATTCCATCTGATACTGTAATTGATCCAACAATTACTCAGAAGATGGAAAACATATTTAAATATGGCCCCAATCTAGATACTGACAATGTAACTTAAAATACTATTATAAACACCAAGAGTGCAGTGTTCTCCATCAAATCCTGAATATTCAATTTTTCTAAACCCAATTTGACGATAGTAGATGCAGCTCACCAAGGCAACACAGAGTATGCTTACAACACTTAATTTCATGCTTTAATTCATGTTATACAGTACACACAATAGATTCATGTGTATACCTGACTGCCAAAGAAATTTCTATGAACGGTACAGTCAATCCCCCCCAACTAGTCCTTGTCCTCCTATTTTCTGTCCTGGAAAAATCATGTCACTCAATATTTTAGGATTTTCATTAATCAAAAGCACATCAAAAATGGAAATAAGAATGCCAAAAATGTTAAGGTTGTAGCAAAATGACCAAACAAAATGCAAATCAAAGATTAAGAAGAAAGAATGAACAAAGAAAAACCCACTAGCTGCTTTGTCTGACAAGAAGATAAGACCTGCACAGGAGCCCTACACGAGCTTTCCCATTTTAGCAAACTTGCGCAATGCAAGAAACTGATCATGTATGAAGACAAAAAATAAATAAACAATATAAGTTTGACTTCTTTACTGGACAACACCCTCAAAGAAAAGTAATAATTACTAAAAGTATGAAGAGAGTTGGTTAAGAATCAATTACAAGAAAGTTAGTTAATTGAGTTTGACAGCTGAAAATTGAGCTTGAAAAACAAAATTAACCAACTTCGGTTGGTCAACAAAACTCAATATATATTCTCGAGAAGGAACACTTATAAGGTAGGTGTTTTTCTGATTGATTAAACTTTTTGTATTTTTGGAGAGACTTGAGAAGAAATTCAAGGAAATTGCGAGAGGCAAATCTTGTTAAGTAGCTGATATTGATTCTCTGTAATTATTGTAAGACTTGAGCTTGAGAATGAAGTTTATTGGCTGTTGTTCTTGATGGAGGATGTAGGCAATATGCGGAACCACGTAATTCTTTTTTGTCTCTTGCTTTTTTAATACTTTATTTTCTTTGCTGGATTATATTGTTACTGCTTTGATTGCTTGATTGTTCATGAGAATTATCTGTATGAAATGATCGGAATTATCTTGTGATCTTGAACGAGCAAAAGTGGTCTTGTGTATAACTTTTCTGGTTTAGGTTCTATCATTAGAAATTAAATTCATTAAATTCTAACAAATGGTATCAGAGCCAAATTCAAAAATAGCACAACCTAAATTTGAACTTGAAACGTTTACTGGTGAGAATGACTTTAACCTATGAAGAATCAAAATGAAAGCAATCTTAGTGCATTTAGGTTTGGAGGATGCATTATTGGTGAAGACAATTTGCCATAAACATTCACAGACAAAGAAAAGAAAGAGATCTTAAATAAAGCACATAGTACTCTAGTGATGAGTTTTGGAGATGGGATTTTGAGAGAGATTTCAAAAGAAACAACAGCTGCAGGTACATGGCAAAAACTAGAGGCTAAGTAGATGACAAAATCACTAGCTAATAAGTTATATAGAAAAAAAAAAAAAAAGGACTATTTTTTTGTTTTCTAAGGGAGGGGTTCAATAAAAAACCTCTTGATGAATTTAATAGTATAATTTTAAACGTTGAAAATATTGATGTAAAGATAGAGGATGAAAATTAAGCTATGATGTTGTTAAACTCACTTATAGACACATATGAACACTTTATGGATACATTAACATTTGGCAAGGAATCCATTTCAATATAAGATATCAAGGCTGTCTTGAATTTGAAAGAATTAAAGAAGAAAGAAGAAGTCTGAGATACAAGACAAAGTGAAGCTCTCTTAGCAAGATGAAAAACTAAAAAAAAAATGAAAAAGAAGAACTCAAAAGACAAGAATCAACAGAGATCAAAGTTAAAAAAAAAAAAAAAAAAAGCAATTCAAATGTTTTTAGTGTTAAAAAAAGGAACATTTTAAAAAAGACTACCTTGAAAAGAAAAATAAGTAAAATGGAGCCAAGAACTAATGACAATACCATTGTAGCCTCTGAAGATAGCAGTTCATCTAGTGATGACTTTCAATCAGTAAAGATTTTTATGGCAACAGACAACAAGATAAAAAAGCAATAAATATTAGACTTTGGGTGTTCTTTTCAAATGGGTTCTCATAGAAACTCTTTTGTTACTTATAATTTAAGTTATGGAGGTAACGTTTTAAAGGGTAACAATGTTGCCTGCACAGTTTTAGGGACTGGGATAGTCAAAATTAAATTAACTGATGACATGATCATAGAACTACATGATGTAAGACATGTTCCTGATTTGAAAAGAAACCTAATATCATTAGGTATGCTTGACAAGTCAGGTTACATGTTTAAGGTAGAGAAAGTCACATTAAAAGTAATCAAAGGCTCTATGAAGTAATGGTCTATATATACATAAAGATAAGATTGTAAATGGTACAGTTTTTGTATCTGCATCAACAAGAATTAATAAATCAAAACTTTAGCACCTAAGACTTGGTCATTTAATTTAAAAGAGCTTGAAAGAATTAAGTAAACAGGGTTTGTTGGGGACTGATCAAATTAAAAAATTAGAGTTTTGTAAGGATTATGTATATGAGAAAGCTTACATGTTCAAGTTTGACAAAGATATACATTCAACTAAAAGCATGTTAGACTATATTCACTCTAATATTTGGGAGATATCTCAAGTAAAATCAATAGGAGAAAGTAAGTATTTCTTATCCCTTATTGATGACTATTCTAGGAAACTATGGGTGTATCCATTAAAAACAAAAGATCAGGTATTTGAGTGTTTTAAAAACTTAAAAACACTAATGAAAAAATAGACTAAAAGGAAACTGAAAGTTCTAATAGCTAACAATGGTTTGAAGTTCTGCCATAAAGAGTTTAATAAATTTTGTGAAATAAAAGGCATAGTAAGGCATAGAACAGTGAGATTGACTCCGCAACAAAATGGAATAGTTTAGAGGATAAACATGTATTTACATTAAAAATATATAAGTTCATGTTACATGAAAAATTAAAATTTTGACAAACCCATAACTATCATTTTATATTTTTTTCAAAAATACTCAACAAACTAAGTAAAGTAAAAATTATTAACATGTTCTGATACCAAATATAAGTATATAATCTTAAAACAAACTTTAAAATTAAAAAAATTGAGTGCAAAAGTTATGAATAACCAACCTCTCACTATTATTTTTGTTGATGTTTCTAAATGCTACCAAAATATTCTAAACTCTCTAAATTCTCTCATGATAGTATTTAACAAGAATCTCAAATTTAGAGTTTTTAGTAAAATAAAATATTTATCAATTTATAAAATTTTTCTCATCAAAAAAATTTTACATTTAATGGAAGTATTATAGCCACTCAATGCTGTAATTATAAATTTTAAATTTTAATCTTGAAGTTATAAAAATATAATGAAGAATTAAGGGTCATAATTTAAATATTACAAATTTAAACTTAATAAATTTATAACTTACACTTAATACATAAATAATACTTAATTCATAAATAATACATTGTAGAGAAAAATGATTAGAGAGTTCACATCTTGAAGTTGTTTTAACTTCTTTATTTCTATTCCCTTCACTCATAGCTTTCTAAGAACTGCACAATTAACAAACAACATAAATAGCGAGTCTTGTGTGCAATCCATGTAGAAAAAAAGATCTACATCGATATAAAACTAATCATGTGTTAACAAAGAGCATGTGCCTGATATGTTGAAAGATACCTGTAACGCGAGAATGCCGACAACCATCGTCATTAAATGCTTGCCTGCTGCCTCTCTATGTTTGCGCACGTAACGCAAATGAAACAAAAGGAAAAGAGGAAGACTTTCAAGCTTTTGAAACATTGTCACCTGGGCTTTGCACATAGAGAGGCAGCAGGCTTATACCTTTAACTAAAAAATTCATTTATAATTTTTTATTTTTAAATTTTAAAAAATTATAATAAAAAAAATATTATCACATACCTTCATATACTTCCTCAAAATTATTATTATTATTATTATTATCTCTTAAATGACTAGAACTAAAAAATGATCACTTACTTCTCATGAACTCTAGTCCACCCCGACAAAATTTAACAATTTTTTTTTCCTTTATAACATAACATAAAATGACAAATTCAATAACATTATTAGTATGCAATTGCGTCAGATTTTATTCTTGCAAGAAATGACCAAAAAAATAATTATATTAAATACTGTTAGATCAAAAGGGTAAAGAAGTAATTTTATTAATATTTGTTATGTCAACAAGAGTTTAGAGAAAGTGAGTAATTTTTTTTTAATTTTGATCATCTAAATAATAAAAGTGAAAACTTGAAATTTATGTAATAATTTTTAATTGAAAATATTTTTAAATTTTTAAATAAATATTTTTATCTTTCATTGTCTTTAATTTTTTATCACGATTTTATTACTTAACTCATTCTTATTTGTAAAAGAAAAAAAAATTAATAACTATAAGTTTTAATAATACATTACTTAAATTCCCTTTATTTATTTTTTTATTTCACTTGAGTAATTTTCATTTGGGGACGGCAAAATACTCATGGAGATGGGTGTCTACCTCATTTAAGGTGGGGGATAACTCAGATAAAGGACGAAATTATCTTTAAATTTGAAAACAGGCTATGGCATAGATGTATTCTCATCCCCATTTTCAAAGCAAGGCAAAGACACCGAGGGAGACATTCTTAAATCCCTACCTTATTTTTCCTTTTTTATTATATTATATCTAAAATAAAACATAA
>CP135552.1:6358154-6383182 GCA_032402905.1 Khaya senegalensis | reverse complement strand
AAAAAAAATCATATAATAAGAAAGATTTTCAAGCAGGTGACAAGTGTCAAGCAAACACGAATTTGACATACAAAAAGAGAGCACAACTGCGTTAAAGCTCAAACTCGGAAGCCACTGTCACTAGTAATGTAATCAAAGCAATTCAGTCTCAATGCAAAAATTACAAGCTGACATCCTATTGCTTTTAGCCAATGACACGAGACATCATATCCCTTGAATTCCCAGAAAATTTTGCTTAATACTGTCTTAGGCACCATTTCCCTTGCTTGCCTGCCCATCATTTGATAACTTAAATTTTTGTTTCGTTGATAAAAACACTAGCTTTCATACTTTACATGAAGAAAACCGAACTAAAAAAAAAATTACAATCTATTTAGTTAGAATCCTGTGTGCCATTGTCATGCAATTTATTACGCTTGCACCAACACAAATACTGAGGAATTGGTCCATCTTCTCCAACGACCCAGGTGTGCTCTGCAACATCATTTAAAGTCATCCTTTGAGCTGGGTCTGCAAATGACAATACACAAATTCTTTCAGTAGAGATTCAAGGAATAAAGCACAAAATCATACCGTGTGAGAAATGAATGATGTGGAAATATGGTCATTTTATCAGTTATGGCTAATGGTAATTAAGAATGGATTTTACTGGCCTTTGCAAAGAAGTCCTTCTAGCAAGTTACTCAGCAGTGGGTTCAGGGCATCTGAGAGTGCTAGAGGGTTATTGACAATCTGTAAAAGAGGGCAGAAGATCTCCATTTAAATTTCTCTATCAAACAAGGACTGAAAGAGTAGTAACAAACAATCGAACCACAGAACGAAATACAAAATATAAGATTCAAAGAGCATTTTGAACACCTTGTCATATGTATCCTGCAGTGTTTCACCAAGAAATGGATATTGTCCAAGTATCATGTAGTACAGAGTAACTCCCACTGCCCATGTGTCAGCAGCTTTGCCATGGTAGGTTAGACCTGTCAATCATAAGGGAAATTCACATAGTTAAAGTATTATATATCCATCTCTTCTTATCGATTTCTACTAAAGCATATTCCCAGTCCTTAGGAAGAGAATCTGACCTAGACAGCACTCAGGTGCAGTGAAAACAGGAGTTCCCGGAGAACGACGAAGCTCATCATTATCATCCTGCAAACCAAAATCACATGTTTGAACATCATCAAGCTTCACCGAAATGTTACATGTTCCAGCAAGATCATAATAATAATTCCTTGCTCCCAGAGCATATCATTCAAAAAGAATTTCTTGTTCAAACAATTAATCATAATCTTAGTAAATCAAGGTAAAAATGATTTGTTACCTCAAAAACTTGGCTAACACTGAAATCTCCTATCTTCACTGTACCAGTACCTGTGACTAACAGATTATCTGGTTTTATATCCCCATGCACTACATTCTGTTCTTACAAAGGAAATACAAGGAATCAATAAGCACAAAAGCAATCACTTCACTGTATATACAGGAAGGAAGAAAGTTTGTACATAAAAAGAAAGCAAATGAATCTTACAAAAGGTTATATTTATTCCTACTGTAGGAAAAAGAACCTACCCGCGCCACACACATATACAAAAGGCAAAAATAAACACATCTGGGGTTGGAAAATCAGCCACAATGACAGGCATCTACCAGACATGCACAAACGAAGTTATTTATATATGAAGAAGAAACCACACAATAACCTCCTCTCCAACCAAAATAATACACAATAAAACTAGCTTCACCAATTCCTAATCATCTTGCAATGTTGAGAATGATATTCCAAAATCATTAAGATGAAAAGGTGGTTTCTGTTTAAAGTAGGAAAATGTGATTGGTGCACAAGAAACTTGCACCTGTCTAAAAGCAGATCAAATTCATTCAATCATTAACATACCAAAACTAGCAGGGACCAGAATCCTAAGCACATAAGATAAACAGTTCTATATCATCCAAGAAAATTTATTAGTTTCTTAGAGAGCCTCTATTATAATATCCCTTTACTGTTTATGAACAATTATTCATGACAATTGAAGTCAAAAGCTTATCAGAATAAGCTCAGCAAAGGTCAGATATTAGTACTACTTTATAAATGAGATGCAATTAGCACAGAATCACTAGTGAACTTTACTATTTATTAAACAGTAGCAAGAAAATCATAATGCATGGAAGACTAGGAAGAACACAGTAAAGCAAGTTCTCAAATTTTCAGATAGCACACAAAAGCCAAACATACAATACATCAAGGTTACATTATCAGGCAAAGATGCTCCAGTAGTTATATGAATTGCTCATACCCATTATCCATTCTTACATATTTCCCTCCAAGCTCTATTCTAAGGGGTAATTCTGTTGCTTTTTAAAATCTCATAATTTAAAATGAGTGTTAAACAGTATGTAAATAAGCTATAAATAATATATACCTGTGATCAATTGAGCATCACAAACCATAAAAGTAATAGATGGCTAAATGACAGAAAGAAAATCCCTTTTATGTACCACATCCAACCAAAAACAGCTAAAATGGACATAACAGATTCTACTATAGGCATGTATAAATACATAACTAGACTAAATGCACACACACATTTACAAAGTCAGGAAGCAGAATAGCAAGCTTTCGAGATCATACATGAGCATGGAGGTACATCAACCCAGAAACTATGTCCCGCAAGTACTTTCTGGCAGTAGTTTCTCCAACGACCCCTGGTTGACCACAGTTGTCACTGTCCCATTTGCCTTCCACATATTCAAGAACTGCAGGGAGTAAATTAAAAAAAATGTTTCAGTCAAGCAAAAGGCTAACTGGATGATCTATATACTATGCCTTCAAAACAACAATTGGGCACAAAAGTTTTAAATGAAATTACTAAAGGAAAAAAGAGAAGAGAAAGAGAAAGGAAATAGATACCCATGTAAAAGTGATCTGAGTTTGGGTCATCAATCACCTCAATGAGATTAACTATATTTGGATGATCCAACATTTTCATGATTAGAACCTGCAAGGTATAGGCATCCAATCTTACATAAGTTCCATTGAAATTAATCAGACTTTAAAAGACTCATATATCATACTATATCTACCAGAACAATGAAAAGAAGTAACCAACTAGAGTAAACAGCAAGAACGAAGCATTTTTAATAGAATTAGCAAAATATTTGCCAGTCATACTGGCAAATTTGGAGTAAAAAGGAAACAATAAGAAGCATCGAGAACCTCAGGCAGGCTACTCCGACTCTTAAAAACATAAATCATTAAAAAATTAACATAGGCAACAAAAAATATGAATGCAACATAGGCATGAACCCAAGACAATGTGCACAAAAAGTATTTACTCCATATTGTTTGCAACAATAAACCACAGTACAATGCTTTTGATTAGAGTGAGGCTAGAGCATTTTCCAAAGATCACATACTAAGTCCCAATCACAATCGTGTAACATGTTTCATACGATTTAGTCAGCAGAATCTCAAAACAGATGACTACAATCAGATACCTCACGAAGAACATCAGTCATAGCAGTCTCTGAAGGAGCAACGCGCAGCTTTAACAAATGAGACTTATGAAATGCCTGCAGTTAAAATATAGAACTCATGTGATAAGAAAGCCATACCTTATTTTGGTATGAACTTCCAAGTAATAAAACACATCAAACATCATTTTATTTATACATCACATAACTAAAAAGGAAAAAAATTAGTACTTTTCAGGACTGTATTCCTCAATACCAGTTTCAGATAAATCCTAGAAAATTGTATTTACGGGAAAGTGGGGGAGTGATAGTTCCTTATCTGTTACTAACGACTTTACCAGTAAACATGCAAGCTTCTGCATCAAGACATAAAAATAGTACCTTAATTGCATAATGCTTTCCATCTACAGAGCTCCGATACAGAACCTGTTGTAGATGAAGCAAAAAGGCTTGAGTGGTAGAATCAATTTCTTCAAGCAAGTAATATAATATAACGTCTAGCACACCAGTGCTTACCACTTTCCCATAGCTACCAGCACCAATCTTACGCTCATGCACATACTCATTGATCATCTTAGTCCCATTTTCATCCTGGAAAATGCACCACCATACATAATATCTTACTTTTGTATTACAAGAGAAGAGACCCGCTTTTAAAAATCATACACCTAAGACTAAATAAAATTCAAACAAGCACCTAGTCATGTACGTGACACACATCACTTCATCAGTTGTTTCATCCTTTAACTTCAGTCTCACCGCATTACTTCCCAAAAACAATAGGAATTTCATATAACACCACATTACAGGCATACAAAAGCGAAATCATCAATAAATAAATGCTTGGTGAGATAACACAACAATGTTTATGCCACTTAAATTGGTTTCATTGGCAGTTACACACTATATCCAAATTTATAGTGAGAAGGTACTAACATGTAAACAACCTAACAAGACCAACCATTCGAAAGGAACATTGTCAAAGATTGACACACAACAACCACATACCACCAGGACACTAAAATGAATGGCATCATCATTAGTTGATCAAACTTCCAATCTAATTAATGACAAAACAATAAAATGCATAATTTCAAAGCTGATATGATACCATACCGTATGTGTATCAAGTGTAAATGGCACTATGACACCTGAAGCATGGATTCTTGCACAGTTGCCAGAATCACTAATAATCAAGTTGAATTCAGTTCAAAGATAATACACCACCATGCTTAACCTTTAACACTAATAGGCCATTCTTGAGTTTGTAAAAGTCTCAGTTTTATTTTATCATCATTCTCACCTCTGATCGAACAACTTTATTTGTTTCCTTGACAGGATATCGCCTGCAAATCATTCCATTTTGTTCTCTTAACCTCAAAATCTCTTTGGAATGTTTGGTATGATTCAGTGGCTCACTGTCATCTCCATCTCCGGGATTAGTAGCCTCACCATTATATGAATTATCATCATCGTCATCATCTATTTCTTCATCTAACAAAAACTCACGGGATATTCGATAATTCAACCTAGAAATAGGTGTCAATGATTGCCTGGGCTTTCTTCTTGTGAACCCGAAACAACTGCAACAGCCCATAGCTCTAACCCACAAACAGCTCTTACTAAGCACGAAAAACCTTGAAGATCACGAAGCAGTTATTAAAATTCCCAGCAATTGCAATTAAAAAAAAAAGGAAGTGAACCCAAAACCTGCAAATGGGCAAAAACGTTATTTCAACAACAAATCAATTTCATAACTGGCCTTAACAAAGGATAGCCATTTAAATTAAATTAGCAAAGAAGTTACCTTCTTTATGGAACAATTATTACTAAACCAAACAACACTCATGGGGGTGGTGTGGGTTTCTGTATTTCCACCATGAGATCACATAAGTTAAAAAAAAAAAAGACCCACAAACTAATCCAACTCTTCATGTATCGCAAATTTGACATTTAATTCTAATTATTCTTATAATTTTAACAGAATTTTACATCCCAATACCTTAACAAATCCCACAAAAGAAATTGGAAGAAAATGTTGATTGTCATTAGATAGACCAATACTGTAAACAGGGTGTTCTGCGGTTTCACGGTTATTGAACAAATGGATTATAACTCACAATTGAATCGAAATTGAAATATTTAAAAGAGGTGAAAAGATAAACCTGTTCGAAAGAGAGGGCATTCAAGCCCAAATCAGCTTTGCTATTCCAGTGGATGCCACTCCGCCAAATGAAAGAAACAACTTATGATATTAAAACCATTTCGATTAAAACACAACATCGCTATAACTCCAGTTTATAATACACAAATGCAGAGTCAATGTTCACCACCACTCATGAATGTACCTTCAACAATATGTTCCCCTATTAAAAAAAGGTTAATGTTACAAATCAAAATCATAGAAAATAATACAAAGAGTAAATTTAAGCATAATTTTTCTTCACAAAAAAGACGAAACTTGCTTAACTCTGTTATTCACCACCAACCACGAGCAACATATTAATATAGACATTTCATATTTCAGGTATTCACACTACAGGCACACATCAATAATAATAACAATTTCAATTCTTGAAGCTGTACCTATTATTTAATGGGAATGACAATTCAAAAGCCTACCTATGGCCCGACAATCAAAGCCCAAAATTCGAAATCAATTCCAATTTTCAAAGCACCGTAAATTTTAAAAAGCGAGAAGAAAGTCCAAGAACCGGTTTGAGAACCCTAAATCGACCAATTTACAGTAAAATCTGAAATCGAAACCCTAGACGAGTGCCGGAAGCTCCAACAGAGGAATAGATTCCTATGATCTATAGATTTTTTTTTTTTTACTTTGTTTTTCGCGAATAAATAAATAAATAATAAGAAAATGAGTAGAATCTGGAATTTTGAGAGACGAAAAGGGTAAAAAGGTTTTGAAAAAGAAGCGGATGCGAGGAAATCTGTGAAGTGAAACTAGGAAATAACATGGGACAAGTTTGCCACGTTCTGGCTGGACTTGTTGGGGTGGGTTACGTTAATACTTGATTAGCGTTTTTTAACGGCTGTCTTAATTTTCGTTGATTTTGAATCGATTTTTTATTATTTAATAATTTTTTAGTTCTTGATTCATTTGGGACTTCTGGTTCGGTTCGGTCTGACATAACTCCTAAGGGAGAGCCCTTTTTTTTTTTCATTTGGTTCTTGATTGATGTGCCATGCTTTTAGAAGTACTATAATTATTTTTTCCAAAGTCTGATGACGATGCCCTAGAGTAGTTCCTATAGTAAGATTTAAAATATTATATAAAAAAAATTAAAATTTTAATAAAAAATTTAAAATAAATAATATAAAAATTAAAATATTAAATAACACATAAAACTTGAAAAACAATATACTAAATGAATTATTGTCAATCCCATTGAGTGAATTTTTAGAATTTAACTAATTTTTTTTAAAAAAAAATTATTAGATTTTAAATTTAGTGCACTATAAAATTATGGGTGATGAATATAATTGTACTTATTAATTAATATAAATATTATAAATTTTGATAAATATAATTTTACCCATTAATTAATATAAATATTATAATTTTCTTTTAACATAAGACAATACTAACAAAAAATTTTGTATTATTTTAGTTTATTTCAGGTTCCATAAAAATTCTTACTTAAAATTACCTTTATAAACTATATTGACATGATTATTACATATTGTAATAGAATTTTTTTTCTTTTTATCATCATTCACGTAACAATGAGAACTAAAACACATCTGCACATGTAGATACAACCACATACATCATATTATCTGTAGATATTGTTAATCAACATTAATAAACATTTATAAAATAGTGTTAAGTGATAGTTTTTACAATCATTTTTCTTAAAATTCTTAATAAATGAGAAACATGAGTTTGGTAAGATTAAAACTACACACATGCACATGCACACGAACACACAAATACACACAAATAGAATATATATATATATATATATATATAATTGTTACAAATATTTTTTACTAAATACACTTAATAAATGAGAAATATGAGCTTAGAGAGATTGGAATCACAAATGCACATGCGCATGCATGTGCACACACATGTATCATATTATATGTTGTTAATTAATATTAATAAATATTTATAAAAACAGAGTTAAGTGATAATTTTTACTAATATATTTTTTTAAAACTCTTAATAAATGAGAAACATGATTTTGGTAAGATTTAGACCTTGAATTTGAAGATAAAAGAATAAAATCGTATTATACATTGTTTATCAACAATTATTAGACTTTTATAAACATAGTGTTAAGTAATTTTTTTATGAATTTTTTTTAAAAAAAACTCGTAATAAATGAAAAATGGGAGTTAGGTGAGATTTAGTCCTTGAACTTGAAGAAACAAGAATGAAAATTATATTACGTAATCGTTAACCGAAATTAATAAATGTTTATAACAATCGTATTAAGTGGCAATTTTTACAAATATTTTTCTCTAAAACCTTAATAAATAAGAAACACTTATTTGTTGAGAAATAAATGTTTATAAACTCTTAGCAAATGTTTATGTTAAGTGTTAATTAACCAATGTTTATAATTTTATTATCAACGTATTGCCTCAATATCATAACATAATTGATGCAAACATCAACAATGCAATGACAACAATAGGTAGGATTAAAAATAATAAAGGGTGAAAGAAAATCTAATAAAAGTTTCAAAATTCCTTCAATAAATTGGTAAAATATAAAAATAAGCATTCACGTTATACTATGCAAAGAACTTACTCAAATGGAATCTAAGGTTCAAAAATGATTTGAATAAGAAAGATATATGGGTATTGCTACTTATTGATCAACAGTAAAGACCTAAAAGAGAATAGCGATAATGAGGAAAAGAAAAGTCTAAAGAGAAAGAATTTACAATGTTATTGCTACTTATCGGGAGGTGTGTCACGATGATGTTAGTTTGGTATGGTGGTGTAAGGATAGAGGTGAGATGTGTTGAAAGAGAAAGATGGAAAAAAAATTAAAAAAAAAATTGAAACTTAAATTTGGAACTTTAATTTATGAATTTCCTTTTAATTTGATGTTGAAATATTTGAAATTTTTATTTATAGTTTTAAGTGAAATTCATGTGCAATTATTATGTATATAGGAGGTTTAATCTTTCATAATTAAGTAGTATTGTCAATCATATAAATACAAAAATAAAAATGTTATATAAATAGAAAGTTTAATTTTTTATAATATTTAAGTGATTGTACCTACCATAGAATCACAATAATAAAATGTTATATAAATAAAATGTTTAGCCTTCTATTATATTTAAGTAGTTTTATTTATAATAAAATATCAATAAATAATGAATATAAGATTAAATAGTAAACAAATTTACGTGAAAAACTTTCAAATTATTTAAAATAAAAATCACAGGTAAAGATAGAAAAATTTGTTATAAAAAGTAATAATACAACTTCTTTTTAAATATAAGGAGAGAAAAATTACAAAACTTTTCCTTTTGTGTTTCAAAAATACACTAAAATAAAATTTATTGATATTACTTTGAGAAAAATTGAGAAGTTGTAGAATAGAGAAAAATTAAAAAAGATTGAATATGGATACAAAAAATGAAGACAAAAAGCAAAATTTATAGGAAAAATAGCTACATTTTTAGCCAATTAGAAATCGTTGCCTACTTTTCATTGATGTCTACCAACTTCAATTTTTAATTTTGGCTTTAATCTGCATGATCTAATGATGCATACTCAATTACACCAATCTGTAATATTCTACCACTTAAAGGCTTGATTGAGAATTAATTATGTCTTTATATTATTCTTTTTACCTTACTGTTGTACGTTGCTTATGTTTTTGCTAAGTCATGGGAGAATTGATACTATTTGAACTTACCAGTATTAATTGACTTAGTTAAAATAATTATTATATTACCTTTGGTGTATACTGCTTGCATGTATACCCTTTCACCCTCTATCACTTGTTGTAAAAAAGATATTGAACACTTAGGTGTTTTGTCCTAAAATGAAAGGTTAAATTTCTTGCAATGTGCAAAATACTCTGATTGTTATAAAATAAAATCTTTTTTTTTTTGTTTATGCCTGAGTTTCCCCAATTGCATTCTAATCCAGATTATTTCTTTACATGCTTGTGTAGCGGCTATGCGTTTTACTTCAATCATAGACAATACTTCCATAGCTTATAATTTGAAATTTAGCTTACATCCCCTTTTACAAATGTAACCATATAACTAGTAATGAATTTTCTTTTACCATAATCACTTGCATAATTTGAGTCTACACAGTTTTTGACAATCAAATCTGATCTTCTATAACATAATGCAATATCTAAGATCCCTTTGACATATCTTAGCTTTTACTTTACAACATTTTAATCTTCTTTACCAACATTTGCCATAAATTGACTAATTGCTACCACTGCTTGTGTGATGCTTGATCTTCTATATATCATGGCCAACATTAAGCTTTTCGATGTATATGATAATTGATATATTTTCATCCTCTTTACTTCATTAGTATGACACAATATTGAGAATAATTTGTAAGTCACTAGAAGTATAAAAATTAACTTACAATATCATAGATTGAAGTATCGTAAGATTTTGATTAAATAATTTTTTTGAAAAACTAAATTTTCTTGCCTTTGCTATGTCAATGAATCTGCATCCTTAAAATCTTATTTAATGGTCCCAAATCATTCATATGAAACTTTCTAGCTAATTGTTCCTTTAATTTTAAAACTTTATCTTTGTTAGAGTCTATAAGCAACATATCATTTATATATAACAGCAAAATAATGAAATCATTGTCACATGACCTCTTAAAATATGCACAATGATTTAAATTTAGTTTATTATATCCAAGCTAATGACAAATGAATCAAATCTTTTGCACCAACACCTCAGTGTTTATTTGAAATCATATAAAAATTTAGTCAATCTATAAACTTAGTTTTCTTTTCCTTTCCTACAAAATCCTACAGTTAAAGCGTGTAAATTTCTTTATAAAAAAATGTAGTTTTTCCATTTAGTTGATCTATATATAAATCAAATGTAGCACACATAAGTAAGATTACTCTTCTTATAGTAAGGCATATAACAAGTAAATATATCTCATTAAAATCAATACTTTCTTTTTGAACATTTCTTTTGACTACTAATTTTACATGATACCGCTTCATCTTATCATCGCTATTTTACTTGATCTTATAAACCAATTTATTTTCAACAACTTTTCTTCTATAAGGTAGTAGCATAAGATCCTATATCTTATTTTTATAAAAAGCTTCAATTTCTCCTTGCATTATTACCATTCACAGATATGCATTCAAACTACTCGTTACCTTATGGAAAGTTTAATGGCTTTCCATTCTTAGTCAAAAGATATCATGCAATATTACTCTCTATTATGTATTTTAATTGCTAAAATAATGTTCTTTTCTCACAAATTGATCATTAAACTTCTGAAACTATAGACTCAAATGTTTCTTATTTGTGCTTCAATATTGCTTCAAAAGAATCTTTATATTCTATTTTTTCTACCATTTGAATTATAATAGTCTCTAATTACTCTTTTTTGGTGTTGTCGTCACTTTTTCATTACAATTTATCTTCTACAAATATAATATCTTTGTTAATGATTAATTTCTGGGCAATAGAGTCCCACAAGTGATACTCTCACTTCATTAGCATATTTCAAGAATATACATTTCTTGCATTTTAGATCCAACTTTGTTCAATATTGAAAATTGTACATCATATACACAACACTTTCAAATTGATGGAGGTTGGAGTAGCCAGATGGTTTGTTAATCAACATCTCCATCAATGTTTTCAACTCAATTATTGTTAATAATAATCAATTTATCATATAACATGCAGCATTGATTGCTTTTGCTTAATATGACTTGGAACAATTTTATAATTTTCAATATTGCCCTTACCTTTTCCAGCAAGGTTATATTCATCTATTTTACCACTGCATTATGTTAGGGAGTGTATGCATAGCGAATTGTCTTTTGATGTCTTCTCATTGTCAAAAAAAGGCATGAAATGCGTTGTTGGTGATTTCTTCTTTATTATTCATTCCAAGATATTTGATCTTTCTACTATATTCGAGTTTCACATGTGTTTTGAAAACTTTGAAGATTTTAAATATATTTGTTTTTTTCTCTTGATTAAATATATCCAATATTTCCTAAAATAATCATCAATTAAAGACATCAAATACTTTACTCTTTTTAAGGACATAATCAATACTTGCCAAACATCTAATGAATTAACTCTAATATATTTTTGTGTTTAAAAATGGATGTATTGAATTTCAATTTGTTTTACTTACTAATAACACACTGGTTGCAAAAAAGTATATTTATCATTTTAAGACCAGGGAGTAGCTTCAGTTACGAGAAAATTTTTAAGTCTTATTCTAACATATGCCTGATCTTTTGATGTCACATCATCGTTGATTCTTGTATGAAAGATACTAATACTCTAATGCCTTTATTTTCTGTAATATTTTTCCTTATAACATTTACAACATTGTAACTACTTTGTTCACCTTTATAACCACAAGCTCGCCCTTTAATAGCTTCATGATGTTATTTTGAATATTGGTTTTATGCCCAATCCCATTCAATTATCCTAAAGGCAATATATTTTTCTTGAAGTCTTTCACATTTCATACTTTTTAGATGATGCAAATCATATTATTGTGCATTTTTATTTTGACAATTTTAATACCAATAATTTTTGAGGCATGATCATCTCTATTGAACATAGAACCTTTAAAGATGGGTTTGTATTAATTGAACTAATATCTCTAAAAGGCCATATGCCATTTTGTTATTAAATTCATCAGCCAAACATTAAACAAACTTTTTTTTGCTTTCAGTGATTGTTATCACCTCACTATACAAGATTTCTTCATTTGTAAAGGTATTTGTCACATTTTCTTAAGAGTTTATGCTTGTTTTTACATTCCTCTTGCTTTTTCAACTCTTTTTTTTTTCACGTGCCTAACCTTGCCATAAGTTTAGCTTTTTTAACTTTCTTCTTTCTTTTTAATTTTGATCTACTATGATTTTGACTCCACTAGAGTCACATTTTATTTTGATCTCCCTATTATCACTAGTAAAACCTCAAGTTGTTACAAACTTACCAACTTATTTTTCTTATTTTTACACTCGTTTTGTTCTTTCAATATAGCCACTAGTGTATTATCAAAAACTAGGTTGTTAGAAAAAATGGTTTAATTTATCAAATTAATGATAAGTTAATCAAACAAGTTTGTTAGATTTTGAAGTAGAAGCTTTATATGTTTAATTTTTTGTTTATTTTATGATCCATCAATATGAATTAAGGAAATATAGTTTTTAGAGTGTTATGTACTCTGTTACAGTCATTGATTCTAATATTTAAAAAATGTAGAGTTTTCTTTTAAGAAAAATCTTATTGGCAATCTTTTTTTACCTCATACAACTTTATGAGAGCATCTTTTATATCTTTCATTATTATCTTCTATTTAACACTTAATAATATCTCATTAGCTAATCCGAAATAAAGATCAACCATTGCATCTTCATTTATGTTATTTCATTTGTTATTTGTGATATTTGTTAGTTTATCTTCAATTACTATTAGGGACTTGTCTTTTCTCATAATTGCCTTTATCTATATCTTTTACAACAAAAAATTACTCCCATTAAATTTCTAAATTTTAAACTTTACCCCCATAATTTTGATATACTCGAACTAGTTTTTTCTATTTCATGCACATGTAAATAGTATCACATACTTAAATGGTACCTTCGTAAACGCGTTATAATAATATGGAGCTTTGATACCATTTTGTTTATGATGATTAAGACTTTTATTTATTGCTTCAAGTAAAATTTACAGACAAATATTATTTATATAAAAAGCTTAACCTTTAATAATTAGGTAATATCTCCTACCATACAAATACAATAATAAAGATGCTATGTAAATACGAGTTTTAATTTTTTACAATATTTAAGTAGTTATATTTATCATATAATCACAACAATAAAGATATTATATAAATAGTAAGCTTAGACTTTCATGATAGTTAAGTAGTTTTGCCTACCATATGATATCAATAAATAACAAAGATGAGAATAAATAGTATACAGATTTATTTAAAAAATTTTTAAATTATTTGAAATAAAAATCACAGGAAAATATAAAAGAATTCACTAAAAAAAGTGAGATTACAACTTTTGCAGATATAAGAAAATAACAATTGTAAAACTTTTTATCTTGTATTTAAAATTATACTCAAATAAAATTTTGCTAATATTACTTTGAGAGAAATTGAAAAAAATGTAAGATGAAAAGGGATTGAGAAAGATTGAGTAGCAAAATAGAAAATAAAGTGAGGAAGTCGATTTTACAAGAATGATAACTCCATTTTCAACCAATCAGAGATTGTTGCTTATTTTTATTGTCAGTCATCGACTTCAATTTTCAATTTTGACTTTATTTTACATGATGCAATAATGTTACTCAATTACATCAATGATGCAACATTTGATTCAATTCAAATAAATTTTAATTTGTTTACATTAAAATGCACAGTTAAATTAATCGATTTTTAAGGATGGTGTCAGAATAATTTAAAAAATTATTAAATCATATGTAGGTAATTAATATATTCCATGACAAGACAATAGCATTAAAAAAGCAAAGCCATATTGCCTATCAATATGTCCGTTGACTTATTCTCTTATTTTAAATTAAATAAAAAATTCTTAAAATAACTTTATTTTAACTATTCTTTATATTTATGACAAATTCTAAATGATTCTTATCAAAATAATTACTTTAAATAATTTTATCCTATAATTATTTATAAAAGAGAAAAAATTTGAAGTGTCAGTTATTCTCGTGTAGCCACACTAGGGTACAAATATAATTTTTTAATATTTTTTTAAATTATTGTAAATATAATTATTTATAAATTTATTTTATATTAAATTTGAAATTTTTAACTTATGAATTTGTTTAATTTATAATAAATTTTTATTAATTAATTTTTATTTAAACATTATTAATATTCAAATATCTAAATTTAAATATTTTTGATATATTTCAAGTATATAACTAAAAAGTGTGTTGGTTGATATTGGTTATGAAATTTCTTCTTGCAAAATTGCATAAACAAATAATTATTACTAAATATAGCATAAAAAAAATACAAATCAACTAAACAAGCATTTATAATTAAAAAAATATGAATTTTTATGCATTTTAAGAAATTATAATTAAATTTTGTGTATTTTTTTTGCAAATAATAATTAATTTTTATTATAATTTCTAACATTTTTAATTTCTAATTCAATTAATTACTCAAATTAAAAACACAAAATATTTTTTCATAATTAACTAAGTTTTTTAATTTTTTAATTAATTTTAAATAAATAAAGAAAAGAAAATGGTTGCCCATAATATGAGAGAAAGTGTGAGAAGATATTTTTTTTTTTTGTTAAAGGTTAAAGTATAAAAAATAATTATGAGTATAAAATTATCATAAATAATTATTTTAGTAAAAATCATTTAAGATTGATCATAAATATAAAAAGGAGTAAAAATAAAGTTATTTTAAAAATTTTTCTTAAATTAAATGGTGGACCATTTGATTATTAGTAGCACAGTGATATGCAACAAGAAGTAAGCTAGTGGATGCGACAAAGTGAATCTAATGGACCCTCCTTTCCCAATAATTTAACCCACTAATCTAGTTGTCGTTGGATTAATTATTAATTTGTAGATAAAATAAAAAGTGATTATCAAAGGATTAAAGATAATTAATTGTGAAGGAAACAACACAAGTGGCAATATGTTTGCGCAGTTTGAAAACAAGTGGGTTTGGCTTTAGTCAGTGGTGAAAGTGTCTTGGACCCTTTGATATGATATTTACTTATAAAATAAGTCAGATTAATAATAAAAAAATTACCAATCTATCCGTGTTGTGTTTATATTTAATTCTATTTATATTTTATTCCGATAAAATATTCAAACTCAATGGTGTTAGATTTTGTCCAAGGATGTTGGATTTCGTCTAACAAAGCACCCTAAATGACATCAAATTTACCTAACAATGTTGAATTTGCCTGCAACTTAAGATTGATTTGTATGATAAAGTATAATACTCAAAACAATTTATCCAATATTACAGCATAGGATAATAAAATATAATTTATAACCTTATAATTTTGTAATTTATAATATTAATCATATTTATCTGATAATTATAATTTTTATCATATTAAAAATAATTATTCACGTAATTTTGTTATTTTTAATTTTTAAAGATAAAGTTACTATCAAATAAAATAATAATAATAATAAATATAATATTATTGGTATTTGAAATAAAATTTTAAAAATATAATATTAAAAAAATTAAATACATACATACATACATATACATACATACATATATATGGATATCAAGCTTAGATTGCGTCCAAAATCAACACAACCATGAAAATTTATATACAATTTAACTTATTGAATTTTGAATAAAATAAGTAAGATATTTAAAACATAAAATATTTTTCTAGTATGTAAAAATTTTTAATCAAAAATTATATTTATACAATAAAATTTAATTTGTATTGATAAATTGATTATTAAATATTTTTAGTTCAATTGATTTATATTTAAAAATAAAATTAATTTAATTTAAATTATTTTTTTTAACATCCCAAAAAAATTAAATAAATACATGGATATTTGTTGATTTTTGGTGAGAACTAAATTGTTAGAAAACTTGGATGAAATTATATGATTTTTGAATATTTATAGTCCAAGTATGATTATGAAAAGATATGGGATCATTCTATAAATTTAGTAAAATTTTTCTATAAATATCCCAATATTTTTATTATTTTCAAATTAATCCCTCTCCTTTCTCTTTCTACAATTTCGACCATGCGTGGATTGTCCCCTTCTTAGTCTTTGATCGTCATAATTTTTAAACTACACACTTTCTTCGATATTGCCATTCTACTGCTATAAATTTCACTTCAATTGAACTTTCGACGAACTGATAAATGTAGTTGAAAAATTTTTAAACTCAATATTCCAACCAAGCTTGACTTTCTATTAAAAAACTAAGTATCCCAATGAACTCATCTTGATGAGTATAATAACAAAACCATCAAAAGATTTGATCCAAAAGTCATTGAATTTTTTTCGCTAAAGCTACGACTTTCTAACAAGATTTTCAGCAAACAAAATGTCGAATTGAAAAATAGACACTACTATTGGACATAGGATGTTAAAAACTATAAGATCTATGAAAATCCGCGGCCTAGATCACTGGATTTTCCATTGCTGTAACCGTTGATCTGTGAGTTAATAGGTCAATGGTCAACTTTCATTCAACTATCCTGTTTTAGGCTTTTCAAACATCATTTTTGACTTAAAAGACATTCGTTGGACTCATTTCAATGAAAAAAATTCAACAATAGACTTATACTAATCAAATGACTTTTTGAACTAAGATGTACATAAATCAAGAAAATCAAAATGGGAATTCTATCATTTACTTAGTTGTTTCTTTTAAAATATAAATTGAATATATATTTGCATATATTATAATTATGATTATAATATAAAATAAATTTAAATTATTTTTAAATTAATATGAATTTTTATTGTGAAAATATTTAAGAGGCATATCTTGCAATTACAACTTACTGAACACTTGTTTGCACTAAATGTTTTATATTACTTATACATTGTTATGATGGTGATGTAGTTTTGGGCAAGTATATAATGTGTGTGTATGTGTGTATTTGATATTTTTGTAAGTACAACATATAGCTTATGACGAGCCTTTGAGGTATCTAATTGAGTGAAAATTGAGTAGGGTAGAAGTGGCAAATAATTGTTGGTATGCCTATTTAGTGTATTTTGTATTGATATGATCATTATACATTGATATAGTTTTAGACCATGTACTGTAAGAACAGTTACAAGTATCACCCCAACACCAATGAGTTATGTTTTGTTATTAACACATAACTTCTCAAATAAATAAATAAATAAAATAAAGAGTTTATTATTGTTGTTATGTAATAATCATAGTTTTATATATGTTATTTAAAATAAAATCTATAAATAGTTTTAGGTGTATGCCCTTAGCCAATAAGTTTGGGAAAGGAAGCCAATTTTACCTTAAAAAAAATTGCAAAGTCAAATTTTTATAATATAATGAATAAATAAATAATTTTTTATTTTTAATAAACATGCAAACTTTTATAGTAAAAATCAATATAGGTAACTGATATTAGTCCTTATTGAGTAAAGTGGTTTTACTTACCTTTTCCTTTTTGCCTCCAAAAAAGTTTTTGTTTAACTTGATATGGATACAGTGAAACAAATAGTACATTTGAGTATTAGAAGATACAGCTAATTGGTTTATAATTGTTTGATGGTTGGTACATTTTTATTAACTTATATTTTAAAATTATCAGATTTTTAATTGTTTGATGATGCATAATTTATATGGACAACTAAATTTCAAATTTATTTATTTTAAACTTAGTAGGCGTTTATTTTTTTCTGTAATATTTTAATATTATATATAGATATAATTTTAAAAACCTCGTGGTAGGTTTAACTTTTTAATAAAGGTGAAATTTTTAATTTATAGTTTAATTTTTTAACTTAAAAATCACTCGCCCATAATTTGAGGTATGACAACTTAGTATCAGAGTATGGTCTTATTTTCCTAGAGATGTGACACTTGAAAATTAGGATTTTAAAATTTACTTTAATTAATTGTAATTGTTTTGGTTCATATGCATCATTTTAGTGATAAAATCTGATAAATAATATAATGTTAATAAAATAACTCTACAAAAAGCCTTGTACTTGTTACACTAGTATAATAAATTTGATTTAGGACTTGTGCCTAATATATTCAATAAACCTTTGATATATGAATTGAGAATTAAATGGAAATAACTTAAGTCCAAATTTTTATAATTTATTGTTATTGGCATTAGTTTTCTCAAATGTTGTGCTGACTATTAGGAATTATTCGATTTTTTAGTATTCTTATGGCAACTGTTGTATTTTAGAATAATTAGATGACGTGAGTGGAGTTGTTGAATGATTATGTATTTGAAAAGATAATAATGGACAAAATTTTCTAAATTAACATGTTTCTTTTATGAAATATATTGGTTGGACATATTAATAGTATAAATTAATAATATGATTAAAATGATATCTTTAATCATTTCGTATATAGTATGTAGATGCATCAGTTCATTATTGTTTTTAAAGTCTTATGGATTATATTTGGTGGTATTGTAAAAATATTTATTATCATTTTGGGATTCTTGCATTTTACATGTGTTGTTTATGGATGTGTAGTATAGCTTGGACAAATATATTTGTAAAATTTTAAGGTGATTTATTCAATATGTTAATTAATAAAAATTTATTATTAGATTTTCATAAGTTAAATAATATTTTATTAGAATATTATAAACTTTGATAAGAGTGAAATGGATGAATTTCATGGATAAATGTATGGGGTGATTAGAAATTATTTTGGAACTATCAGAACTGTTAGATAATACATTAGGAAATTTAGATGTGTGTCTAAAAGAAATTTTGCTGGTAAGTTTATACAAGTTTAAATATAACATTACTCATTTTGTGAATAGAGGTTAATTAAGGAAATTATACTTAAAGAATTTTGGAAGTAAAGTTGTCACCTTTTTAGAAATAGCTTGATTTTATTACAGGTGACAGATAGCTTAAAGGTATAAAGAAAAAGTTTAATATTATAATAGGTGTTTTTGAAATACATGTTAGATATAAATCTAGATATGTCATTGTTGGACATTCAATTTAATTGATTGATTTAATTGCGATAATTGACATAAATTTAGTATCATCCTAGGTATTGATTTATTTTATAGTTATCAAATTACAGTTGATTACTACAACAAAAAAGTAACATTTTGAGAAAAGAACAAAGAGTTAATAATATGTTAAACTTGTTCACGTATGAGATTTTTTAGTTCCATTTTAAAGTGCGTTATGGTAGATAAAGAAAAATTAGAGAGTTTGAACACTTATGTTTAATTTTGAAAAAGTTGATTACTACTTTACTAACCTCTTTATATTAACGGTTGGCGTATTTCTTGATACAATTTTTTTTAAGTAATTGTCTATATTATCCTTAGACACAGAGATAGAGTTCAATATTCATTTAGTTTCAATTATATCTCTAATTTTTATATCTCCCTATTATATGATGTTGATTGAATCATTAGAATTGTGATAGAGAATTATATGCCCTAGTGTAACTCTGATGTTGTTTGCCAAAAAATATGATGGTTCATTACAATTATGTGCTGATTATTGATAGTCGAACTGAGTCACTATCTAGGACAAGTATTCCTTGTCTTAGATTAATGAGCTATTTGACTAGTTGGGTGATGATGTAACAAAGATATCAATTAGGATATGATATAGGCACTTTGAGTTTTAGTTATGCCACTTAGGTTACCTTATGCCGCGCTAGCTTTATGGATCTTATGAATAGAGTATTTAGATCTTATTTAGATTAAATAGTTATTGTGTTTATTAATCACATCCTATTCTATTTCAAGATTCAAAAAGAACAAGAGAGACCATCAATTGTATGCTAAATGAAAGAAATGTGATTTTTAGATGTCAAAAGTCATGTTAATAGAACATGTTTTCAATGATAGTATGTTGGTAGGTTTAGTTAAGATAAAAGTTATATTACATTGGAAAATGTCTATATACGATGTTTTCTTAGAATAGATGTTTATATTTGATGACTTGTTGAAACCTCTCTTGAATAATTAGGCTATTAACAAAGTGAATGAGAAAGGAAGTTAAAATTGCTAGGGATAACAAGTGTAAGAGGTTTTCTTGCAATTGAAGAGACAATTGATAAGTGTTTCAATTCTTGCCATACTTAACACTAAGAAACTATATAACTTACGCAAATGCCTTGAGTATTAGGTTGGAGAGTGTTTTGATGCAGGATGATAAGATGATGAGTTATACTTTAGGTAGTTAAAAACCTTACGAAAAGAATTACCTTACTTGTGATCTTAAGTTAGGTATTGTGATTTTACCTTTAAGATTTGGAGATATGATTAGATCATAATAGATTGAAATATCTTTTTACTCAACCTGATTTAAAAATAGAGTATAGTACCTAAAAAATTATGATTTTTTTTTTTTTTTTACTTTTTAGTATCATCCTTGAAAAATGAACATGATAGCTAATGTTTTGAGTTATAAATCTTATGAATTTTTTACATATTTGATCTTAGAGGGTTGGAATAAAGGTTAGCGGAGGTTTTGATTTGTAGTATCATGACAACAAGATTGAATCAATGGTATAATAGTGAACTATTGGATAGCTAGAGAATAAATTCAAACGATATATTTTTTTTTTCATAATAGAAAAATGGGCTGTATAAGATGACATCGAACTTAAATATTTTATTTTGATAGAAATACATTGATTTAGGCTTATAGTACACTTGAAGAGTCGTAAGATATATAGAGATCTTAAGAGGCAATACTAGTAAAAAGGAATAACATGTGATGTGATTGAGCACATATCTCAAAGTATGACCTATCAATGGATTAAGGTTGAACTTAAGACTAACATGTATATTATCACTTTTATCTATTGTTGAATGAAAATGGAACCATATTTTCGTGGACTTATAACTAGTTTACGAAGAACTTAATAAGGGTATGATGCAAGTTGTGTGATTATTAATTAGCTAACCAAGTCTGCGTGCTTTATTTTTATTAAAATGAAATATTACCAAGGAACCCTTGTAAGTTATGTATGGATTAGATCATCCGATTACGTGAGATTTTTTATGTATTAGTTTTGATTAAGATTCATGGTTCACTTTTAGATTTTGAAAGGTTTGTAAGATGTTATAGGGATAAAGTCAAATTTTAATATTACTTTATACTTTAATACGAATGATCAATTTGAGAGGATTATACAAATTCTCATACATATGCTTAGAATATATGATGGATTTTTTGGGTGCTTAGAGTAACCATTCATTTCTAATAGAGTTCGCTTATAATAACAATTACCACTCTAGCATTGACACGATTCCTTATGAGATTTTTTATGGAAGGCTATATAGGTCATCACCACATTAAGCTAAAGAGATAAATGATGTTACATTTAGACTAAATTTAATACAAGATACTTTTGAGGAGATTTTAGTTATGGGAATTGTTTGTGAATGACCCAAGAGTTCATACTTGGAGATTTTGTCTTTTAAAGGTTTACCTCGTAGTAGTATTTTACGGTTTAAAGTCAATAGCAAGTTGGCACTTATGTATATGAGATCTTTTGAGATTCTTAAAAAAGTGGCCTAGTAACGAGAAGGTTACTTGAGAGCTCAGACCCGAAGTTCGACAGTATTATCCATATTTATTTGAATTTTGAGTGAATACAATACATTTTGAGGATAAATTTTTTTTTAGAGGGTAGGAGTTATATTGCCTTAAATAATATCAAATAAATACGTGGATATTTGTTGGTTTTTGTTGAGGACTAAATTATAATAAAATTTAGAAGAATTTGTAAGATTTTTGAATATTTATAACCCAAGTATGATTTTGAAAAGATATGGGTCATTATGTAAATTCAATAAAATTTTCTTATAAATACCCCAGTATTTTTATTATTTTCAAATGAGTCCCTCCCCCTCTTTCTTTCTATAATTTCGGCCATACTTTAATCACCATCTTTTCGACCTTTGTTATAATTTTTAGACCACACATTCTTTTTTATGTTGCCGATCTACTACCGCAAACCTCATCTTAATCTACTTTTGATAAGCTGACAAATTCCATTTAAAATTTTAAAATTTCTTAAACTTAACATTTTAACCAATCCCGACATCCTATTAAAACACCAAACAACTAATAAACTCACTTCAATAAGTAGAACAAAACCATCAAAAGGTTCGAGCACAAAAATTGTCAAATTTTTCTCGTTGACTTCATTAGAGCTGTAATTTTTCTATGAGATTTTTGGCAAATGAAATTTAAGATGGAAAAATGATCATCACCTTAGACTTAGGATGTCAAAAACTATAAGACCATAAAGATTCATGGCCCAAATTGTTTTCCATTGGCACCATTGTTGATGGCAAGTTGATTAGTCAACAATCAACTCTTGATCAACCCCTTTTGTTTTATGCCTTCCAGACATCATTTTTTACCCTAGAGACATTCGCTAGACTCGTTAAAGTCAGAAATATTGAACCGTGAGATCAGATTAAGCAAACAATTTCTTAAAACCAGAATGCCCGTAAATTGAGGCAATCGAGATAGGAATTTTATTACTTACTTAATTGTTTGTTTTAAAATATAAATTGAATATATATTTGCATATGTTATTATTATACTTATGATATAAAATAAATTTAAATTATTTTTAAATTGATATGAATTTTTATTATAAAAATATTTAGGTGGCACGTCTTGTAGGTATGACGTGTCGAATACTTGTTTAAATTAAATGTTCTATATTACTTATATATTGTTATGATGGTGATGTGGTCTTGGGCTAGTATATAATGTGTGTGTCTGTATTTATAGTTTTGAGGCACATAGGTAAGTGAAAGTTGAGTGGGGTATGAGTGGCAGATGGTTGTTAGTACACGCCTTCAGTATATTTTATATTGATATGATTATTATGCATTGATATAGTTTTGAACTAGATATTATGTAGACAGTCATGAGTATCACCACGTAATTACTTAGGCCAACATAGTAGGTTATATTTTATTATAGATATACAACTTCTCAATAAAAATAAATAAATAAAATAAAAAATTTATTATCATTGTTATGCGGTAAAAGAAGTTAGTTTTACCTTATAATTAAAATTGCAATGTCAAATTATCATAGTTTAATGGATAAATAAATAATTTTTTTCTACAAACCATACAAAATTTTATGGTTAAAATTAACATAGGTAAATGACATTAATACCTATTGAGTAAAATGATTTTGCTCGCCCATTCCTTTTCTCTCTCTAGGAAAGTTTTTTATTTTTTAGCTTGATGTGAATGTGGTGGAATGAATAGTACGCTTAAGTACTAGAACATACAGCGAGTTGGCCAACAATTGGTATGTTCCTATTGATTTGTATTTTAAAATTATTGTACCTTCGATTATATGATAATGTATAATTTATGTCTACCACTAAATTTTAAATATATTTATTTTAAACTTAGTACGCATTTACTTTTTTCTGCTGTTTGTTAATTTTGCAGTTCTTAGAAGGCTATGAGTGAAGCGAGTAGAAATAAAGAAGCTGAAACAGCTTCAAGATGTGAGCTCTTTTATCATTTTTTTTCCTATAATGTATTATTTATTTGTTAAGTGTAAGTTACAAATTTATTAATTTTAAATTTGTAACATTCAAATTATGGCCCTTAATTTTTCATTATATTTCTATGACTCCAAAATTTGAATTCAAAATTTATAATTGCAATATTGAGTGACCACAATACCTCCGTTAAATGTAATTTTTTTTATAAGAAGAACTCTATAAATTGAGAGGTGTTTTACTTTACTAAAATCCCTAAATTTGAAATTATTGTTAAATACAATCGTAAAAGGATTTAGAAAATTCAAAAGGTTTTGATAACATCTAAAAACGTCAATAAAAATAATAGTGAGAGGTCGGTTACCCATAATTTTCACACTCAATTTCTTTAATTTTAAAGTATGTTTTAAGATTGTATATTTATATTTGGTATTAGAATATAATAATAATCTCTATTTTACTTACTTTGTTGAGTGTTTTTGAAAAAATATGAAATAATAGTTATGGGTTTGTCAAAATTTTAATTTTTTTATGTAACATGAATTTATATATTTTTATTGTAAATATATATTATAAATCATTTTAGTATTGAATTTATGACATTTTAAACTTAAAAAAATATAGAAAATGGTGCCAAAAATGATCAAAAAAATAGTCTAATATGTTTTTGGATTCGTCGATCTATATCTGAGTTAAGTTGACTCCAACTAAAGGTTGGAAAAGACCTTTCCCAAAACTCAAGCCTTCATTATTCAAGCCAAACCATTGGGCCACGCGATACTTTTGTGTAGTAAAGGTTAGGAATGTGCAAAATTGGTTCAGATTTCTGTTTTATGTGGTATCTTATTTTTTGGTTCTATTCGATTCCAATTCCAAAATAGGGTACTCTGTTTATTAATTATCTCAATTTTATAATTTTTAATTCTAAAAAAAATTCTTAAAAAATTTAAATTAATAGTATTAAATTGTAAAAGTAATAAAATAAATAAATAAAAAATTGAGTGATTGAAAGATAATATAAATAATTTATAAAAAGGTTGATATATGTTAATTTATTTAAAAGATATTATATTATTATTTAACTTAATATTATATATCACAAAAAATAAATTTATTTTTTA
>CP135552.1:6325708-6357654 GCA_032402905.1 Khaya senegalensis | reverse complement strand
CATGCTGTCACGGCATCACCTGTAGGTTTGCTCACGGCGAGGAGGAGCTCCGGCTCCGTCCCGACAACACGTGGGACCCGACCTCCGAGCGGGCCAAGAAGGCCAGGAAATCGGAGAATGGAGAGAAATGTGGAGTGAAGGAACACCTGGTGGAGGAGGTTATGATGACGGAGGCGGTCGATGGTGATGATGGTGATGATGGCGATCAAGATGTTGATCTTAGTAAATGTTTAGTGCATTTGCCAAGAAAGTGGAATTCTGATAACTTGAAGAAGTTTCTCGCTGACCATGTGAGTAAAAGAAGTTGGAGGCGGATTACGATTTCAAAAAACTAAGAAATTAAGGGGCGCATGATTAACTGTTGGAAAACAGTTTTTGGATAGAATTTTGATACAATCTTGTGATTATTTTAAGCCATTTGTTATAGATGTTTCTGAAACTGTTTTTGCAAACTCTCAATCAAATGTATTTTGCAAGATTTATTTTATCCCTTGTTTTCAAGAACCAAGAACTACATCGGAAATGTGAATCAAACAGTCCGAAGTCTTTTGGGTTTGGATAGATAATGCTTACTACTATGTTACCATGTTCATGGGAAATGCTTCTTTTGGCAGGGAATTCTCTTTAAATCTGGAAAGAAAAAGAAGGGCATGACTGTTGGTTTTGTGAGTTTTGAAAATGCAGAACACTTGAAAAGTGCAGTGGAGGTACCTTTTGGTAGACAGTGTTTAGTGTTACTGTTTCTTAATAACTTGCTATAATTTTTTGACTGGTTTATGAGTATGTCGATGTGACAGGAGCTGGAAGGGATATCTATTGCCAACAAGAATTTAAAGGTTTCTGATGTCATTCCTCGATCATTTGACAAGAAAATCAAATCAGCTATGGCTCTCCCCGACAACACCTTGCAAACCAGTGAATCTGCATTGGCTGGAGAGATTGCTGGGGTCCCATCATCTTCAAATTTAAATGAGGATGGTAAAAGCATTGATGACAGTTCTGCAGTAGATGGTTCAGTCTCAAGGGCTAGAAGTGCACGAGATGTTGTGACACCCCTTGCTCATATGCCTTACAGCGATCAATTGCAACACAAAAAGAACTCAATCATGCAAATGCTCAAAAGACTTGTTAGAAATGCCAATTCATGTTTTATTGTTCATTATCTAATGTAGCAATATCATTTCTCGGATATCTGAATTTTTGGTAAATTTTTGAACAGACTAGGAATGCCCGTAAAGCTTGTCCAAATGGTGTTTCACTTCCTGAATGGGTTATGAAATCTAGGGAGATAGGTATTGTTTTTACCTTCACGATGATTTTCCAAAATAAGTGTTGGGACTCTTATTGCTGTTCTTTTTCTATCTTACATCTGGCAGGTGGTCTTCCATGCAAACTAGAGGGAATACTTGAATCACCACTTGTGAATGGCTACCGTAACAAGTGTGAGTTTTCCACTGGATATTCTCTCCAAGGCAAGCCAACTGTAGGATTCATGCTTGGAAATTTTAGGTAGTCTGCAGTACAAAGTCTTGTTTTCTCTCTCTCTCTCTCTCTCTCTCTCTCTCCAGTTGCTGTTGTTGGAAGGCACTTGGTATTGAGATATTTTACCAAACCATAAGAAACTTTTCAGGGAGGGTGTGACAGCAGTTGAAGAACCTTTGGACTGTTCAAATGTTTCAAGAATTGCTTGCAAATATGCTTCAATCTTTCAAAAATTTCTGCAGCATTCAGATTTACCAATTTGGAACAGATTTAAAAATACTGGATTCTGGCGCCAGTTAACAGTATGTGTTGCTAACAATGACTATCAGACTGATGACAACTTTATTATTCACAGTTTTGCATTTTCTAGCCACTGCTGTACTTTAAATTCTTGATAAGGTTTGTGTAATCTGCTGTTGAAATGAACCTGATACTTCTTCTACTTTTACAATTAACATTCTATATCCTAATTTGTCTTCCAAGGTTAGAGAAGGAAGAACTTCAGTGAAGCCAACTGATGTTGAGAATTTAGAGGCCAAAATTTCAGAGGTCATGCTTATAGTTCAGGTTTGTTTCCAATGAACTAATGAACCAGAGTTTGAGGTCCTGAAGTATGCTGGAACAAATTGTTGTGAGAAAACCAAAATTGGTGCAAGCTGATGTAATTGGTTAGAGATAGATTATGGTTCTTTTCCTTGCATTTGCATTCGTATTTATTTTTCGTTGTTTTGATTTTACAGGTTTGTGCAATAAGTTTTGATGATGCACTAGTAAAGAGTGAATTTGAGAGATTAGCTAAAGCTTTTGCCGAAGGAGCTACTGCAAGTTCTCCACCTCTACCACTAACAGCTTTGGTTGTTCAGGTACTAGCACATTTCATCCTTTACATGATTTTATACTCTAATTGGAAGTTGTCTGTTTAGTTGGTTACCTTGCTTCTATTTTGGTACATGTCATATTTTATGTGAAATTCTAATTTTGCTAGTCTGTAGGCCTGGCTTAAACTGTAAAAGAGGTTTACTTTGTGCCCCATTTTTTTATGAGGCAGATTAAATTTCCTGTTATGCAATTCTTTTCTTTTGTTTAGTTTGTGGCCTGTGTGGGAGATATGATTTTAGGTCTTTCTTATTGTTGCTGTCTTTATCTTATTATAGTAATAATAAATCATTCAATGAGCACCTGTGATGTTCAGCTTAAGCACACTAAAATGAAATAATTTGAAAACTTATCACATCATACCCTTGCTGTTAATCTCGGTCTATTGAGATTTATGGGGCTCTTGTTGGTTGTTGCTTCATGGTTAGCTTGCATTTACTAAAATAACAACACTTTTTGTTATGGCAGGTTTGATCCTGAGTGTGACTTTTAACAAGTGTTTGAATTGTCTTGTATCTTATACTAACAATCATATCCTTTTGTCAGTTTTGTAAATGATCGTTCCCTTCATTTACTGCAAAACTTTCATGAAACTGCTCTAGATGGAGGATTGTTAATTTAAATCTAGGGAGAAATCAACAAGAAGCAAGGCTTTGAGCCTCTATCATCCTTCCATTTGTTCTTTTTGTGACGTGTATATTGAGGTTATATGGGCTTTTGCATAGGATCTTATCACATCATGTCCTCCAGGAACATCAGGTCTATAGACCTAGATCAGTGTTTCATAATGCATGATACTAGATCATTATCCCCACACAAATTGGACAAGAGTAGTTTCTAAAACTCAGAACCTCAAAAAGTTACAATATCAAATAACAGATGTTTTGTGTCACTCGATTAAACATTCTGGAATGCAATACACTATTTAGAATTTATGTCAGAATACACTGACAACATGGACTAGGAGAAAGAAGTTGGAAGGCTAAATGTTTCAAAGGTTTAGGAATACTTGTTGCTTTAGTTTCCTGGTACTTTTTTCGAATATGCAAGCAAATTTGCTTTGGAGAATTATATCAGATTATGGGTATGTTTGGTAGTATGTACTAGACTGTAATATTTTACTATAATAAATTGTAATGGATTGGAATAGATAAAACTTAATATAGTATCACTTTTGGGGTTGACTTGTATCGTATGTAGATAAAATATTATTTTATTATTTTATATTATTATATTTTATTTAATTTATTTAAAATAATATGATATTATATTTTATTATATAATATAATGTATATTATTATAATATTTTAATATGAAAAAACTAAACCAGAGACTAGTGCAAAAGTGACCCATGGAGGGGCAGCAGTCACTTCTGCAGTCATTTGTGTGCCTTATTTTCTCCCAGTCCCTCTTAAAATGCTACCAAACATGGATGAATTTGGATTTTATGTGAATAGTGCAAGTAGGACAGTCCAATGTGGCCAACCAAACATACCATATATGCCATCATAGATTCTCAACTGTTGGCTACATTTGTCCTGTAATAATCTTTGGCTTAAGCCTAAGTAGCTGGGCCCATTTTTGTTGTAGGTGATACACTTTATTTATTTTAGTTTTCTTTCATATGGTTGTTGGTGTTTATGTAGGATCACCAAGGGATATCTAATGTAGCTCCGGCTGATGCTCCATTGCGCCTGCTATCCATTCCAAAAGCAGATGGTAGCCCTGAACTAGATGGAACTAATGATGTTACAGAAGCAAGAATTCATGATTGTATAAGCAATCTTCGATTCTGCATATCTCCAACTGCTTTTTTCCAGGTGAGTCTTTTGGTCACTGTTTTACCACTTGCTCAATTGCAAAGTTTTGCTGCCATGCTGAATATCTTCCAAGTGCAAAGGATTATTGTCCGTATATTAAAGGAATTCATGGAAGTATAAATTTACTGCAGGTTAATACCCTAGCTGCAGAGAAACTGTATTCGCTTGCTGGGGATTGGGCTGATTTGGGTCCTGATACCTTGCTATTTGACGTATGCTGTGGTACGGGAACAATTGGGCTTACTTTAGCACATCGTGTTGGTATGGTAATAGTCAGCTACCTAGTTATTACCTTTTCATCTGTTTTTGATCATATTATTTCTTGGTACATTTATATGATGAATTATGCAATACGGATGAAACTTCATCTTTCAATAATGATCATGTAAAAGGTGTCAATTATGTAGTGGAACCTTCTTGAAATGGTAAACAAGGAATAGTGATATATTAATTGCTGTTGGATTTGCATATGAAGTAAAATGACTCTTTTTCATTTTCTTAATGATTTGACCTATCTTGACTTTCTAATTTCCAGGTTATCGGCATTGAAATGAATGCCTCTGCAGTTTCTGATGCTCATCGAAATGCTGAAATTAATGGCATAAAAAACTGTAGATTTGTCTGCGCAAAGGTGTGATTTTGATTTTCCTATTCATAAGATAAAAATTATGATATAGTTGGTTATAAGTTGGGTACAGGAATGAGATATGATGGTCCTTGAAAAACAAATTATGACTAGAGCAACTTCTCATTCTCTGGAGTTGATTAATGAAGTCTAATTTTGTTTAGTAATTTTATCTTTCATTTATTTGTATGAATCAACAGGCAGAGGATGTGATGGGATCTCTATTAAAAGAGTATATAAATGTACCTCAAAAACAAGATGATGATGAACCTGAGAGTGGTAATAAAGAAACTGCTGTTGAAGAGAGAGATTCCTCTGTGGACAATGCTATAGGCAATAAAGGAGGCTCTGACTGTGACCCTAAAAATCATATTGGTGCTTCAGTGTTTTCACAAAGTATTGGAAAAGAACCCCCAAGCCAACTCCAGAAGAGTTTCACTTCAGATGATGGAAATTCTTCAGTGCAGCAGTTTAAGAATGTTGTTGCTATTGTTGATCCTCCTCGTGGTGGACTTCATCCAACTGTAAGTAACATGCTCCTAATTACTTAACTTGGGCATTCGCCTTTTTAAATTTTTTTCATGACTCCTGCTCTAACCAGAGGGGCCCTGCTGTTGCATATGAGAAATAAGAAATATTATAAAATAAGCTCGTCACAAAATTAATCAGATCACAAAATGAAGAATATAGGGTGGTCTTTAGGTCCAGCCTTAAGTGTGAAAATCAAAAGGTTTCATTTAGCTTGCATCCATTTAGGCATTTCCCAGTATTTTTATGCTATTTATGGCTGCAGGATTTTGATTATGATTTCACATCATATCATATTGTATATTTATTTCAAGTTGGATATAGATGTAGCACTCAGCATGCCACTCATGGCAAACTCAGTTTGATTAACCGTCATGCAGGGTGATGCTTTTGTTGTTAATTACTTGCTTAATGGATTGCTCCTTTTCTTTTTCCTGTGTCACTTTTAGAGTTGTATTTCGGGGAAGTAAATTGTGGAAGATGATGTTAGAAAGAACCTTGCCCCTGGTATTTGCAATTTAGTGTCTTTTCTCTTTCTTATCTACTTCATATTTTGAGGTAAAATACCCAGAATGGCATATTCTGGGCGATGCTTTTAGATATTATTGCTGTCTTCATTCATCTTAAAATAATAATTAGAAAATTAAATTAAATACCCCTACTTTTGTACATGGCAATTGAGAAGGTTTATACTTAGATTAAAATCACCTCTGTATTTTAATGCTATAATGGTGGACCAAACCTGTTCTTCACTGTGCACTCCTCATATATGGGATTCCATTCTTTATGCTAGATACTTTTTGAATCTTAACTTGATCTTTCTTATCTTAGTTTATTTTTTTGGAGAATTCAGGTAATTAAAGTTTTGAGGACTCATGCACACCTACGGAGGCTTGTGTTAGTTTCCTTACTTAAACGACCCTTTTATATATTCCTTGTTCTCATTGATGTATTATTTTTCTGCAGCCTTTAACATTTATGCCCTTTTGTGTTCTGTAGTTACATATCCTGCAATCCCGAAACACTGGTGGCAAATGCTATCGAGCTTTGCACACCATCACCAGAAAAAGTAGAGAAAGGAAATAAAGACAACAGGGGATGGAGGAACATGAGCAGTGCTGGTTTGGCACGGCACAGAGCCAAATCTATGCCCATATCAGAGCCTTTCCGACCTGTAAAAGCCATGGCGGTTGATCTTTTCCCACATACTTCACACTGTGAAATGGTGATGCTCTTGGAGAGGTAGATGTATCATGATCATGACCCGTAGAATCAACAATATTTGTATCGTTGAAGGATTTGTCATGTTTACAAATGAAAATTTTGTTAGTGGTAGCCTGACACTTCCACATAATTGTTGTATTGATTGAAGAAAACACATGAAATGTTGATTGTGTGGTTAAACAAAAATCTCATCACTGTGTTTTGGTATGATCAAATAAAATTCAAAGAAACTTGTTTTTGGAAAGAACTTTGATGATAGCAATTGGAATTGAGACCATTCGGCAGAAATCTCAAACTATCAGCTGCTGGCTGGTAAGGTTTAGGCATTACTGTTTGAGGGAACGACTTTGCCTTGTTATTTTGTTACCCCTCATAGGTAAGCAAATAGTTTTTTAATTGAGGATTCGGATATTTGCTTACGATATATAACTTATCTGTATCAAACATCAATTTAACAAAAAAATTAAATTGATTTGTAAATTTAAAATACCTAATATAAGAATTGAAAAAAATTGATTTATATTCAATGTATTATAGTAAAACTTATGTCATCGAGATAATGAACAAAGGATTGAAGATAAGCAAGAGGAGAGTGTTTTAAAATTGTTACAAAAAGAAATTGATAATCAACAACTCCCCGAATAATAAAAAGAAAATTCGTGGCAAAATCCATCAAATCGTGACAAATGATAGTGGGTGAGCTCCATTAAGTATGAATCACCTCTCAAAGTGCCAAATATAAGCATTCTTCAATTGAAGGAAGATTGAATCAATTCATAATCTGAAAATTCAGTCACCCCTCTTCTGTACATGCCATCCAATTTCTTCTTCTTTTGTGCTCCAAAAATAATTTACATATTTGAAATTATTGTGCCCGAAATGCAGGAGTATGAGAGTAATGATTAATTAATAAATGTCCGTGAAGTAAAGCTTTAAGTTAAAATGAGTGTCTTTGTTAAAGAAACTCAATACGCATTTTTTGTTAATTCAACTTTTGCACAATAAAGAGAATGCTGGAATTCATATGAAACTAACTGTAAAGTCTTATTTCATTTCATTTTCATGGTTTCTTTTGCTTTCTCTTCTTTTTAACAGCTTCCACTTGGGACAGGAGAGCATTTGACTTATCAGTATGCAGCCACCGACGTTATCCATCTATCTACAAACTCAAAATACAAACCTTGGAAATTTGAAATCATGGAATGGTGCCTGCAACTCATATCTCTGCGGTGCAGAATGTGTTTTCATTTCCATGAATAAGACAAACAAAATAATCATGAATTCATTCCTGGAAACCGAGTGTATCCCACTACGAGCCGCATTCTTATCTTTATGAACGATAGCATCATCAGTCATTAGTCCATGTCAATTCTTCTCCCATTGACAAACAACCAACCTGCTGTCAACACCAGCAGCAGCAGCGGCGGCCAACCTTCAAAAGAGAGGGGCGTCCTACATTATTATCTGAACAAAATTTAACATTTAACCCACTTTATGAACCCCGATAAGATTCTTAATTGATGATGAAGACAACAAAAATAACATTGAACCGCAGAAACAAAATTGACTCCCTCCTCGCTTCCTTGCTATCAACCATCAAATATCATGCCCTTTTTCCTCCTTAAAAGCATATTATTCTTTCGTATGGCTATAATTAATAAATATTGTTCATCATTAATCAACAGAATAATTCCTTGCTGCCAAATTCTGGTCCAGACCATCAACATTCTTCCTTATCCAATGTTGACCACTTTTTCTGTCCTTAATAAAACATTTAATAATAATTTTTCAATAATCATTTAAACCTCAATTTATTAAAACAAATAATAATAATAATACAAATACTGCAAGCATTATACACGCACATGTATATATTTTTATATATTAATGTATTTTAAATTTTTTATTATTTATTTTAAATATTATTTTTATTTATTTTAATATTTTTTATTTTAAATTTTATAAAATTTATTTTTAATCTTTAAAACATGCATGTATCACAACCATGAACTATTATTATAGTTAGTTGTTAAACACTAGTTTAAATAGAATAATGATGTTAAAAATCTCCAATCAACGTAGGCGGGATTTGATTAGCATCCTGATTAGATTTTGTCGGTTTTAACTATCATTACCCGTCCGTAACCATATGTTATCCAGCACAGCCACAGCCTGGTGGTGGTGCCCTTTGTTTTTACCGCGAGTTGATACGGAGTTCGCACGATAATTTGCAGCACCAAAATCTTATATTGCCTGCCGTGCTGTTCCTCTCAGCAAGCGCCACGTCATATCTTCTTTTTTTTTTTTTAAAAAAAAATAATCATTTAAGTAAGTTCCCACCGTCCAAACTAAAATAATAAAGTTTGAACCATTAGTTTATTTTCTAACAACCCCAATTATACGATATTTGCTACTACTTCCCTACGTGTCTAACTAATTTTTTAATGTTAGAAATTCTTTTTTAAAATTTTTTATATTGTTTCATTGTCACAAATAGTTCATAAAATTTAAATAATATATATATTTTTACTTCTATTTACAAAAATTTACAATTTTAAAATTTTGAGATTATAACTTTCTAATTTTTAAAAAAAAATTAAATAATCTAAAATACTTTATTTTATTTTAAAAATTTTACTTTGTTTATCTTATAACATGACTTTAAAACATTTTTTCTGACCCAAATTTTATCATAACATATTTTTAATGATCAAATAATAAAAAAATTATTTATAAATGTTTTATTCTAAAAAAAATTTACTTGAAAAGATATACCTAGCAATTCCTAACCTATGGTCAAGTGATAACAAACAAAGCTGTGAAAGGAGGATTTTGATCCTTTGAAGTCACACCAATTGTAGGGTTTATTCCCACCCTTAATAGTTGAGATGTTGGGTAAATTTGATTCAAATTAAATTAAATATCACATAATTATAAAATACATTTTAAAATTTATTGTATTCACCATAAGTTTTGGGATATCGCTATTAAATTATGAAAATTATTAAATTATTGCATATTATTTGGTAAACTACACAAAGTGAAATAGTTAATCATATGCTCAAAATTAGCTATTCAATACAATTTTAGGTTAAAATTAGCTAACCCATTTATTAGGCATACTAAATATTATTGTTATTAGACAATAATTACAATTAATTATCTATACATGGATCAACGGTCATAAAAATAGACAAAACAAGACACTACTTTAGCTATTGAAATCAATGGCTTCCATTTACAAGACCCTAAAAAAAAAAAAAAAAAAAAAAGGGGAGGGGGGGCGCTGTAGGAATTAGCAGCTAAGAAAGAAGAAGAGTTATATGCCAAAAATACTTGCTCTTCAAATTGTCTATAAAATAAACAGTAGTATTCAGAGTACAAATTATCTATATAAATTGTGGGAGACAAACTGATTGATGTTGTCGTAGTAGATAATAGTATTAGTTGCATAAAAATATAAATATTAATACATGATTTTTTATTTTTTTTTATCAATCAAATCATTAAAATAAAATATACTACTCTGTACTTATGGTGTTGTGTAGTCCATTGAAATAGGAGGTCTTCACAAAAAAAATTTTCGGACAGGATAATGATGTTTAACCTGAAAATAAAAAAGACAAAAAAGAAAAGTTCAAAGACTTCTTTTTTAAGGCAAATCTCATTCTTATTACCAATGGGGGTATCCGAGGAGGGGAATAAATAAATATTCTAACAAATTTATTCTCTCGTAAAAAACACTTAAAACATACAAAATCGAATACCAACAATAAAAATTAAGGCAATTAATGATACGATGCTTGTATCTAAAAACCATATCATTTACATGTGTTGTATATTTTAAGTTTAATTAATTATTAATAATAATGATTAAAATAAAAGAAAAAAGCAAAATAAAATAAAATTTAATACGGCATATAATTTTGTTGGGTTATCTCAAAAGTTTTTGAGTTTGAAGAAATATTCTTTTCAATATATCCTGTGAGTTGACAACTTGAAAAGAAACAAAATCTCGAGAAGATGAAGAAATGAAGGCATGCAGCAGCACAGCAATGCAGTGGCATGTAAACAAAATTCATAACTATTAAAAAAGAAAAATAGTTACAGTGGAGCAAGGAAAAGAAAGTTCCGCGCGCAGTGGAGTTGGAGTTGGGAGTGGGGAGTAGGGCAGGTTTTCCATCTCCTTTAGCAATTGTCATGAACGAGAAGAATCATTACACTATTAATTCTCTTCTCTTCTCTTCTCTTCTCTTCCTTACTTTCTCTCGTATATTTTCTCCCACTTACCAAGAAAATACCATTACTCTATCTCTCTGTCTCTGGGAGAAGCCTATGGCTGATCAGCAGGATGGTATGGCTTCTACGTCAGTCCAGAGTAACTACAATAACAACACAGCAGATACTCCATTTCACAAGGTATATACTTTACCAGGTTTCAGTGTGTACTCTTTTATCATCTACTTAACGATTCAAAGTTTTAAATATTTTGTTGATCTCTTTTATGGGTTAACGCCCGATTTCAACTCTATTTTAGCAATATTGTATTCAAATTTCCTGACAACTTTCTTTTGAAAGTAAAACCCGAAAAAGAAAAATGACAATGATGTCTGGAAACCATCATTTGATCTAAATGCTTTAGTTCGTTAGATTAAGATGACTTTACTTTACGCGTATTTTTCTTGAAACAAAATGTCATGTTGCCATGGTGATTTATCAGCACTGTTTGGAAATAAGAATGACTGCTCTAAATTAGTATGTTAAAAATAAACCAATTTACAAATGAGGAATGAATCAGAGTTCAAAGGATGCAGATAGCCGTAGCGGAACTGACATTTTTTGGGTCTCAAAAAAAGTCTCCAATATTTATTTTGCATAAATGTTAATCAAATATCGATACACCCTTAATCAACAATTGGAGGGATAAATTATGATAGTAACAGGCCTCAAATTTTCACTTAAGTAAATTGTTATTAATTCTAATTGGTGATATACTCCTAGGAATGATGTGAAAATTGTTTGGTGTCAGGTTTTTGAGCAATTCGGTATTTTGGTTTAGAATGAAAGCCGGGTTGTATGATTAAAGTTAGAATAATAAAAAGGTTTTAAAAAATATTAGAGTTGTATCCACATGATATATGGATTGAATTTATTTGCCTCTATTACAAAGTCTAGTGTACTGTAGCGGATTTAAGATGTCAACAAAATTTTGTCTTTACTCTTTCTTGTTTAAGAAAACAAAGTCTAATACCATTGTCATGTTGCAATTTGTGAGGATGTGTCAATTGCTTGGTTGACATCGTTTATGTCTTCTAATTGTACTGTTCTTTATAATCTAGGCTTTGAATATCATTTCAGTATTTATTTCTGCTTCTATTTCCTGATGCCTGTGTATCCATCCACATGCATGCACTTCATTTTTAAGCTAGAAAATCTGTTGCCTGAATTGGTAAGTTAGATATTCCAAGACGTTCTGTTGCATGCTTCCCAAAGCTGCTTAGAATTCTAAATTGGTGGATCAAATTTAATGCTTGGAAATAGTAAGGCTAGTAGCTGGGTTGATAGGAAAAAAATATTATAAATTGCAGACTGTGTGCCTTTCTGCATATTCTCCTGCTCAATACCATATTCTAATAGTAATATTTCAGGTTGAAGAATCAATGGGAATGACTGCAGAAACCACTAATTTACAACATTGGAAGCGGAGAAATCTCTTCTTAGAGATACCCTCAAGAACACTGGAATACTCATCACGGGATTCTGTAATAGTGAATATGCCCCCAACACCCAGTCCCCCTCCAACTCCCAGGAGGGTAAATTTCTACTTGACACCTTCTTCTTTCGATGCAAAAACAAGTGGTTCCCCTGGTCCTTCATCATCCAAAAGCAAATCATCCTTTAAAGGTTTCTTACCAAAACTAAGTTTCAAGAACCGAAGTTCTAACTCAGATATTGAGAAGGCTGCTAACCTTGCTTCAGAAACTTCATATACAACGCCAAGAGAAAAGCCGTCAATCTTAAGGTCATTGTCACTTACAAAGATATTTACTCCTCGGATGAAGAGAACGTCATCACTGCCTGTAACTCCAGTTGCACATTCGAACCTAGAATCCGCATGCAGTGGAAGCTTTGGGGGTTCTTTAAGTTCAAGTGTATGTTTTCTCACAGTCTCATCTTGAATGCCTTGTCCAGTAGTTAATTGGTGGTGTGGACTTCCTGAGAATGGTGGTACCCAGTGAGAATATAGCTTCCCTAAATTGGTTCAGTTGAGTCTTGTTTCATTGATGATTAAGATCTTGGGAGTTCGGTTGCTGTTATTCTTAATGTGACAATGCCGTCAGAACATTAAATAGACACATATGGCATTTGCTATGTTAACTATGAATAATATTTCTCGTTCTTATTTTATCCTCTTCTCTAATTTCCATTCTTTGCCAAGTGTAAATATGAGAGTCTTATACATACAAGGATCTTAGCATCTTTTTTCTAAGATTGTAGTTCTTTTTGCAGAGAAAAGGAGCCCAGAAGCAGATATCTCGCTCACTTTCAGTTCCCATTGATGGCAAAGAAGGAAACATAAGGAGAATGGATTCATTTTTCCGAGTAATTCCTGCAACTCCTCGAGTAAAGGAAAGAGAAAACACATCTCAAATAGTAGATACTGGTAAATCTTTTGTCTTAATAATTATAGCACACTTTTTTTGAAAATCTTGCTACTGAATTTTCACATGCATCAAATACCAGAAATGCCTGCCAAAGTTCTTTCTCCTCAGGTATCTATAACCATTCGATACATATTTTCTTGGGCAATAAATTTTTACTGGGGCACCTCTTTAATGACATAGTTTCAATATTGGATTAACTTGAAGTTCTGCGAATGTGAAGAACATAAAATCTAATGGTGGAATTTTCAAAATGATCATCATATAAAAAGTTGTTGATGGATTATCTGTTAGCAACTCCTTGCTGAAGTTGATAAACTCTGTATCAATTTTAATTTTTAAGTGTTGACAGTGCTGAGGTTTCTGGGTGTTGTTACTGAGAACCTGATGAACCATCTTAATTTTTATAAATTCCTCACTATCAGAACTCAACTGCCAGAATTTGAATCTTCTTTTATCTTGGGGTTCCTTTTTAATTGCTAAAGATAGAAATAAAGAGCGGATTCGAAGTCACGTTGTTCTTCAGATATTTCCTTTTATTTTCTTAGGTCTCCTTGTAAACCAGGTCCTGGATACATACATATTTATCTTGTGGACTTTTTAATCACTGTGACTACCAGCAATGTCTAATCATATTCTCTTTTGCAGAAAACAGTGATGCAGATGGTGAAGACATAGCTGAAGAAGAGGCTGTTTGTAGAATTTGTCTGGTTGAATTGTGTGAAGGGGGTGAAACCTTCAAAATGGAATGCAGCTGCAAAGGTGAACTTGCTCTGGCCCATAAAGAATGTGCCATTAAATGGTTTACTATTAAAGGTAACAAGACATGTGATGTGTGCAAGCAAGAGGTGCAGAACCTACCTGTCACTCTTTTGCGAATCCAAAGTACTCAAACTCGAAATGATGGGGCAGATAGAAGCCGGCTTGCTGATATCAATGGATACCGGTAAATGATTGTTGGCGTTGTTTCACTGTTTTAAATTCTATTATAGTTTACAGAAGATGTGATTTCATGATAAGTCCACACTGGCCCCAGATGGCATTGTGTGCCTTTTGATTGCTAAAAGGTAGGAAATTAATTTGAAGTTACTTATTTGAGAAAAGTGATCTGACTAAGTCTAGTTATGATGCAATGTAGGAAAACCTTCATGTTGGTCATTATATTATAGTTTAGATTCACGTTAACCATGAACCATTGATAATATATTAGTAGATTTCATGCTAATTGTTGATATGTTTTGGTAAAATGTTTACAGAAGATGTGATTTCATGATGAGTCCACGCTGGCCCCAGATTTTGTGCATAAATTATCTCTGAACTTGCATGCTTACTAGAGAATTTTCTGATGCTTTTGTCCATTAGAAGTTATCAAGTTTGAGTTATTTGAGCCTCCAGTTTCTAGCTTGGTCAAGATCAAGGGTGTCATCCACCTTCATTTGTGTAATTCTGATCAAGCATGTAATAACTATAATGTCTTGTTTGCGCGATCTTAAATCCCAAATGAAATTTCAGTGAGAAATCTGTAACTCAAGTGTTTATTTCTGTGTGGTTTCTTCTTTTCAGATATCTTATGATATTATCATCTCATTTGCCAAAGTAAATAATGAATGCATTAGAACTTATTAGTTGAAATCTTTTTAGGGTTTGGCGGGAAGTCCCTGTGCTTGTTATTGTCAGCATGCTTGCGTATTTTTGTTTTCTTGAGCAGCTTCTGGTAAGCTAAGCATTTCCCACGTATAATATGTGACAATTTTCATTATATTTTCTTGGTAACATATCTGGTTCTCTGCAGGTTGCAAAAATGGGTACTGGTGCGATTGCTATATCTCTTCCATTTTCTTGTGTACTAGGTCTCCTTGCATCTATGACTTCATCAACCATGGGTAGGTTGGCCAAGAACCTTGATTTATGTTATTGAGATTATTGAATATCCTGTAAAGATAATGTAGGCAAAAACCTCTGATTTTTAATTAGAATATGAGGACAAATGGTTCATGTTTGTGTTTTGAAAGAATTCTGCTGTATGTTGGTTGCCCCATTTTTGATTTGCAAGATTGGAAACTAATTGAATCACATATTATACTCAAAATCTCTTTTTTTCCTTTATAGCAACTATAAAGTTTTACTTATGTCTCATTTTCCTTTACTCAGTGACTGTAATAAATCATCCCCAAACTCTTGCCAGTGACTGATTCATGACAAAATTTAGAGGTCCATAAAAGTATTATCATAAGTCGTGCTTATTATTTTGGTCTGAGAATTTTGGACTCATCTCTTGAATTTTTTCAGTGAAGAGAAGATTTGTCTGGGTTTATGCATCAGTTCAGTTTGCTTTGGTGGTTACCTTTGCACATATATTTTATTCTTTGGTAAGAGTCTCCTACTCCAATTAGTTTTTATGTTTTTGGATAATTTGAAGTTCCAACAAATTAGTTTTTTATGTTTTTAGATAATTTGAAGCTCCAACAAATTAGTTTTTTTTTGTTTTTAGATCATTTGAAGCTCCAACAAATGAGATGCTTTGAAACTTGGTAATGCACATGCTATTTTGGTTTAGGCGGGTAGGATAGGATTATGGTATCTGTATAACGCTCAGCATAAGAAATACAAGGTGGAACCTTACAGGTGGTGGTAGAGGTAGATCAAGATGATGCTAGAAGATAATGCTCTAGTAATATTCATTTCAGTAATAAATTGTTTTGCGATGCTTATATTGCTGTGTGGCCTGCAGGTTCGTGCTCAAGCAGTTCTATCAACTCTCCTTGCAACATTTGCAGGGTTCGGAGTAGCTATGAGTGGTAGTTCTATTATTGTTGAGTTTGTGAGATGGAGAAGAAGATTGCAAGCTCGTTCAAATCAGCAACATCCTGGTTCCCAGATGGGGGCAAGACCAGGTCTGTTCCCGGCTCCACCACAGATTTGAAGTGGGAAATCCAGAATCTTCTAGCGGGATTTGAGGATTTAACTATTTGGTTTAGCCAACCAGAAAAGGGGGTTCTGCTTAAGTAATGTAGTGTCTAAGATGAGCATTCCTTTCTTTTTGTAAGATATAAAGTCATAGAGAATCTTAACTGCTTCTCTCTATATGTCCATTGATAAAGGTATTCATAATCCACACAGCCCAATTCTCCGAAATGGGAAGTTTTACTAAAACTTTCTCAGAATTTTCATCACGTAGGCCTTCTTTTATGATTGTAGTCTGCAAGTGATTGGCACAGAATATTGTTGTACCAATTACAAGCTGCAGAAAGTAGTTATAGGATGAATGTAATTTGCCTGGTTTAATTGCAGCAGTCTGAAATACAAATACAAAAATTATTTTAAATTTAGGCTCTGATATTTACACTTTTAAATGTTTTTGTTTTCAGGCGCCATATTTTTGTTTTCAGAATTGACTGAATGTGTAATACTTGCCCTCCAAAGTATTTTGTGAATTTTATTGGATAACTTGTGTTAATTTTAATGAAAATATATAACTAATGAAATACATATTAACAACATTACAATTGAGATTTGAAAACATAAAATTAAAAAATATATATAATTTTGCTTTAAATATTAATTTCATGAACATTTCATAATATTTAAATTTAAAATAATATTGAGAAAGGAATAAGGGAGGCCCCTTTTTTTTTTTTTTTAAAGATTTATTTAGTTAATATATTTATTTTTCTAAATTAACAATAATATAATTATAATTTAAATTTTTAATCATTTAATTTCTAATAATAAAAAATACTGATTTATTATATAACATTTAGTAAATAAAATTATTGAAATATCATTAAACGTATTCTTGCACCTTTAAAATTTTAAATTAAAAATTTTATTTTCATTTATATATTTATAAAGAAACTGTAGAAGATAAATTGAAAATGGACCTCAATTGTAAACATACAAATAATACAGCACAAGCTCCCAAGTATTCAGATGAGATGATGGATGCCTACTGAGTATCGAAGAAGGCTGGAAGGATGATCATTTGCCACGAATCTTTGCTTTGAGTTGGCTGCCTCGTCAAGGTAAGATCAATTGATCATAAACCCTTGTGTTTTAATATTTGTTTTGTTTGTAAAGCATGCGTATGTTATCTGGACACGATTTAAGGAATAACTTGCGATTGCTTTTTGAAGTTAAAAGATATTGCCCATAATCTGTTCGATTGAATGCCTGAAAGGATACCTCAGTGTTTTACTCTCTCGTATCATTTATTATGTTCTCTCATATGGTTATAATGTTCGTGCCATATTGCTACTTCTTGTCTGTAACCTGTTCTTCGAGTATCGTAGAAATCAACATTCTTCGTATAGCCAGTTTAGTGACCATTGGTTAAGTTTTTAGTCACGTGAGAAGCGCGTGACAGAAAACGTGAGATTATGGTTATTATTTTTTTTTAAGTTTCAACTTACAGCCTAGGGCATGGTGCTGTGCAAACGGTCAGAGCTTCATAACAGGAGAAGAAGCGAAGCAGAGTACTATGAGTTTCTCCACAAGAATTGCAGCGAGACTTCCTCTTCTCAACTCTCGTGTTCCTCTCATAGGTGCTCTTTAAACACAATCGTTAGTCTCTTTTACTCTCACTCTCACTCTCCATCTTGCATCTTTGCCTCTTTGTTTTTCTTTCCCTTTTGCTTTACATACACTGAAACTAATCGCTAAACTGAATACGGTTGCTGTTTTAGGCCATTTAGAGCTGGGTTAACTTCACTCTTGTTTGCTATTTTGAAGTTACAATCGTGATACTGAAATTCTGTTCATTTTTTTTTTCCCTAAAAAACTTAACTGGCTACCAAATAACTTCTTTTTTTTTTTTTTTTTTCTTTTAGTGTTTCTTTCTTTTTTGAGCTCTTATTGATGTGAAGTGGTTGACATTTGATATTTTTAGGTGTTCCCAAGTTTGGGATTGTGTCATTCTTGCAGTTGAACATAAGGTTCAGAGTTCGGTATCCAAAGAAAATGGCGTACAGTTTGGTGAAATGTGAAATGAGTTTTGAGAACAAGGTGCGGTTGGTTCGTCCTGCAACTGAACCTTATGCTGAAGAGGCAATTGAAGCTCTTAAAGCTGGGAAGGTGATTGCAGTTCCCACGGACACACTCTATGGGTTCGCTTGTGATGCTTGGTACGCCATTTTAATGTATTGCCCTTCATTTATTTTCCTTGATTATCATAAAATTTTTTCAGCTCTGATTTTGTTGATTAAATCACGAAGAAGTTATCATATGGATTAGATCTGAACTTGCCTGTGCGTGGCATGTTGCATTAAAGAAGTGTCAAAGAGTTGCTGATAATTCATACAAGGATTAGGGATAATTTGGAAAGTTAGACTAATTTTCATCCAATGGGGATGAGTAATGCATTGAGGATAGTCATGATAGAATTAATGTTTTATGTTTTATGTATTTAATTGTCATTCTTTTATAACCCTCTTTGTGCGAAAGTCATCTAATTTGTATGATGTGGCTAAATTTTCTGAAAACTCTGCTGTTTTTTGGTTATTTTCTTAAGAGAAGCACTAGATAAAGATGATTGTATCTCCCCTAAACAAAGGTTAGAGATGATGGAGGCAGGTCATGTAAGGTTTATCTTATGTGAAGGCCCTTACAATAATTGTTATTACTAGTATTGAACAAAACTTATTTCTTTGTGATGATTTTAAATAATTAGGCCAGTTATAATTTGGTTCCTGCAATCTTCATTTCAAAAGATTGCTAATTTTTTATTTCCTTTATTGAAATCATAATTGCAGCTCTTTGGAAGCAGTGAATAGGATTTATGAGATTAAAGGACGTAAACATACAAGTCCTCTTGCAATCTGTGTGGGGGATGTATCAGACATTAAGCGCTTTGCTGTCACAGATCATTTGCCTTATGGCTTGCTTGATTCTCTGCTTCCAGGGCCTGTTACAGTTGTCTTGAGACGAGGTCTGCACCTTTTATACATGTCTTTTCAGTAAAGGAACAAAATTTAGTACTTGAGTATGAAAGGTATCAGGTTAAGTAGGATCATGTTAAGATGATTACACAAATTGACTATTTGCCATCCCTGATGCACATGCATTCCTAGATATCTTTCTTTGTACTTAAGCTGTTAAGAATATATATTTGATTCTTTTGCAGGCAAGTCAAGTATCCTTGAGAAGTCCTTAAATCCTGGATTGGAGAGCATAGGTGTTAGAGTACCTGATTCTAACTTCGTCAGATTTATTGCCCGTGGTTCAGAAAGTGCGTTGGCTCTTACAAGTGCAAATCTAAGTGGACAGCCAAGTAGTGTTTGTGTCAATGATTTTGAGAACCTTTGGGAACATTGTGCATATGTTTATGATGGTGGTGTGCTTCCAGCCGGTCGTGCAGGATCGACAGTTGTGGATCTCACCGAGCAAGGAAAGTACAAGATTCTTAGACCTGGAAGGTAATCATCCAAATGAGTTTGATAATGAGTTATAAAATGAGAAAGTCATTAGTTAAAAAGAAATATATATATATATATATATAATTGAAAATTGAATATTTTTGGTCTAAAAACTAATAAATAAAGCGATGACATGCAGTCCAATAACATGTGCATCAATTGAAGTGTTATATATAAGCATTTCACTTGCATTCTAAACAGAATTTCCAATGAATGACAACCAATTCCAATATGATTGTATTTTTCTTCTCATTTTTTTGTTTTTTAAGAAAAGGAACCACAGAAGAGGAAATAATAGTTTGCATAGCTTCCTATGACAAATGATCCTCTGTGCCTAAAGACATGAAGGGCTAATGCTCTTGATTTGTTTCCATCTTTTTGAAATTTAATTTTGATATGTTGACTCAGTGAATTATAACCTCTAATTACATTTGGCTTTTGTAGGACCTGAACTGGATCAATTATGAAATATTGCTTATTAGGAAAGAATTGGTTCAAGCCATATTGTTTCTTTTCTCATGTTTTTCTTTTTTTGGTGTGTAAGTTGGTATTTACTGGAAGCTTTAACAGTAATTAATTGCTTATAAGATTGAAATGCTCTGCTTGCCATCATTTTTGAATATAAGTCTGTTGGTCTGTTAGTAATTACTCTTCTGTATTCTTGTTATTCTAGTGCGAAGGAAGAAACAGTGGCCATCCTTGAAAAGCATTCTCTGGTAGAAGAACTGGCAGCAAGTTGAAGGAGTGGTTGAAACAACCCGAGAATTACAGATTTACTACATGAACAAGAACAGATTCAAGCTCAATATATTCATCATTTTTCTTGAGAGGTTCCTCGGAACAAGTTATTGTCATAAATCCGGAATAGCTAATTAAGGTCCAAGCTGAAGTGAAATTATTTCATTTTCCACATAATTCAATTTGGGTTCATCTAAAATTTGTTAGCAAATCATGACCGGAATTTCCACCTCCTTCGGGAGAAAAATTAAATGGCTTATCCTCGTCACGCACTCGGGTAGTTTGGTTGCTCTTCTTGGATGTTGAATGATGAATATTACATGGCATGCTAAGTGGTAATTTGCATTATAGGATTGTAATTCTCAGCTCTGGAGCGAGTTCTCCATTCTTTTTCCTTGTAACAAAACTTGGATGTTAAATGCATCTATCTAGAAGATGTCAAATTCAAAATGAAGACCACTTTGCTTGCATTATACACTGAAAACAAAAAACGTTTAACACATTAGCCCATCGTACAACTGTGAGATATATATATATATATATATATATATATATATAAAAACGTGTATCATACTCATTTTGCTTGATGTGTTGTATGACAAGCCAAGTAATTTTTGCTTAGGTGAATGATTTGATAGTCTGTTTAAATTATTATATATAAATTGACATATGAAAATAATGTTGGATATTTTGTTCAAATATAAATACAATGTTTGACAACTATATCTCACCACAAAAAATAAGAAGATATTTTAACACTTTATAAGTATTCACATTTTATAGTAAAATAAAATTTTATAAGATATGAAATGTTTGTTTATTTATGCAGTATGTAGAGATATCATTATGAATTAATTATTTTTTAATTTAATTTTATAAAAATTTAAAAATTAGTTAATTTTCATAAGGATGTAATTTTTTAAAGTTGACAGTTTAATTCTAATAAATGCTTTCAATTTATATGGGAGTTGTTTACTATTACTTAGTGCATAATTTTTTAATAATATTCTATCTCAGAAGGAAGCAGATTTGTTAGTGACATAAATAATATCAATTGAGAGGGGGGACAAATCATGTTGTAAGAAAAGCGATATGCTAATGTGTTTCATGTCTCTGTTTTAAAAATTTTTAACAAATAATGGAAGGATAAAAATATTAAATAAATAGTAATAATAACCAGTGCGTTGGTGGTATTAGGTGACGAGAGTTGATTCTTAAAATTAAGACACGTGAAGATAACAGAAAAGGTCAAAATGGTCAACATCCACATGCTCTGCCTAACAAAGCTTGTGCTGTGTTGGGTTGTGTATCACTATATTTGCTTTCGAAATTACCAAAAACTCCCTTATCCCCATGTCGGATGGAGAGTTTAGTAATATGACATCATGCATCTCATGGAAATGCGAGTTATTTTACGCACCAATCAGAAAGGAGCCAAGTGCCACTTTCACAGGCACGTAGGGGAAATCGGCCTATTACGTTGCACGCGACTGAGAGAGTGACGAGAAACGCGTGGTAATGGTTAGGCCGGACAGTTGTTAATCGCGTTCCCGCGGTGGTACATCTGAAAACGGTGGTCCAAGGACCCCTAATTCACGGGACTCTGGCTTCACTTGCGTGATCTTCGTGTTTGGTTTTACTTATTGCATTGAAGCCCTTGTAAATTAGTTTAATTAAACTCACACAGCGTAAGTTGTACAAATTTGTTTACACTTTGATTTATGGCCGTGATAATTTTTTATATGATTTGTTTAATTAATACAAATTTAGTATGAATTTAAAAGTTTAAATTAACTTAAAATAAAAAAATTATTAAATGAGTAAACACAATATGACATAATTAATAATCATATTAGATTCAATTTTAAAATTTTTAATACGTAAATTCGTTTATAACACAATTATTATTTAAATAATTATAATATATTAATTTATTTATAATTTAATAATTTTATTTTATATATTTTTTAAATAATTTAATTATATTTATTTTATTTTTAAAAATACTTAATTATATTTAGAATAAAATTAATTAACATTTATACATTATAAATATTATAAAATTTATTACAATATATATATGACACAATTATAACACGTTTAACTATTTATTAATCATGTTAAATTTAAATTTTTAATTCTTGATATAATTATTAAATAATCAAATTTAAATCAATTTCTATTTAACAAGAAACAATTATAATCCAAAATAAATACGATATGATAATCTAAATTGCCATCTCTATTTATATAAATATAATGTGGGGAGAGACTACAAACTTTCTACAAATAAAGAGAGAAACAACAAATCTAAATTAGTTTTTAATATTTATCATACTTAGTAGCAATAATAAATACTTCTACATTTTGAAAAAATAAATATAAATTATATTCATATACGTTTATTTAAATTAAATAATTTATAATTTTACTCAAATAAATAATTAAAATTAATATTTAATTTATATATGTTTATTAAATTTAATTAAATTATATATTAAAATCTAAAAAATAATTTTCAAGAGTATTTTTTGTTTATTTTTTAAATCTTGTGAAAGATATGTAAAGAATACTACTAATATATAAAATTTATACATGTAAATTTATTTTAATTATTTTATTATTTTAATTAATCAACTAATGATTAAATATAATAATATTACTTTTAAGAGATACTATCTACTATTTTAAAAAAAAATTATATTTATATGTAATTTCATCAATTAATTTTGAAAAAAAATTATATTTATGTATAATTTTATTAAATTTAATAAAAAAAATATGTGAAAATACCTTTATCCCTAATATATATTTTAGATGATATATATTCTCTTAAATTTTAATGGGGACTTAATGGTTGTTTTGTGGGCTTAGAAAAATACAATATATAAAATGTTTGATAAATATTAATTTTAAGTGATATTTTTTTATTTATATTTAATATTAAATAATTTTATTTCACAATAATTGTAATTTAAAAATCTTATTATTTAAAATTAATTTTATTATAATCATATGAAATCTTTAAATTTTTGATTACTCTAAACATTTTGTTTGGAATTGATTACAAAATTTTATGGTGATTGAATCTAGACATAAAAAAAAAAAAAAATTTCTGACAAAAACTTTCTATTTTTTTTTTCTCATTTTTATGTGTATAACAATCCAATGCTTTTTTAAAAAAAATAAAATAAAATAAAATACTTTTTATCTGAAAAAAATTTTATAATTTTTAACTAATAAAAATATTTTTCTTAATTTTGTCCAAGCACATGATAATATTTTTTTAATTTAATTCAAACACGTGATGATTTTTTTTTTTTTTTGGGTCAAACACAGGATGCCCGCTCTCTCATACTTTTTTAATATTGGAGCACAAAATGACAAAAAAAAAAAGGCTTAAAAGAATAAATGTAAAACTAGAGGGGGTAAGTTGATAATACCATCATCATTTCATCAATTTACCAATGCGATTTGCATGGCCACAAAATCCTTACATGGGAAAAGATGCCTTAAGTATCATTTTAAGTAATTTCCAAATAATGCGAATTTGTACCTAATATTTAAGTAAATCCTTGCAAACAGCTCCCTCTCAAACTCCTACAACAACCAGCGTGATTGTTTGTTTGTTCATTTTTCTGCCTCTAGACTCTTCCCTTCTATCTTAATCAGCACTCCTCTTCTCCATTTAAGGTAATTGCAACCTCTCTTCGTTATTCGTCTATTTTTTTTTGGTCTAATTAAAAAGCATTTTCAGAAAACATTTGTTTCTGCTTATCGTGTTGTCGGAAACTGAGTTCCCTTTAACTGATAATCGCTGAGGTACAGATTATATGGATGTTAACAGAATTAGGAAGAAGTCGCTGTTTGGTTGCTGGGAAAATTTTTTCAATAGGAAAGATAATAGTTTGAAGTGGTTTTTCTCTGAGCCTAGTACTTGCTGGTGGCTCAGTAGCTGAATTTTTAGCTATAAGTTCGATTTTTATTATTTTAACAATTGCAAAGTAAAATTTTGTTGCTTTGATAGTTTTGTGAATGTATAAAAGTTCCTTACTTTTTTTCGAAATTGGTTTATTATTAATCTAATGGTAAGTACTTTTTGGTTGCTGAAAGTTGTGGGAATGGTCTGGAAAACAGTTTTGAAGTCTTTTACAATGACTTCAGTAATCCGATACTTGCCCGAGGCTTAGTTTGGTGAAATTTTGTAGCATATCTTTAAATTTTTGCCACTGTTGTCATCCCTAACTAATTGTATTTAATTTGTGTTTGTGGGACTATGAAGATAGGTGTAGTGCTTTTTGAAATGGCGACTGGAGCTGTGCCAGCATCATTTCCATGTCTAAAAAGCAGGGACTCAGGCTTGGGGTTTGCAAAAAGTATTGATTTTGTGAGAGTTCGTGATTTGAGAATGTACAAGACTGGACGAAGAAAATTCTCCATTATTAGGAATTCAAATTCCAGTTCGGATATCGCTGAGCTTCAGCCAGCATCAGAAGGAAGCCCCCTATTAGGTATATGATGTGCTATGTTGAATATTTTGTACTGTTTGTTTGGTAGCCTTGAAGTGAAGCAAAAGAGAAAAACAAAAGATTTGAAGTCATGCATTCTTTGTATTGTATTCTAATTGCTTTAGTATTGTGGCAGAATCATTTAAGTATGAAATTTGATTTGAAATTTTCTTTCATTGAATGGGTTTATGCTGAAGTCTAATTTATTCGTCCAATATGAGTAACCTCACCAAGTACAATTTGAACACTAATCGCAGCAATAGCTTAGTTGAACCTGGTTTTTGTTTTCTTGGAAAGAGTTGCATTTGGTCTTATATTTTGCATTTGAAATCTTGTATGTCGTCCTCTATATGATACTTATTGTTTTTCCAATTTGCTTGTGAGTTTCTACCTAGTTTTAATGTCTTATTCAAAATTAGTATTTTTGTTTGAATCGTTGTTTGCAATCCAATTTTAGAACCTCTCCTGTTTGTGTTTATTTTGTCAAGCAAGAAAATCCGGAAGTAGGGTGCCAATTAACTTCCATATGCATATCTTTCAATGTTTATGCATCGTCTGGGTTACTCAAATGAATAATTATTTGGTTGCAGTTCCCAGACAAAAGTATTGTGAATCCATACACAAAACTGTCAGGAGGAAAACACGATCAGTGATGGTGGGAAATGTGGCTATTGGTAGTGAGCATCCTATTAGGATTCAAACAATGACTACAACTGACACTAAGGATGTTGCTGCAACAGTTGAACAGGTTCTTTTATTTTCTTTCAACTTAAGCTCTTTGTACATGAGCAATTGTGTTCTGTTCACATAACTAAGCCACTGGGTTCCAATACATGTATTGACCATCTTTTAAGAAATGAATTAGATTATCAGCATGTGATGCTCTTCGAGCTATAAATTAGATGGACGTCATGTTGTGCATTTCCTCTCATTTGATTTAAATGTTAGCAAATCCATAGTTCAGCATACAAAGTGCTGAAATCATTACTGATGAACCCATGTAGCCCACAATATAGTTGTTGAATCAATACTGGTAATTCATTATCTAGTTCACTGTTGTGCTTTTGCTAGGTAATGAGAATAGTGGACCAGGGAGCTGATATCGTCCGGATTACAGTTCAGGGGAAGAGAGAGGCAGATGCATGTTTTGATATCAAAAACTCACTTCTGCAGAAAAAGTAAATCTAAATTAGTATGAGCATTTTCTTAAATGCCAAATCCATACTTGATATGAGGATCAACCATGTTGCTTTCTGTTTTTGTAGTTACAATATACCTCTGGTTGCGGATATTCATTTTGCTCCTTCTGTTGCACTGCGAGTTGCTGAATGCTTTGACAAAATCCGTGTCAACCCAGGAAATTTTGGTACACAGTTGGTGAATTAGTCACTTTTTTAGATAGTTGATCTAAACCATTCTGAGTTTGACAAGGTAATTCATTGCAGCTGATAGACGGGCTCAATTTGAGAAGCTAGAGTACACAGAAGATGACTATCAGAAAGAACTTGAGCACATTGAGCAGGTCGATATATTCTACTCTTAGTTTGTTTTAGATTACAAGCATTTATTACTCCATAAGGGCTACCAGGATTTACTCTTTTCTATGAAAGCAAGTGTCCTAAAACCTGTAGGATGGGATTAATCAGTATTATGTATTCAGCAACATAAATCTGTATGTACTTTTCTCCTTATATTTACCTTTTGCCACCTTTTAATTGCAACAGGTTTTTACTCCATTGGTTGAGAAATGTAAGAAGTATGGAAGGGCAATGCGTATTGGTACGAACCATGGGAGCCTTTCAGATCGTATTATGAGCTTCTATGGGGATTCTCCTAGGGGAATGGTAAACACTTAGATTCTCTCTTACTGCCAGGAAGCTTTTAAGTTTGTTTTGTTTTAGCTCCTAACTCAGAGGCATCATACTAATTCGCGATCCTAAAACAGGTTGAATCTGCCTTTGAGTTTGCAAGGATATGCCAAAAATTGAACTTTCATAATTTTGTCTTCTCCATGAAAGCAAGCAACCCAGTTGTCATGGTTCAAGCTTATCGTCTACTTGCAGCTGAAATGTATGTTCAGGGCTGGGATTATCCATTGCACTTGGGAGTCACTGAAGCTGGAGAAGGTGAAGATGGTCGGATGAAATCTGCAATTGGCATTGGGACTCTTCTTCAGGTACTTGCGCGTATATTAAGAAATGTTTTGTTCATAATGCTTGTGTTATTTTGTGTTGATAGTACTTTGCTCTGTATAAGCTTTCAGTAATATGTTGGTCTTCAAACGTTCAGAAGGTTTTAAGCTAATTTTGGAGAAAGTTCATGTGATTACAGTTTCAAAAAGCAAAATCCTACTTTTGATGGAATTAAGTTGGTCTTGATCTTGTCTTAAAAATTTATTCTTATAGTTATTAGGTTATAACAACCATTACATGTGCAAGGCCCTGTTATTACAATTGCAAATTGCATATGCAGGATGGTTTGGGTGATACAATCAGGGTTTCACTTACAGAACCACCAGAGGAAGAGATAGATCCTTGTAGAAGGATGGCCAACCTTGGTATGAGAGCAGCTGATCTTCAGCAAGGAGTGGTAGGATTTCACGTTATCCTTTGATCAGTGCTTCTGCTGTGTAATATTTAATATATTTAAATCATATTTACTCTCTTAATGGAATATTTTTATCGACAGGCACCATTTGAGGAAAAGCACAGACATTATTTTGATTTTCAGCGCCGTTCTGGCCAACTGCCAATCCAAAAAGAGGTTTTTCCTTATTTGGCAGTTGATGTTACATTGTTTTAACTTTTATTTTCACTTTCAAACAGAGAATTGATTCTTCATTCACCACAGGGTGAGGAGGTGGATTATAGAGGCGTTCTGCACCGTGATGGCTCGGTTTTCATGTCAGTGTCTCTGGATCAGTTGAAAGTAATTTCTTGGAAACCACCCTTCCCCCCCTTTTTTTTGCTCCATTGTTTTCTGGAAGCGAATTGTGAAATGAGAACTTTATCAAGCTGTTCTCTTTTTCTCAGGCACCGGAACTACTGTACAAGTCACTTGCTGCAAAACTAGTTGTTGGGATGCCATTTAAGGTCTATCCTCTCTCCATTATTACAATCAATTATGCAGAAATTTTGTTGACATGGTTTAACTGTGGTTTAGGATTTGGCAACAGTAGACTCAATCTTGTTGAGACAGCTTCCACCAGTTGATGATCATGATGCTGTAAGGGCCCTATTTCTCCTTTTTTTTTAATTACTTTAGGGAATAAATCTGTCTTCTTGTCATCTCTCTTCATCCAATCGCTTCCCACCCCACTTCCCTTACCCTATATAATTTTGCCTCACTGCTTGCCTAAATTATTTGCAACTTTTGTCTTTTGTGACTTCATTGCATAGAATCACCTGTAACTTTCTTTTTTGTTGTCACCAGCGTCTAGCTCTCAAACGGTTGGTAGATATAAGTATGGGGGTTATAACTCCTTTGTCTGAGCAGCTAACAAAGCCATTACCCCATGCCATGGCTCTGGTAAACCTTAAGGAGTTAACAACTGGTGCTTATAAGCTTTTGCCAGAAGGTGCGGCTTTGGCACAACTTCCTGAATACTAGCTTTTTCATTGAGCACATCTTTCCTTATTTGTTCTTGCTTGTTTAGCTTGAGTATATTCAATTATCTGCTGAAATTTATTGCACATATTATAAAGTTCTATAATTTTTTTCAGGAACTCGTTTGGTTGTCTCTCTACGAGGTGATGAGGCATATGAAGAGCTGGAAATCCTCAAAGATATTGACTCTACGATGCTTCTTCATGACATACCCTTTAATGAAGATAAAGTTGGTAGAGTACAAGCAGCAAGAAGGTAAAAATGTTACCAAGATGTAAATTGGTTGGTCATTGATTGAGGTAATAAGCCATTGCAAGCAGCTAGAGGGTGCTGCCTTTTTCTTATTTGAGGAATTCCAAATTTAAACAGAACATCCCCTTTCGAAATCTGGCCTTTTAAAGGTTTAGATATGGCCCTTGTACGCCTACAGCTTGAATCTAATTTTTGGATTTGCCTACACACTAAAGTGAAAACTTTCCTGAGAATGCATTTGCTTGTGCACATGTGTGTGTGAGAGAGAAGGGCAAGGTCATATTCAAGATCAATAATATTTTTGCTTTCCATGTTCAAGGTCATTAAAACTTACGGTAATAACCTAGTTGGTGCTTTTCTTTTAGATAACAGAATCCTGAAAGGGCACCTAGAGGTGTGACCTAGTCCATTGGCATGAGTTGCACTACTAGAATGAAATTTATTCTTCTCTTAAGAGTCCTACTTGTATTGGCTTTGTTTCTACTGGTTTGTAATGATGGTCTTCAAGAGCTGTCTTTCCAGTTGCTGATAATCCAAATTTTCATGTTTTCTGCAGGCTGTTTGAGTATCTATCAGAAAATAATCTAAACTTCCCTGTAATTCACCATATTCATTTTCCAAATGGGATTCACAGGTAATTAGAATATCATTGCAACTTCTTGACTATGACAGAGGAATGTATGGTTCTGGCTTAAACTTTTTCTCGTATTTCCAGGGATGACTTGGTCATTGGTGCCGGTGCCAATGCAGGAGCCCTTCTAGTGGATGGACTTGGAGATGGTGTGCTATTGGAAGCCCCTGATCAAGATTTTGATTTCCTCAGAGATACATCTTTCAACTTACTACAAGGTTGCAGAATGCGAAACACAAAGACGGTATGAAGCTCTTCATTGAAATTTAACATAATTTAACATCTCATAGGTGGTGATGGTCTGTCTCCCATTCTCTGTTTCTGTCTGAATCCTCCTACAGGAGTATGTCTCGTGCCCATCCTGTGGTAGAACTCTGTTTGACCTCCAAGAAATAAGTGCACAGATTCGAGAGAAAACATCTCACTTGCCAGGAGTTTCGGTATTTACCTAATCCTTTGGCTCTCTGATTAGATTATGTTTGTTGAAGTTATTACTATTTTTCAGTAATCAAGATTAAACGGTGTACCTGTCTTCTTTCTCCCTCTTTGTCAGATTGCAATCATGGGTTGCATTGTCAATGGTCCAGGGGAGATGGCTGATGCAGACTTTGGGTATGTTGGTGGGGCTCCCGGAAAGATTGACTTGTATGTCGGGAAGGTACTGCATATTCCCTGCTTTGAAAAACTTCACCCCCCCCCCACACACACACACACACATCTTTCTTAACGCACTCTATTGACTTGGTGATCGGAGTTAGCACAAACACATACGAGGAGTTGATTGTGTCAACTACCCTGTCTTAATCATGACTATAGCTGGGGTACCTTTCTTAACTTTAAGTTGGACTTGTAGACTGTGGTGCAGCGTGGAATTGCAATGGAACATGCAACCGATGCTTTGATCCAACTAATAAAGGATCATGGCCGCTGGGTGGATCCTCCAGCAGATGAGCAAGATCAACTGGTTACCATCGCAGATTTAAAATAAAGACCGAGTTAAATGGGGATCACCATACCTTTCCTGTTGTATATGGAAGTACACATGGTAAAAAGGAATACATAATAATAATAGATAAAATGAATTTACCCATAAGATTTAGTACGCATAATTTATGGAGGATGCATCATCTGTTCCTCAATTTGTGTACAAAAGTTGTTGTAATGCACCCATCGGTAAGAACGTAACAAAGTTCAATATTTCCTACTCACCAAAATTTGTACCAATGATCCGCTTCATGTTCTTTAGGATAAATCAATCAAACTGTATTTGTGGCATAAATCAGCTTAAAGTGAAAGCTCTTAGAAACACGCTGGTTCAGGCGAATTTATGATTTACCTGAATACTGGCAAGTAGCTGTAGGTTCGTGGTATTGAGATTTTATAGATTTAGGTGTAAAATATAATTGACAAATGAGTGATATTTTACTAAAAGTTACACATAGTAATTTCAACTTTGCTTTCGAAGTACACAGAAGCACTGAAATTCCAAACAAAGTGGTAATCAACTCGAATTTTACTGGAAAAGGAAACAAAACATAGCTGGACTAACTCTTAATACTGGAAGAGAAATCAACTCAAAATCTTCAGTTACCCAGAAGAAACAACAGATGTATGCGATGACAATTAGCTTTAAATCTAATCGATAAGAACATCTTAACCATCGGGATTTGTCCTCAGCTATGTGATATTGACGATGGAATAAGGTTTTCGGCTTAAGGGTGCAGTGGGTCATCAAGATCCATGAATTTGTCTATTGCATTTGTACCACACAATAGTCTCGAAGAGTTTCAATTTACTCAGTTTCTCTGGTTTTGAAAATTTTCTCAAAATAATTTTCTTTTAAAATAAAAATTTATATTTATAACCAATTAAAATTCAATCTTAGTAAAATTAGCCAATCCTAAAATATTGGTCTTTACTACTCTTATAGTCAAAACAAAATAAATAAATCTCATGCCACTTTTACTTTTTACACACTTTCACTTTTTTAAATTCAAATTTCACTTTCTCTCTCAACTTCTACTCTCAACAAAAGAAAGACAACCATAAAATAAATGTATGTTTTTTTATTTACCTATGATTACAAATTTAAGTTTATTGTTAATAGGGTATTAGATATATTATTTGTTTGATTTATTTGATTAAAAAAATTTAAAAAAAGTGTTACAATACACAAACTTAATTTTTTAGCAATGTTGCTTGATGGTAGTAAAATTTAATTATCTAGATATTGTAAATATTATAAAGAAACTCATTATTGCTTGCTTGACGAGAGAAGATCGTTGGAAAACTTGAGTGAAAAGAAAAAAGATAACATAGAGAGACTATAATTGGCCGAGTCATAATTTTTCTATAAAATAATTACAAATATAAAAATTAATTAAATAATAACTAAATTTAATAATAACATAATATAATTGATGAAAATTGATGTTTAGTAGTATTTTAATAATTTGTACTAAATAATTTACATAATTTATATAATTAATGGTTTGTAAATGAATTTTGCTTATATGTAGTTAATACTTTTGTTAATAAATTGTTTATATTTTATTAATTGTATATTTATAAATTATTATTAAAT
>CP135552.1:6305633-6325492 GCA_032402905.1 Khaya senegalensis | reverse complement strand
ATTTTATTAATTGTATATTTATAAATTCTCACTAAATAGTTACTTAAAAATCGATGTTTAAGTCTTATATAATTAATAATATTAATGACAATTTATTTATAAATTAAAATTAAATAAAACTTAATTAATATAATAATTTATTACTAAATAAATATTAATTAATTATAATATTTAATTTAATCAACTATAGGCATTATTGTTGTGGTCGCAACTCAAAAAGTTACGATCACAATTGTAAAATCTATGATTACAACTACAAAACTTGTGATCACAGTTTAAAAGGCTGTGATCGCAAGTTTTAAATCTCATTAAATGTAGATTGATATCATAACTTTAAAATCAATAATCACATATTTATAAGATTTTCATATTAATTAATTAATTAAAATAAATGCTAGCACTTAAACTTGTGATTGCATCATTAATACTAAAATTGCAACTTTAAAGTAAGATTGTAGATTTATAATATAATTATGTAAATTAATATTATATAATAATTACATGTCAAATTTAAATGTGTGCAATAAAAATATGATTTTAGTATTATTTATTATTTATTATTTATTATTAAATAATTAATTTAAATAATAATTATTTATTATAATTAATATTTATTATTTTAAATAAGTAAGAAATAATATAATATTTATTAATTATTAATTACATATATTATACTTTATAATTTTTTAATTAATTAAAATCATAATATTTAACTACAAAAATAGGTAATAATAATTATTATTTAATTATTAATTTAATAATTATATAATAATATTTTGACATTATTTAAATATGTGATCGTAAAAATAAAAGATTGCATAGTTTCAAAGAACTAAGATCGCAACTCTAAAATCAATAATCATAAGTTTCATCATGTATACAGGGATTCGTATTAATTAGTTACCTAAAATTAAGTGCCTAAACCCATTATGATGGCGGCTCAAAAAGTAAGATTCTAGATTTCATAATGTAATAAATTAATAGTAATTAATTATAAGTATTAAATACTGGCACTTTTTTTTTATCTAACATAATGATTATTTAATGATTACTAAAGTCATGTCAATAATATTGTAATAATTAGTAAAGAATAAAGTCATTAATTAACATTAATGAAATTAATAATTATATATATTAATTAATAATTAATTACTTCATGATATTTAATTAATGTATAATTACTAATTTAAATAATAAGCAATTAGTTACTTGTTAATTTTTAAGTTAATCAATTATTTATATTTAATAGTATATTTTATTTATTCATTATATATTTATTATTTATTAGTTATTTAGTTAAAATTTTTATATGATTATTAATTAATTGGTATATATGTATATATTTAATTATAAATATTTTAATTCATGATTATTTAATATACATTTAATATGATTATTGATAGTGCATAATGATTATTTAGTAATTACTACTTATTATAAATAATTAATAAAATAATAATTGTTCATTTAATTAATGATTCGTTAACATTCTAATTGATAATCAAAATATAAATTTAATATTAAATAGATATTAGCAATAAAGTAATCAATAAGTAATTTATTTATCATTTATTTAATTATTATTAAATTTAGATCAATTAACTCTTTTAATTTATTTATTTTTTATGATTTTAACACAGATAGGGTTAAGTTTTGGACAGTTTTTAGTCACTATGGTAGATCATGGATATAAGATAATAATTTTGAGCAATACATTAGTGGAAGAATTCGACTATTGACCATACCAAAAGACATTAACTACCAGTAACTAGTAGATATGATATATGCTTGCACTTATATTCATCTAACACCTTTTAGTATTGAAGTCAGAATTAGTATGAGAGATCTTGATACCGCATTCTTTTACTATGTAAATATCATAGAAAACTATGATCTATTTATTTTTGTCAATAGCATTATGGTTACTCAAATAAAAGAGTGCAGTCTATTATACATTGCCATTGAACCTATCATTGATATTGATTGTAAGCTGTCTTGCACATTTCATTTACAATATGAAAATCTAAAAGTCCACACATAACTTTTTGTTTCTTCTGAGAGAAGCAATCAATTCACACATGGTGAACACTCAAATATTACATAGTATATCCATTTGCCAATGCCATGTAAAGATCCTATACTAAATTAGATTTATTTTCAATGTTGGTATAATAAGGGCCCATTGCATGATTTTTTTGACGATTAATAGAGCATTGAATATGTAAGTGCTGGTATATCTGACATTCCTAGTGATATAATCTAGTCCTTTGGTATGAATTATTGTGAAGAGGATAATGAAACATCTACAAATGTGGATTATATAAGGTGTCGAGGCAGTTTGCCAACGTCATCAAGTTGCTTTCATTTTATCCTACCAATTCCACCAATCTTTTTCTATGGTGTAAGATACGTAGTCAAGTTCAAACTTTGAAAACGTATATATTGGTCATATCTTCAGTATGAAGAGAGAGTTATGAGATGTTTTGGATATGGTGGCATTGAAAAATCATTTTTAGTTTAAAGTTTATAGGTCTACATCAGATCAATTTGAAATAAAATGTATGATAAGCGAATGTAAATGGTGAGTTCAAGTGACAAACACAGATGAAAATAGACAATACTGATCAATTAAATGAATGAAGATAGTCGATACTTATCAAAACATTCAGCTCCAACCAAGAGATTGCTAGGTAAATAGTAGGCTTATTAGTGAATATATTATAGATAAGTTTAAAAATTTTAGTAGAATTTATAGTCCAATAAATATAAGAGATGTTATTTATTAAGATTTTGGAGTGAGAGTGTCTTATTGCAAGGTATGGCTAACTAGAGAAGAAGCTCGCTAACTAATGCTTTTCAATTACTTCCATAGTATTGCCATGTTTTAGTAGACAAAAATCTGGGCACAGTTGCACATATAGAAATGGATGATAACCATCATTTCTTGTACTTCTTCATTATTAGAATATATCTTAAAAGTTATTCATGTTATCGGTTTCAGGGATATATTTGTCTTGTATATATATTATATATTAATGAAAAAGTACATTTATTCACAAATGTAAATTATTATTTTTTATTTAATTATCATATAAATAAAGTACATTTATGAATTATCCAGATAATTCATTTAATGGTTAAATAAAATTATAAAAATTATTCTTATAAAGGTAATATTAATTAGGTCATGACATAACATAGTAAGCATACTAAATATTTTCAATAAATATCATGAGATAATATTAGTGTGGGTAATATAATTGTTACGCTATTAGGACATTAGTATGGATTAAATAGTTAAAAAATTATTTTTTTGAATATGACTATAAAACAATAAATCACGTGGTTTTGCATGAGTTAATGATTTATCATTTAATTATACTAGTATGTAACGTTGTTCTTTGACTTATCACTGTTAAATTTGATGTAGATGCATGTGGTCCATATGGTATATAAGTGTGAGATTAGTCTTGTTTTATATGATAAAGTCAGTTTGATCACATATTGTTTACATTTAAAAATATGTGATATTAAAATAGGATTTGTTAGCTTGATGTATAGGATTGGAGTTACCATTAACTCAATTCGGATTCGAGTTTTCAAACAAACATTGATAAATGATTGAAAAAATAAATCTTTGGTTAGAGTGATTAAATGTTATATGAAAAAGTTAGTAGTGGCAAATTCAATGCATATAGATCGATGGTTTGTATTATTATTGGTAAAAAGTTTTAATAAACCATGGACCCTAAATTGATTGAAATTAGACAATATAAGAACTTTACCCATACAGTATGTATAATTGAGATGTAGATTGATAAAATTTGACTTCATTATGGATTATGACATATTGTTAAATATTAACTATGGTGATTGAACAATTAAATAATTCAATAAATCTGAAAAGTTCAAAAAGAATTCATGGTTATTCCATAGTGAATCCACATGATTACACCAATAACTAAAAATAGTGAGAAATATTTTGGGAGAAAAAAATATTATTGATAGTGAGATTAGTACCTTTAAGATAATATTTAGTTAGAAATAAATAAATATAATAGTGTTATATATATATATATTTATTTATAAATTTTTTAAAACTTTTAAAGGATATTTTTTGGATTTACATTAAAATGTAATTTAAAGTAAATTATATAGTCAAAATAATAATATTGTTTGTCTAAGAACCTAAGTGCAAATGTGTACTTATGGGATAATGGCACATTAAGCCATGTACATATGCTTAATTACATTTTGGTTAAAAGTTAACTAAATATTTGTATTTAAATACTTGAACTTAAATGTTTGAAATGAAAATTATGAGATAGTGTCCATGTTAACAATGCATAAGAACCATGCCACTTATGCATTGTTAATTAAACAGTAAGGGTAAGAATGGAATGATTTGGATTTTTTAAGTATATATACATGTTTAGTTTACCAAATTCAAGCAAGAAAAGTTAAAAACCCATTTTTTTTACTCCTTGTTCGGCCAAGCAAAATTCTCCTCCATTTGGTGGTGTAAATTATGGAGACTTCACACAATTAAAAGTTCCTTCATCATCCCACATCAACTAAGTAAGTAAACTCATTCAAAATTAACTATTTTATGCATATATGAGATATATATACATATGGCATACTATGTGTTTGTGAAAATATTTCAATAAATGTATATTTTAATTTTATACATGTTATCAGTATTTTGATCTAACATTCATGGCCCTTAGTTAATCTAATCGTGGTTTTCTTTCAACAACACAATCAGTGATTTCAATTAATGCCGCTTTTTAAAAAGGTACATATAGGAGGATTATGTTTGTGGTAACTGTTTCGAATAAAAATGACCAAATTTATCCTATGGTATTTGGAATTAAGGATTCTGAAAATGATGAATCATGAAAGTGAGTCTTATTTAAGTTATAAGATGTACTTGAGGACGTGTCAGATTTGGTGTTTGTATCTAACTAACACAATAGCATACTTAAAGGAATAAGGCCAACATGTCCAAACTCATACCACAGTTTTCGTGCATTTCATATTGAAGAAAATTTACAAGCAAGGTACAAGATGAAAGAACATAAGAAATACATTTTTTTATGGGTTACTATATTGCTGCAAAGTCATATGTGTTTTGTAGATTTGAAAAACATATAGATAACTCAAGGTTGGTACATTTAGAGGCAATCAACTATTTACAGCATGAGATTGGATTTTATCAGTGGTTCAAATGTCATTTTTTTGTATGTCAATGTGATATAATAACCACCAATATTGTAAAAAATTTGTATGCATTATTGAAAGGTGCACATTATCTTCCGATTATGGTTTTGGCTAATTAGATACGATCGGTATTACAATGTTGGTTTTATGAAAGATGAAATAAGGTAATGAAAAATACTAAAGATGCCTTAACTGATGTAACAATGGCTAAAGTTCGTGAAGAAGATCAATCATCTCCTACTTTATTAGTTGATCTCGTATTTTGATTTGAATTTGAAGTCAAAGGAAAAGGAAAGGTTATTATGGTGGATCTCTAAAAAAAATCATGCCAATGTTGGTACTTTGATATGCAACAATGACTATATACTCATGCACTTGCGGCTATTAGATGTATTCGGGGGCAGTATGAAGAGTTTTGTTCAAAGTACTATTTAAATAGCACACTTTTGATAGCATATATAGAGGAGATTCATCAAGTTGGTGACCCAACTAAATAGGTTATTCCAAAAGAGGTGCATTCTACTACTGTACTATCGCCAGTAGGTCATGTTTCAACTGGTCGTCCGAGAAATTAGTGTATTCCTTCTATAGGAGAGAAGGTAATAGTCTGAAGATATTTACGTTGTAAACAACATGGGTACAATTGTGTAACATACCATAATCCAATATACCATGATCCTAGATGCATGTAACCTTTTAATTATGTATGTTTGTGAAACAACTTATTACTTTATGTTTTTAAATTCAATTTTTTTTTTTTGTAAATTATTATAAATTATTACAATTTGTCTTCGTTATTATTCTTGTTATTATCATATATACTTAATGATTATATGTATTGTTATTGGATGTGGAAATTAGTGGACATTTAATATTGAAAGTGAAATATCATCACAAATGATTTATAGTCTTCTTACATAGGAATGTAATAAGCACAATGTATTAATTTATTAGAAGAAATTATGTCAAAATTCATATGTATTATATTTTATAGAATGATTTAAAATCAATAGTATGTGATTCTAAACATTTTAATAAAATCTCCTCATAATATAGATACTATAAATTTAAACTTATAAATTTTAAACTCTTATAATACTTTTAATATCCATCATAAAATTTTAAACTACCGCCACAACAAGTTTAGTATATTTTAATAGATATATTTTGTGATGATGAGATCGATATGATACTCATATATATCAATTTCACAAGTCATAGTATAATAAAACTATATTAAACTAATTGTCCTAAATACAAATTAAGTTCCATTTTAAGCCTAAAAAATTGTATATGCTTACTAGTAAAATTTTATAAACTCCTTAAACTGATATAGTCAATAAACTTATATATAAATATGCCATAATCACTATTCCTTACATTTTGTTAAGGTAAATTATTAACCATTTGACACCTAAAAGTATGATGATGGTTATATAAATCTGGCCTAATTGCATAAACCCTAAACTGTCACATGATATCAGGTAACAGCTCATATATAAGTTCCAACGTAATTTTTACCTCTTCCTTAGAATGGCCTAATGCTGATGAGTAGTATACTAAAATATAATGGCCATGGAAGTTCACAGAACATGCAATCCAATGGTTATTGCATATTAATATAAGAATGAACACATAATTACATGTACTCCAAGGCCATTGATCACCTTTAACATCTCTTATAATGTGTTTTTGTATGTCAAGCTATGGTGGAAAAGAGCTCTTCTCGTATCTACCTTTACATATCCCGCCCCACACGTAAAATAATAGAGTTTACAAAATACATCCATAACAAGACATTAATTTCTTATGTTATGATATAACATATTTTCATAAGCTTTAGAATATATACATAAAAGTGCATGGAGGTAATTGTCTAGTTCTAAGCCATTGTGTAAGAACAACACTTTTGTCGATGAGCAATCATATATAGATATTTGTCAATATGTTGAAAGTACAAAGCCATTAATTTTACATATAAATAAATATCATTAATTTTAATTATAATCATGAACTTGTGTAATAGAGAAAAAATATGTCTACTAATTGTATCCTCTAGCTGTGAACTAGAATTAGATATATTGTGCAATTAACTCAGTGTCAAAGTTACCGAATGTATTTCTATGCCAGCATTCGGTATTTGTAATCAATTAAAGTACTCTTCAAGTAACTTGGTTGGATAAATAGTTATAGGATTAATAGTTAAGTTACGTAAATATGTTAGTAAAAGTCAAGTAGAAAGCATTAGATGATATTTCTTTATAGGGTTAGTGTATGGGCTCCTGCGATATGGACCCTTTCAGTTTACACACATGTACCAACTCTTTTTAATAACTGCAATAAGTATCTAATTGATGGGTATGTCAACTGTTACTTCGGCAATGCTAACTGGGCTATCAAGTTGCATAAACGATAAGTTTAAATTTATTAATTACAATCATGTAATTTGAGAAAAAAAAAAAAAGTTAAAGTTTGATTACTTGAACATATGAGGTAAATAATAGACTATTATCCAATTGCCTTCAACCATGAGTAATATCTACCATAATAGTATCAATTTTATATTTCACTCGAATGAAGTCCTATCATAGACCACAAATATCATACATAAATTGATGTCCCGTTTGTTGGACTTTTAGAGCCATTGCATCAAATTGAGCTAGTATATCAACTTTAAGCTCATTAAATGTTGAAGTATGTGATTGTAGTTCAAGCAAATAGTAGAGAGAAAGTGGAAGGAAAAAGTGAGGTGATGGTGCAAGAAAATAATAGGAAAAAAATGTTGGAGAATAATAAAAAGAAGGTGTAAAAGACTAGTGAGGTGATTGGGTAGGAAACCAATGAGCAAAAAGTGTAGGGAAATAATGTTGCGATAGTCTGAAAGAATAATTGGATAATGGTGACACAAGAAAGAGTGGAGCAGAAGAATAATGGGATGTTGGAGTCATAAGAGAGGGTGGAACAGGAGAATGATAGGATAGTAATGTAAAAGAACAATAAGGGTTTGATTGTACGACTTATTAACAATAATAATAGATTAGTATAATCAACAATGTATATATAAAATAATTGCATTATGACAATGCTCTATATGAAAAATATATTTGGGTTGACTATAATACATATGCATATTGAAATAGATAATCATTATATCTACCTTTTAGCTCGTTGACATTAAATAATTGCCTTACATATGATGTGTCAATTTCAATGGATTTTGGCTATAAGGTTAGAAGCACATGATGTAACTGCACTAAAATTATATTGAAATTATATTAAATATAGAATTTTTGTACTAAAAGTTAGCTTTTTCAAATACGAAATATAACAAGTGATTTATTGTTGATGGTGAAAAAATGTGTATATAGATGAACTTGTTACTGGCAATATTCTTTGATATTTTTCAGTATAAGATCCGTGAAATATTATTATTGATTTTCTTAACAAATTTATCTTTTAAGTTGACCATAGATTCATACACTCACACCTGTAATGCAAAAGAAAACAAACAACTTGAAACATTAAAAATATTTACTTAAAATTTATATTGTATAATAATGTGAGATAAATACCTGAAACGTTATAGGAAAACCAAAACGATTGTACTTTTCCTTAAATTTTTTGCTCGCTAAATCTAACATAGGTACATCTTTCTGGTATTTACTAAGTTGCATTAGGATTGCTTATTGCAAAAAGTATAAAGTATACTAAAAGACAGTCAAGCCCCATGGATAACATTGGAATTGTTGTAGATCCTTTAACATATTCAAGCACCATTAATCTACGTGGTGCCTTCCAACCTTGCTGAATACGATTCTCTCAAGCATATACAATAAAGCTAATTGCATTACATCTATATCAAGTATGACAGAGAACTCAAGCCCATCATATATTGTCTCTACATCATCCAAGGTAATAACTGGTCGATTGTTAAAAAATATGTCTTGAAGACAAGTGCTTTCAAGTACATTAATGCTCAAAAAATGGTCATAATCTAAACTAATAATAAGACCAAACTCAATGTAAGAGAAATAAATAGGATGTCCGACTACAAGAAACTACATCTTACTATCACTAGCATCTATATGAACCTCATGTAACAACTTATGATGAAGAAGAAGGCATTGGCGATACACTATTTTGATTCCTAAAAAATACCTAAAGTAAGTTTGTTTAAGTAAATTAATTTGAGTTAGAGTCAACTTCCACCTTATATGATATATTACTTTCAAGCGTGATTTACAACTCAATTTTGAATGAAAGTAATCCTCTCCTATAACCTTCAATTGTGGCTGCATTTTCATTTATCCTCTTTAAAAGATACATAATTAATTAGTGAACAGTAAAGATTACATGCAGAAACCACAAAATAAATACTAAATAATATTAGATAATTAATTAAAATTAAATAAAATAACATAATAAATAATATTCAACAATTAATTAACATATTAATAAATTAGTAATAAATTATTGATTAATAATTATTAATTAAAAATTATAATTAATAAATAAAAATTGTAATTAATATTATTTATGAATTATAATATTATATAATTAATAAGGTCAAATTATTGGTAGTTATGAATTGTTGCTATTTATTAATTATATAAAATATTAATAAATAATTAAATATATCCATTTCAAATTAACTACAAAATATAAATAAATTAGTAATAACTATTAATGAAATATTACTTAATAGTAAACAAATAATAATTAAATCTAAATTAACTAATGCAATAAATAAGATACTATATATTAATTAAATACAACTTAATTATTATAATAATTAAATCAACTTAATTTGTTGAAGCCTACCCCATCCAGAACCCTGATGCTTATGCTTAAGGGTAAAATTAAAAGAAGAAGAAGAAGAAGAAGAAGAAGAAGAAGAGCACCTTAAATCAATAATGCTCTTTTCGCTTGTGGTGTTGTGGGTTTCCAAAAGACTCGCAATACGTCGTCATCTTTTACAACAAAAGACTCCAAAGTGCTCCTGTTGTTGATTTTTAACTCTTTTTGTCAACCTTACTTCTCGTAAAAATTAGGATGTCATGGCATGTCAAAGCCCACCTCCTAATTCTATGGTGGGTTATATGTCAAAGCCCAACAATGACATTTTCATGTGCTGTTCTTCTGTTTTAATAAAATTTGTACGCCGTTTAAATTTTAGATTAATGTATACAATGTATAATGATAATATGCCACAACCACAAATATAATGGCAGAGCCTTAAAAGCTTGCATTATTTAGAAGCATTTTAAAACCAAAGGTTAGGTACGTGCATCTGGAATAGTCGAAGACACGTGGAATAAAATGGCTGTATAAACAGGGACCGCAAACCAAACCGATCCAATCATGAGTCATGATTGACGCTCAACGATCAGCTTGCTCGTATTGAAATCAGTATGCATATGACACAACATGTGATGCAAAAATATTGCAAAATTGAAAACCAAATTGCACCTAATTATTATTATTATTTTCTGGAGAGAAGAAAAGTATGGTAACTAAGTTTGGGGGAATGATATTTGATACCAGAGGAAGAAGGAGACACAGTATGCAGTTCAAGAAACGATGTAACCTAAATATTAATAATAAGCCTAAAGTAATTCATAAATTCACTACTAACAGATAATGAAGAATCAATAAATTTACTGTTCTCTCTCAGACTACCTACCATCAACAACATAAAAAACATTAAACATATTTGAAAAACCCTTTCACAGAAGCTCCCTCCTCGCCGCATAACCGTACTGCGATCTTCTTATATTATCTCTTCTCTTCTTATACACCAATCCTCCAAGTCCAACCACACACGCCGCCGTAACAACCGCTACCGCAATCCCAGCCTTCTTCCCTGCATTTCCACCACCACCACCACCGCCAGAAGATCCCACGACATCTCCATCCGCATTAATATCACTCATGTTCACATCACTCGCTCCCTTGGGCGAAGGAGACGATGGCGACGGAGATGGCGTATTGCTCAGATCTGAAGGCGGTGGCGCTGGTGGCGACGAAATCGGTGAACTAACCGGAGCGCTTGAAGGAGATCCAGTTTGAGGTGCTGGTACCGACACTGGCGAATCTGCGGCCAGTTCTGGAGCCGGCGCCGGTGAATCCAAGGATACAACGCATTGCATAGACAGTAGTAATAATAAAGAAACACAAAACAATTTGCGCATCATTGTTAACAAAGTAAGTCTAAGCGAAGTCTTTGAGAGTTTGAAAAGTGAGAGAGAGAGAGAGAGACTAGGAGTAACGTAGATCCGGCGGTTTCAAAATGAGAATGCCGAGATTGGGAGGTAACGGAAATTTAGGGAGGGAGGAATCTGATCTGGGCACGACAGATTAGATAGAAGAGTAGTGTTCAAAAACGGTGTCGGATCTGTGAATCGGGGCAAGTGTAGAATGAATAGGTGACAAGCAGAAGGGGAGGGAGAATGAAATGCGGGTGGGAAAATTAAGGAGAGAGGGAGAGTGTTGATTTTAAGCCCACTTACAATAATTAATCAAATATGTGTTAAATATTAACAAAAATAAAAAATAAAAAAATAAATTTAATTATAAGTTATTGTTACAATTTTGTCAATGGAATAACTAATCATCACAATCTCAAAAACATAGTAAATTAATTTTGCTATCTTAAAACTAATGTTTTCGTTCGATTATTCTAGAGCTGTTAGCCAGAGCAACACAAGATTACATGCTCGTCATTTTGAGATGAACCCCATTAAGTTTCAAAATGGCGGGGACCTGCATGAAACAATTTAGAAACCATGTCTAATTTATAATTTTAATAAAATACAGGGAGTTATCTGTTATTACCCCTTTTTCAAATCATTAATTCTACATTCCTAACAAGAAAATTAGTAAAACTAAAATTATTATAATTATTATTATTATTATTATTAAGATCGTTTTTCAAACAACTTTGTTTACCTTTTGTCAAGTTTAAACAATTTTATTATGTTTTGTCAATTTTAGTTTATATATAGTTTTTTTAACATATATTAACACTTAAGAGGACATGTGCATTAAAATATAAATTTTTAGATATTTTAAATTTATAAAAATAAACAAATTAATACTTATAGTTAAAAAAAAAAAAAAAAGTAAAATAAAACAAACATATCATTTAGGCCTATTTAAATATTAGTTGAATTCAATATTTTAAATCAAAAAACAAACACTACCTATATTTTCTCAAATTTTAAAAAGTGCTATAATTTTAAATACACGGTTATTCTAGGATAAAATTATAAAAATTTTAAGACATTAAATATTAGTTAAAAAAAAAAAAAACTAAATTTTCATTAAAAAATATTTTGTCAAATACTTCTTTAATCAACTTTCAAAATTAAGGACAAATACAACAGCATCAGAAGATAGTCTCTTGATACTCACCATATAATAGATCTTGTAGATGATATAAATAATGTTCAAATCAAAATTTAATTTTATTAAAATAATTAAATGATAATTATACCTCATGGGGTTACACAGACTCATAATCATACTTTGCCTTAATAGATGAGTTCTGTTCAATCCATTTGAAACTGTACTGGGCAAGCGTTCGCAGACAGTTTTATTTTCTTCTCAGACAAAACTGACCATTAAACTAATACCTCACACTAAAATAATTACCCGAATGATAAATACTTGATTTGGCCGTCAAAAAATATGCCTTTCTATCTGCTAAATAAAAAAATTATTCAATAAGCAGGAGAAAGGGCAGGAAAAAGGTACCTTTTATTGGATCCTCCACCAGAAATAGATACTCAATTGATGATACATTTCTCTTACTAATGTAAACGAAAGGGGAGAAAAGTTGAGCAGTATTGAAGGATCATAATTTTTGGATTCTCTTCTACTCACACTGTATTTAACTATGTGATAAATATTTCTTTTCCACAAGCCGATAACACATAAAAGGTTCTTCTAACTGAGCATTACAATCCTTGGATTTCATCATACTCGTTTGGTAAAAGTCACAATTCATCCTTCACATCAGTGCTCTCATGGCTCTGTTTTGCATCAGAAGCCTCAGATTTTGGTGCTGAAGTTGGTTCAGAAGCCTTGGATTCTGGTGCTGAAGTTGGTTTCTGGATTTTAAAGGGGATTGAAGCATGTTTCTTAATGAACTTGTACAATGCCACCACAGTACGGTCAGTATCCACAGAAATCTGCCCAAATCCAGAAGCCAGATATTTTTCACTAAAATTACTCTAAATAGAAACAGTAGGTTTGAAAAACCAATACAGAAAATGCGGCTTACTGGATCAAAACTTTTGTTTCCAGCTGGGAAGAATAGAATTGTGGGGAATCCATCAGACTGGTCAGATGGAATAAAAAAAAATTAGTGCAGGTCAGCATCAAGACACTTTACAAGGAAGTGCATGGTAAATAACTCAGCAAACAATAATACTACAGGGCTTTAAAGGTTTAAAAACAAGGATACAAATACTTAGTCCATTAAGAGGAATGGACAAACATAGTTCAACTGCTATTGAATGGAAAATATTCAACCAATAAACAAGGTGTTGGGTATTTTCATATACACATTATAGATTGACTTCAATATTACCTTTGCCCTGGGATGTTCATTTGTTGTCCCATCCATCTTGGCTATAACCAGAGAGTCAATGCCGTGTAGATGTTTCGCAAGCTTGTTGTAAGTTGGCTCCAAGGCTTGGCAATGCCCACACCAAGGTGCATAGATCTGGCATGCCACATATTGGAATTCACAATCGAAGAAACACAAAAAATAGATTTATGTTTCATTTATGTACTTTACAACTATACCTCCAGTAGAACATCCTTCGACTCATCCAAGACAACTTCATCAAAGTTATTCCCAACCACTATTTTCACATCTCCATCATTCTGCATCAATCAGAAAAAAGTAGTGAGCCATAAATAGCAGGACTGAATTACAAATCACTGCAGGAAAATCTAAATACAATTCAGCAGTGCTAGAGATACAAACTCCTTATACAAACTGACATGGCATGAGTATTGGTCAAATAAAAATACAAATTAATGAGAATGATGCATGGCATTGATATATTGTCATTCAACCAATTCTATCATGCCACATCATTTGTACACAATAGTTTCTATAACATTATTCAATACAATTACTTACACTTTCAGGAATTGGGTCAGACTTAAAGAAAGGTTTAAGTCTGTCTTCCAGGAAATCATCTCCAAAAGCCTGAGGATGATTAAGCATTTGTAACAGTTAGCAAAAATATTACATCCCAACAAACATCAATAGTCATAAATAGGGTCAGTGAGAGATATTTCAACCTTAATTCTATCCGAGGTCAACTCGCCATCAAGGATAAATTTTTTAGCATCATCATTTCCTGTGTATGCAAGAACCTAAATGGAATTAAATACCAACAAATAATCAGTTGGAATGCACATGGAAAAGTTCTAGTATTATATTTTCCAAGGAAAAATTAAAATTAAAAATTAAAGAGAGAGAGAGAGAGAGAGAGAGAGAGAGAGAGAGAGAGAGAGAGAGAGAGAGAGAAGTTGGAGGGATTAAAGGAATAAATGAAGCTATGGAAATATTACTTTGGGAGCATTGCCAGTGATACCAAAATATTCTGAAACAGGCTTTCCAACAGCTTCATTATCCATTTCAACATACACAAAAATTAGCTGCAATCAAGGTAATAACATGTAACTTAGTAACCCAACGAATTTCACTATCTATATCCTCCCTGTAAAAACTCTATGCATCTCACAACAGCAAAAAATATCACAGTGAACTTTTTCATGTATTGCTTCTTTATGTTCAGACCATACAATATTAATTTAAGATTCACCGCAAAAGAGTAGCTAGGATTGAGGATTTTTCTTGTTTTCTGTTCAACAGATTCTTTAAAATTAAAGCAAAGAAGTACTGGTTTTAAGGCTCTTGGCATGAGGGAATTCAGGTTACCTTTCCCTTCAAAGATTTTGCTGCTTCCTCAAATACTGGCAAAAGTTTTTCAGAATCGTTTGAAATGGAAAATAATAGCAACTGCAAATAAAAATCAGCTATGTCAATAAAGTCTCCATTGAAGTTAAAATTTTAATTTAGAAAGAATTTAGTACAAGAGTTAAAATTTCTACAAAATATGCACAAATACTTTTTTTACAAGTTAAAATGCAATACCTGTTTCTTAATTGAACTTTCAAAAATTGCAGGGGCACTTTCCCTAGTAAAAATGGTAACCAAAGGAAGCTTGTTTGCAAATACAAAATCACTAATGGCAGACTTATCAAATTGGCCATCTGAAGCATTGGAAAAATAGATATAAAATTAATACTCCAGAACAGCTGACATTCAAATTTCTGAAACCAAAATAACAACTGAATGAATAATAAATAAATAAACACACCAAAATAGCTTATTTTCTCAGCCTCCTTCTTAATCATGACCAGAGCAGGGCGCTTGACTTTAGAATCAAGGTGGAAAATCTTCGCCACATCAGGATTCACAGTTTGATAGAAGTTGACATCATCTTCAAGCCTTGAAGCAGTCGCAAGTACCTCACTTTCAGAACCCTGTCAAGATTATTAGAATAAAAACAAAACAGGGTTATGAAAGCATAGAAAAAAAGGAGGCAATTACTACTTGCCACGGTTCTTGCATTGAACAATGACAAGATTCTAGCACTCAGCGACAATAAGAGAACAAGCTTTATTTCCTATTCTTAACATTTCTAACATTGAACAATGAAAAATAAACTGCTCAAGCAATTTCATAGAACAAGCAAACACACAGAAAATAAGCAGATAGAGCACAAACATACCACCAACGAGTTGAGGTAACCCAAAACAACTTTATTTTCGGATGTCAATATGCGCTCTGCTTCATCCAATGTGGTTATGTTGGATATACCAGGTCCTGTCTTCTTCTTAATCCAAGTCACTATAGCATCCCTAAATTACACACGAATTCAAGAGTCAGCCCCTGCACATAAAAATTATGCAATTCAAAATTCATTTTATTTTATTTTATAAGTATCCATGTACATACCTTGTGCTTCTTTTACTTTATTAATACTTCTAACACCTAAGAAGTTATTAAAATTAGGAGGTGAAAACAGTTATATATATAGAGAGAGAGCGAGAGAGATTTTACAATAATTTGGACGCATCAAAGAAACAACAAGAACAACTTTTCATGTGTTAAAACTCATTTTTAGAAATGATTGCGAAATAAGTGTCTGAAAACTTACAACCAACCATCTTTTCTTATTATATGTAGCTCTTGATTTCAAAACAAATTCGAATTATGAACCAAATAGAGCTCTAAGTAATTCAAATTTCATGCTTCCATCAAATCAACACTACTTACTTGGTGCGAGCGCCATTATAAGCTTTATGTTGGCCATCAGCGAAAAAATAAACCGTTGGAAAGCCCTGAATATCATACTCCTGAGCCAGATCATTCTCCTCGGTCGCATCAACTTTAGCCAAAACGACATCCTCGTTTGCAGCCTTTAGTTCCGTAGCAGCCGCAGCATATTCTGGAGCCAAGGCCTGACAGTGGCCGCACCAAGGGGCGTAGAATTCCACCATGACGAACTTGTGATTCTCGATGAAATCACTGAAATTTCCCTCCTTTAAAACGACAACGTCTTTATCGTCGATCTCCGGCTCCTTGTACTCGGACTCGTCGAAATCAGAGTAGTTTTCGTTGTCGAAGTCATCTGGGAAGTCATCGTCGAGATCTGCCTCGTCATCGAAGTGATGAGTTACGTCTTCGGTTTTGGAATCGGCGTCCGCTTCTTCGAGGAAGCTGAGGTCTTCGTCGTCGTCTACACCGGCGTCGTTTTGAGATTTGGAGAGAGATGGAGGGAGTGCTGAGAATAAGAGGAGAAATGTGAGTGAGAGGAGGAGAATGTAGCGAGTTGTCATTTTGGTGAGTTCGAGATCTGAGTTCAGCTCAAGGGAGAGAGAGAGAGAGAGAGAGAGAGAGAGAGAGCAAAGAAATCGGAGTAGGGCTTATGCCTTAAAGAAACAGAAGAAGTCAAGTCAATGAACCTAGCATCTCTGAACTACAATTACTGATCAGTTTATGTATCCGACGTCGTTGTTTCCCCAGTGAGATATGAATTTTAAGACCAAACGACGTTGTTTTGAACGTTGATGCAAAAGCTAGGCTTTACACTTAAAAGCACATTCGATTTTGAGCGGAAGCACCCGGTCTCTTCCATTTTTGCCCCTTTTTTTTTTAATTTCGATTACTATGATTGGACTATTTAGCAAGTATTTTATTGTTATTTGCAAAAATTTAAACAACATTTTTGAAAATTGAAAGACAGGATTTAAGACAAAGATATTTTATGCATATTATATAAAGTTGGTATTAAAAAGAGTTTGTGTATAGGATAAAATAATGTGATATTCATTTAAAATCATATTGCCACATAAACGATTGAATAATTAATTTTATGGTTTATATGACAAGCAATTTAGACACAAGCTAATTGGTTTACTTAATTATACAATTTGGTAAACTTTTAATCTAAAGCATCTTCATTTGCTAAATTTGTTTTAAAGATTATTGTACAACTGAATTTCCTTACGTTACAACCAATAAATTCAATAAAGAATGAGTAAAGGTTACGCGTGGGAGATAGCTCATTTGAAGAGCTCACTTCCCGGTGTTACACCACCTATTTCTTGCCCAAATTCAGAATGCAAACGCCCAACTTCTCTCTGTTGAATCCGTTCAATCTCCTCAACCAAGGCATGGACGGCTTTCTCGGACTAATATCTAGCCATTGCAATGCCAACTCCACAATCTGGAACACCAGAGAACCGTTATTCTTACTAGTGTAGCTTCAATCTCGAAGTATAGTTTTTTCGAGAGAAACTTGAAATGTACCTGCAATACTAAGTTTCGGTTTGAGTTTGACGGATGTCTGTCATTTGTTTCATGTCTACTGATCAACTCTAATAGAAAGACTCCAAACTTGTACACATTGCTTCCTGTTGAAAATTTTTTCGATGCATTTAACCTTTCAAAGAGAAAAATGTCAGATCACACATCAGTAAAGAAGTACAAGTTAAATGATTGTCTACCATGAAAAATCATCTTGGAGAAGAGATATTGAAATTTTCAATATTTGAAAAATTCAGGTTAAGAGAATGAACACCTAAAGGAGGTGGGAGAAACAACTCCCTTCTAAGAATTGATACAAACTAAATGAAGCAATCGAATGGAGACCTTTTCTTTTTAAGACTTGATGAAACAATTGAAAAGTCATGTACTAGGAAATAAAGATCATTATTTATGATTCTGATAATAATAATCTTTATAAATCTCAATCAGATGTTTTGAGGTTACAGTCAATACAAGGATATGGAGCCCAGATAATGGTCTCTGGAGATTTATGGGTGGAGAAATCATTCAATCCTGGATTTCCCTCAATTACAGGAGGAATCTCTTTCCGAATCATCAGCAGTATGGGTGAACTCATTTTTCTTGAGTATGTATGATTTTAATTGTCTTAGCAAGACTCCTGCTATCATAAAATGTATGCTACATCCTAGAACACCAATGGCTTTCATTTTAAACTTTTTTCTGCAAGCAAGGAGCTCTACAACTGGCATTTAAGTGGGACAATATATATATTGAATACCAAATAAGGACATGAATGTTTCCACTAGAATGATCCAGATCACAGAACAAAGGGTTATTCTCTGTACTGTCCATGAAGTACATAATTCAGGGTTTAAGAGAAATGTTGCGTACTTTGGGTCAAGAAAGTTGTCGATGGCTGAAGATGATCCTGCATGATGATTACCAGTTACCATTTTCAAAATTCCATAGTCGAAAACCTTGGGCGTGGAATTTTCATCCAAAAGGACATTGCCAGTTCTGAAGTGCATGTGCAAGAGAGGAGTAACCAAGTTGTGAAAATGTTCAATTCCTGATCAATATACAGAAGTATGTTTGAAAACTTGAACAGTTTCAATGTAAAGCAGAAGTGGGGAAGAACATTGACTGGCACATATTATATTTGGCAGCACCTAAAGCAGTTAATAATTTTTGTCGTATATTTAGTTTTCCAGTTGGTAGACCACCACCGTATGTAAACAGAAAATTGGCAATTGAGAGCAAAAGGCATAGGTGGGGCGGGGGGACAAGCAGGAGATGAATGGATTACAATAAAGGCGATTTCCGACATTTCCATTAGGGATATAATGATAGACCAGTAACAGTTGGCAGTTTTCTTCACAATATCCAACAATTTGACAAAATATCTAAGATGTGTTCATAAATTTTAAAAACAATGGATGCTGGCAGAACAAATTACAAACACTGATTAAATTAATAAGGCAAAAACTGTTAAAAAGAATTATCTTTAAAAAAAGTTTTCCCTTTAGAATAATATCTTAGTATAAATCAGATTCAATGAGTGTTTAATCTCTAATTTTTAATGGCTTAATTTTATAAGGAGATACTTCCAAATATAAAATCTTAGAACAATTATATAATATTTTATTTTTTTGAGTATTCAAATAGAACATAACAATCAAAGAATTATAACACAATTCTACTCCTTAGAAATATAGTTGGTTTTCTTTTTATGTAACACAAGTTATCAATCACCATT
>CP135552.1:6265775-6285847 GCA_032402905.1 Khaya senegalensis | reverse complement strand
TATTTAAAAATAAAATTTGAAATTAATTTAATTTTTTAATAATAAAATACATAAAATATTTTAATAAAAGTAAGTATTTTTATTCAAATAAAAATAGTTAATAAATATAACGTGTATTTATATAAAAAAAATATTAAAAAAATATATTCGTTAAATATTTATTATGATAATTATATTTAATAAATATAATAATTTAAATTAAAAGTAAAAATAATTATATTAATAGTATCAATAAATTTAAAAATAAAGTATATTTTTGTTAAAATAAAAAATAATAAACTCATTTTCATGAATAATTTAATAGTACAAACAAATAAAGAAATTTTTTTTTTCCTTTTTTCTTCCCTTTTCCATCATCTTTTTTTTTTTTTTTTTCCCTATTTCTTTTGATTTTTGCAAATAAACACACCTTTAATTCTTTAATTTTGGATACCTCGAAGGGGGTTTTATATAGAGTGTCACAGATAGTGAGTAACACGGAAGAAAAATTTATGGGCAACTCCAGTTATATTAAGGATGTATCAATACATTTATGGACAGTCGACAAACTAACTTCTGAGGAATAAACGGGCGGAGAAATCTTGCTAACAATAGTGCTGAGGTTATTTCGAGGATTGCAGGAGTTTGTTCACTTAATTCTAATTGATTGAGGAACACCAAATCCTAAAATTGGTTATTGCCCTACCAAAAATGTGAACACAGTTTTGGTACAGGGAATTAGATATGCAGGTAAAATTACGGAGAATTAACCAGTAATGTGGGGATACCAAGAAATATCCTAATTCAACAAACTTGGACACCACACCTCCATGATAACAATTAGATCCCGTGCAAAACAATCGAAATCATCAGACAAGCTATTCTCCCGAAGAAATCTTTGAAAATGAGATGTGTCATAGACATGATACTTACCAAAGAATTTTACATGAACTCTAACTTAAGCAAGCTTTTCACTATAAGAAACTTACAAAAATGAAATGAATAATTAGTATGGCGTTTGCCAAAGAACATTTGAAGAGATTGTTATGTGTGTCATAATTCAAAACATATAAATCACCTTTTGGACCAAACTGAGAGATTGCAAATGTTATGTTTATAAATAAGAAAATGCTAGAATAATTTGACTCCGCCTAACTCGAAAAATAAGTTAATTTTGTTTTCAATTTATACTCTAAAATATAGAATAGGAAAATTGAACTAAAAAAAAAATAAATATCAATTTTTATTTTTTAATGTTTTGAACTAATTGATTTGTTTACTGAATTCAAAAAAAATGTTACTTTTTTTGTTATTTAAAAATAGAATTAAGATAGATTAAAAAATTTTACCTTTTTTTTATTTAAATTTTTTTTCTAATTTTAAGATAGAGATTTTTATTTTTCCCATCACCTCAACCACTTGTAAATAATACAATAATAACTTTTTTTCTATTTATACTTTTCTATTTCTATTTAAACTATAAAAGAGGAGATATAAAATCTTTAGGTAAAATCAACATTAGAAAAAATCAATGAGTGGTTAAAACTAATTGATTTGAAACTCACTCATTAAATATAAAACTTTTTTGTAACTTTCTGAATGATTATTTTTCTAAATTACTATATCACTATATATAGCCCTTATCTCATACTTGCATTTCAATTGTGAAAAGCACCCTTTCCCATTTAGGCAGATATTGTACACAAATAGTATAAAAATTTGAAATGATTCAAAAAAAAATCTACGTTTGAAAGGAAGGATCAATCAAAAAATATATATATCTTTAGAATTTAAATTTATAAAAAAAATTTTGAAGTCAAGTACAATTACAATTACAATAGAAATCAAAATTTTTTTATATAATATAGTCCAACTCAAAACCTAATTGGTTTGATAAATCTTACCACAAATTAATACTGAAAAAAAAAATTACAACAATATATGAGTGTAGGGTAGATAATTTCAAAGCGGACTCCCCATTCATTAGATAGAGAAGCTCAATAAGATTTTGTGATCCACTATTAAATTATTTCAATTCCAAGATCTCAGATTGAATCACCAGCTAATTATTTTCGAATCAGTCCATTCAATGATGTAAAATATCACAATGTGATAAAATGATCAATTCAATCTAGATCAACAAAGATAGAAATAAAGAATTTGATCAAACTCTTCTTTGGTGTCAAAATAATAACTATAAATAGTCATTAACTCCTCTACCTATTGACATTCTAGCCTTTTTTCTCCTTTCAGGACCTGTTTGAAAGAGAATTCAGTAATTCTTTTTCTTGGTTGTGAATATTTGATGGTTTATGATTTTAATTTCAAATCAAAGAATAAATGTGATATTATATATGAATTCAATATTTAAATTTATATTGAGAGTTACAAAAAATAAATGTAAATGTTTTAAATTCAATATTTAAATTTTTGCGAGTTACAAAGAATAAATATGAGATTTAATGTAATAATTAATATCGTTACAATAACTATTTTTTTAAATAAATAGGGGGGTGTTGAGTGCTTGAAAACACAAGTAAGAAAATTTTTCTCCTTGCATTTTTTGTCAATTTGTTCTTATTCACCAAATAAAAATTTTGGTATTCTAAATATTGTTGTATTTGAATGTGCACCCTTACAACAATTTAGCCACTGAATTTTGGAGTTTAAACCATAAATTTTTACCCCTCTTGGACTAGAAAATATTCTTAGAGGAGTAAAATTTGTTCTTTAGAACAGTAATCACACACCTTAATTTTTCCTTTTTTTTTTTCCCTACAGTCTTGCAATTTTTAACTATTGTTTTTTATGTTTTTTCATTGCTGTTTTGTTGTTGTTCGGGTGCTCTTCTCCAACTGTTTCATGCTGTTTTCTTATTAGTTTTTATGCTGGTTTTACTGCTGCTGCTTCTTGCCGGTTTCTTGTTGGTTTTCTGCTGGTTTTGCCGCTGCTGCTTTGCACTGTTTTGCTGCTGTTTCAAGCAACTTTTCAGCTGATATTCTTACTATTTTCTATTGTAAAATTGAAGTTATTTTGGTGGCTGTTTTGTTCAATCCTTCTTGGTGATTTTAATAATTAAGTCTTGCAAATCATTATATCATTCATAGATATATATATATATATATATATGAACAATCTGAAAAAAATTTGAAAATGACTCAGAGAAGTGCATTTATTATAAATTCAGAGACACTAATATATACATGATTATATATCTTTATGTTAATGACACGCTTATTTTTAGTTCAAGCATCAAAGTTATAAATAAGACCAAGAAAATGTTGGCTTCTAATTTCGATATAAAAAATATGAAAGTAGCAAATGTGAAATTAAGTATAAAAATCATTAAAATAGTTGATGGTTTTATTTTATCTTAAGAATACTATGTTGAAAATTTTTTTAAAAAATTTAACTTTTACAATCATAAGTTGGTTTCTACTCTTTATGATTCGATTGTTTATCTGAAAGAAAAAAAAAAAAAAAAAAAAAAAAAAAAAAAAAAAAAAAAAAAAACAAAACCCTTAAAACATAAAATCAACTAGTGTCTGTATATTCATACTTGATGGAGGTGTTGTGTCTTAGAAATCATTGAAGCAAAATTTATATACCTCAATCTACCATGAAATCTAGCTTAGCCTTATAGAAGGCATGTTTTGAAGTTGAGTGGATAAGAAACTTCTTCACAAAGCTTTCCATTAATATGCACCCTCCTATCTCTATTTGCATACGTTGTGATTGTGAGAATGTTGTAACCAAAGCAAAGAGTAATATGTACAATGAGTCTAAATTTTGTGATGCCAGAATTCAATTTGAACTGATTTTCAAACCAAACCACTAAATAAGAGGATAGTGAAAAACTATGTCTAGAAGAATAAAACTAATACTTAGATCACAAGACAAGAGTGATGGTAACTAGCATCTACAGGGATGGTAGTGGTGTGGGTTTGGGATGAATACTTTTAAACCAGCATCTGTATCCGTTAAGAGAATTTAATACCAAATTTGTATCAAACCCGTAACGAGTTTAATATTTTATTATTAAATTTGTTTAAACGAATTTTGAACAGTTACCAAATTCACGTGAACATCTGTGAATTTTTAATAGATTTTTTTTATAATTTCAAACTATATTTATAATATTAATTTGAATTTATAAATTATCTAATTAAAATTTTTAGCATTAATTCAAAATAAAATACGTAATTTACATAAAATATCAAGTACATTCAATATAAAATTTAAATTAATTACAACAAGTTTATAAAAAAAAAAAAAAAATATAAATATTTATAAATTCATACATAAGATATCATAAATTTAAAATAAAAATTTTAAGTTTAAAATAATAGTTATCAAATTTACATATTTATTTTATTTACTTGTAATTATTATTCACATAATATGAATCTTATAATAATGAATAAAAAATTAAAAATTAAATATCTATGGATACCGTTAGTACATATGCAAATTTTTACTCATATCTGTATTTGTCCCAAACCTATTGCGAATTTTAATTTTTTTTTCAAATCTATCCTAAACTTGCTAAGAAGCATACTAAATTCATCCCATGATGGAAGAATAGTAGCAAATTTATGGGTTTGTGATTAAAATTGCCATCCCTATACTTATGTGATTGGAGATCCTATGAAGAAGGTTTATAAAAGCAAAAACAAGTCACTTGTTATCTTATAGTACTATTAATTATATTGATGCTAAGATAGTAGTTACTACAATGAACAAAGTTGAATTTATACTCTTAATATTTTTCATAACCTTTTTAGGTGGCATGTTAAAATTACAAAACACACTTGAAGGAGATTCACCTATATGAGCGATGAATTGTGTTAATTATTATAAGATCAAGACAAACATCTGTAGAGCACTCATGAAAATCAAGAAGAAATAGGACCATTAAAATGTCAAATTACAAAATAACATTACAATGTGAGAGTTAATGGGAACATCTCCTCTTATGTTTAACAACAAAGGAATTTTGGTTTATAAAAATTATACAATTCACAATTAGATGTTCAATGACTAATTCATACCTTAAAAAAATTACAGTTTATATACATCGAACTCTATAGTTGGTGAAGGCACTTTGTGCATGTTGAAATATGTAGGGATTTGTGTGTGTGTGTGTGCGCGCGCGTGTGTGTGTGATATTCAAAATTATACCAATCACCTTTTGAACCAAATTGAAATCACGATTGCTAAAATTTTGATTTCATATCAAAAAATAAATATAACATTTTAAATTCAATAGATGAATTTATATTGAGAGTTATAAAGAATAAATGTGAAATTTAATGTAACAATTAATCTCTTTATAACAATCATTTTTTTTTATAAATAGAGAAGTGTTGAGTGCTTGAAAATACAAGCAAGATAGTTTCTCTTCTCATTTTTTGTCAATTTATTTTTCTTCACCAAATAAAAATTTTAGTGTTCTATACATTGTTATATTTGGGTGTGCACATATACAACAATTTAGCCATTGAATCTTGAAGTGCAAACAGCAAATTTTTACCCTTATTGCACAAGGAAATATTTCTGGAGGGTCGGGATTTATTCTTTAGGACGGTGACTATCCGCCTGGGTTTTTTTTTCTTCTTCTTTTTTTTTTTTTTTTTTTTTTCCTTTTCCTACCGTTCTTGCAATTTTCAGCTGTTGTTTTCTGCTGTTTTCCTGCTGTTTCTATTTCTTTTTCCTGCTAGTTTTCTGCTGGGTGTTCAACTGCCGTTTGGCTGCTGTTTCTTGCTGGTTTTCAGCTGGTTTTGCTACTGCTGTTTTGCAGCTACTTTGCTACTGTTTTGCTGCTGTTTCGAGTAACTTTCCAGCTAATATTCTCGATGTTTCTACTGCAAAATTGTAGTCAATTTGGTGGTTTTTTGTTCGATTCCTCTGGGTGATTTTGTTAATTAAGTCTTGTATCATTGTATCATCCCTAGATATATACCAACAAAGAAGTCGGCAACAGAGTGCCCAAATTCGTAGAATACATCAAAATGATAACTGGGAAGTATGCTGTGTGCAAAAGGTGTAATATTAATATCTGATTCGTCACTGTTTTAGCTTGATTTCAAGATGTTTGCCTTATTCATTTTTCTTTGTGTGTGAAATTCGTATGTATATAATACACTCCTCCAGTTTGATGGCAACTTGTTTGCACTCACAGAGAATTACTACGCTGATTTATTTGTGGATTTATTATTTGTTTCATGAAGTTGCCATCGCAGATTAAATTGAAAATAGGCATGGTAGCAATCAGCACAATTTGTAGCAGCAAGAACTGCTACTTGTTATGAACATTTCTGATCCTCTCAGCCAGATTTTGACAAAGGTTAAAGCATAATTATTTCACAGTTTCGCAATCGAAGAAGCGGAAAGCTCTGTACTTTCACACAAATTTTAAAGCTCTTTGGTATTTACATGCGAAAAATAGCAGGGAGATGCAGAGAAAGAAAAACAGATCAAAGCAAAGTCATCAATCTACACTGAATTTGATACGTTCCAATCAATATACACAAAGACTTAACAATAAGATCATAATAAAATAGTATTACTATACAATCTTCAGTATTTTTTATTAAATTATAATCTCTTCACGGCAAATTGAATCGCTCTGTACATGCACGTCGCCCAGTTCTTTGTTTCGATCCAGAGGGACGGAAACTGCACCAACATATATAAAGCAAATTAAACCATTACTCATCATTGTCATTATCATCATATTCTTCCGCTCTGTCTTCTTTGATTGTCTCCAGTTTAGGAGAATTACGGTAGTTTGAAGACTTCAATGGGAAATCAAGAACCAACGGCGCGGCCTCAAGGCTAAGCTTCCTCGAATGTCTATGTTCAAACGCCATTATCAAAAGTGAAATATTACAACCAGACCTATGATGTTAATGCAAGGAAGGAGTAGACGATTTGCAAAATGACATCTCTCTCTTTCCTTTCGCTGGTTTCAGCTGAGGAAGATAATAGAAATGTCGATGAGATAGCCAAGGCAAAGCAGCGTTTTCTATAGAATCTGCAATGTCTCAAATAAACAGCAACAGACATGAGAAAATTACGGGGAAACTCTGGTTTTATTAAAGAAGGTATGAATATAGACAAAAGATAAAAAGAAACCAACTTCTATAAAATGAGCGATGGAAAACAAACTTTGTTAACAATAGCACGTGGCTTGGATTGGCTTGGCTTGATAGTGTCCGCAAATTAACAAGATGTTTAGTTACATTATTTGAGGTTTTCAGAAAGAATCTGTTAGATCAAATTAAGGAAAACCAAATCACTGTATTGTTCATCAGCCAACGAAGATAAACAGAATCCTAGAACAAGGACACGTCTAGGTAATTTTGTGGGGATGCAGAGCTACTACCACTCACAAACGAGGTACAACCAAGAGACAACGACATAGTTAAGATTCACGATTTAATTCATCGGTAAATTTGTGTGTGTGTGTGTGTGTGTGTGTGTGTAATCAGGCTAGTTTGTACGAATAGAATAATTTTGTATAGAAGTTTGAATATATAGTATTACTCTTTGTCATGCATAGCTCAACTTACATCACAAGTAAGCACCTTTGCTATTAATTTTTAAATAAATTTTTATTAACAAAATTTTTAATTAGGTGTTTTTGGAATTGAAAACGGTGTTGATAGCTTATTTTGAAAAGGGAATCTGAAAATAAGAATGGTAAAAATGCTTTTTAAGTAATTTGTCTGAAAAAGTTTTAACAAGAAGCGTATTCTCTAAAAAGTGAAAACCACCCATTTGGCTTTTGCCGCTTCTCCTTACTGAAAACGGAAATGAATCGTGTCTTGGTATGGTTCAGATTTTTTTCAAAAATAGCTCTTTCTTATTATTATTATTATTATTATTATTATTATTCCAGAATACATACGCTATGAATGATAGAGAGACTATGGTTTTTCAAGCAAAGAAAGCAAGTTCATTGCATAATTATAGTGAAAACCGTTCTAATTATGCACGATAGGATTCCGTTGCACACTTCTCGCTGGTGGCTGGATTAATTTGAGCTGCATAGAGCAAGGTGCAGAGAAATAATTTTCGGTTCGAATTGTTTGATCGAGGATTTTCCGAAGGTGAGTTCTTATATAGAATCTATTATTCCACAAATAGAAAGGAATGGGAGGAGGAATCGGAATAAGCGTGAGGAAAATATAGGCCAACTCTTGTTATTATCAAGGATGCGTCAAATATTAGACAACCCATAAACAAACGCCTAACAAAATGAACGGGGGAACCTTGTTGAAAATGGCACTTAGCTTGCTATTGTTATCATTGGGAAAAAAATCTGGCAATCTAAATACAGCATCAAACACTAATCATTTCTACAACTAGTACACGAACCTGTCCAGGTAATTGATGGAGCAAAGTCGATGATGATCTAAAATAGAGATGCTTCACAAAAAGAACATATAAGGTTTAATCAATTTAAACCACATCTTCAGACCTGGAATTTCTTGAAATGTTGCATCACTAAGTTATATCCCGAGTTTATAATAGTCCAAATCCGAAAGAGGAGGGCATATAAACACCTCCACCCTCAGTCAACAATTCAATCAGGAAGTCAGATTGTGCATAACTTGGAGGCAAACAAGTCCCAAAAAATCAAATGCTGAATCCAAAATAAGCATATTATAGTCTAAAATGCATAAATCAATCAAGCAGACAACTTAGTAGCATAATTCAAACACATTCCACAACAAGATCATGACAACATCTGGTTAGAAAAAAAAAGCACAACAATTTATTTGAACAACAGAAGTTCCATACTCCAGGTCCAGGAAGTAGCCATTACAGTGATTGTGGCAGTCACCACATCCCACAGTAGTGCTATATTCACAACCTCAACTTCCAAAGTTGATATTTCACATGTATTAATAGAATAGATAATTACATACACTACCCTGAGGTTTGGGCATATAATGGGCAGATAGAATCCCTCCTCACTTATAAAAAGTAAACAGTCCAATCATGCCAGCAGAATTCAGAAGTATGATTATGCTTCCACATAATAATAATAACTACAAATGCACAAGAATGACAAGAAGAACAAGAAAGTCCAAATCAAAAGATGAAAATAATATCCATAGGTTTAGTTCAACAATAAGGACCAGCTTTCCCTAAGATGTAGGTTCTTCTTTGTTCAGTACTTAAACACCAACTATTGTCAAACACTATCATTCAGCAGTCATAAGTGGAACTGCAGTCATTGTTCATTCTACTTCGACTGGAATTCAACCTTGGTCAAGTAACTCACGAATTTAAAGTTCAAACAACTAAACTACCTTCTATGATTTAGCTCCATCTTGAATTGGCATTCTTAGAATTCTATCACATTTAAGAAAATCAAGTCTACACATGTAACTTCAATAAACAAATAGCAATTACTCTAACATCTTTAAAGATTACTTCAATATTAGTCATGCAACTGTTGCAACATCAAACAGCACAATCACCTTTGTGCCTTGGCAGCAATTGAAAAAAAAGAAAAAACTGACTTATAATGCACCACTTCTCCTACACCAAACCCTTCAACAAGACAAGGGCAACGTCTTAGTAAATGACATGAATGGATCAAAGCTTCAGAATTTCAAGTTGTCAAATATAATAAAGATTATAGAAAGTGTAGTGGGAATATTTTGCAAAATCAAACATTTATAGAAAATTAGTGGGAACATTTTGCAAAATAGAAAACATTTTAAGTGGCTAAGACATTCTCAGTGGTGACAAACTATTACTTTAGATAGCAATCCAGCATCATCATATAGGGATTAACAATATTTATTATGGGACCCCATCACCACCCCAACTCACTTGCTGTTTTATAAGAAGGAAACATATTCACATTTTGTAAATCATGCAGAAAAGCAACACACATAACGTCTTAAGGAGGCACCAATATAAGAAGACAAAGTAGATAAACTCAACTAGTTCAGACATGTGCAATGAACAAAACTATTAATTCATATAAGCAAATTGACACGAGATGTAGGGGTACTAAGCGCTACCATCAGAAGTTCATTCTGACAATAATTTCAGGAAACTACTGAATGCTCTATGCTGTCTTCACATATGAACAAAACCTTGACAAAACACGGCATCTTCAACAATTCTAATTCCAACTTTAGACATGAATTACGAATAATTGGCTTACTATCATCCTAAAGAAAGACAACCATACACCAATAATAACAAACAGAAAACCAACGTACAAACGTATAGTAGACCTATGGTAACCAATTACTCAGCATCAATCAAAAGAACAGATAATGTAAACTATGAAATAAAAGCATATATAACCATCACCTCTATGAATTGAAATCCCAATAAAACCATATATAATTACCTCAACCAAAACAAAATCCTCAAATTTATCCAAACAAATTCCAAAATACAACAATAGATCTCTTTGGACTTCCCACTTAAGCAAATAACAAGTTATGCTGATCTCAATCGAGTGGAATCTCCACATCACCATCAGTAATTTCCTGTTGCAAATCCTTGGGATCCTTACCGTCTACAGTGCACCCAACAGAGACGCATGTGCCGAGAATCTCCTTGACGGTCCCGCTGAGATCCTTAGCCATAGACCTGGGCCTCATGACCTTAGCAATCTCGATGACATCGTCGAGAGTAATGTTGCCATTATGCTTGATGTTTTTCGTTTTCTTCCTGTCTCTTTCTGGCTCCTTCAGCGCTTTAATCACGAGCGCCGCCGCCGACGGGACAACCGAGACTTTTGCTTGACGGTTTTGTACGGTCAGCTTGACGGTCACGCGAAGGCCCTTCCAGTCCTTGGCGGTTTCTTTGGCGATGTCTTCACCGATCTTTTTCGGGGAGAGACCAAGAGGACCAATCTTTGGAGCCAATGAACTGGCAGCTCCGACCTCGCCACCCGTGACCCGAACAAACACATCCACCACCTGAGTTGGGTCGAACTTGGGCGGCATTTTAGTTTTCTTTAGGTGCGAAGAATATGAGAGGGTAGAGTTGGTGTTTGGAGAGGGAACGTGGAGAGAATTTGGCGCTTAATGAATGGGGACATATATAGCTAGGGTTTTTCAAAGACTATCATTGAAATGACCTTTTCTGGCAATAGAAGAATGGACAGCAACATATTTTGAGGACCAAAATATAGAATTGACAAAATGATTGGGTCGACCCATGAACAATGCAGGCCTAAGAATGAGCTAGCCACAAGGCCAGGCCTAGGTAAAAACCCGTCGTGGGCCGAGCTCAGCCCATGATCCACTAGACCTATTTTTAATTTTATAAAAATTTAACCCGTTTAAAAATATAATTACACCTATTTATAAATTGATGTTGGAAGTAAACAATTTTGAAGGCTTTGTTTGATCCATTTATATATCAAATAATTTTATTTTATTTATTTTAAATTAATTTAATTACTTTAAAATAATTTAACTTATAACTTACAACACAAAATAAATTAATTTTAAAACAAATGGGTTAACTTGCATTAGTTTAGAGATAGTACAATTCCAACTAGGTATGCTTATATTAAATCATCTATCATTTACACTTATATCTTTTTTATTATTTTACATTAAAATTATAAATATTAAAATTTAAAATTATAAATATTATAAACTAATTTTCACTGATAGAATCATTCTCTATTTCCATTTTATGATCCTAGTCATTGTCTTGAATTTGGTTTTAAATTATCTATTTTACATCTTCTCGATATTTCAAGTATATTAAACAATTCAATATATTTAGTGACACTTTTGATATGCATTCATCTAGTATTTTGTTTCCTATACAATTTTGATATGGGTATGAGTCATCTATATCATATGCAACGTTCAAACTTTTAATAATTATTTATACTAATTTAATTGTATTGAAAAGGTTTATTCGATTGTTTATTATTACTCCATATATAAACAGGACTAGAATAATATTTTTAGTATTTTTTGAATTTCTCTTTTATAATAAAACAAATAATTTTAAACTTGTTAACATTTCTATGAGAATTAAAAGTATAACTATATCAATTAAATAATTCCAAAAACAATATAAAATTAGAAAATAAACACATAACCATAACAATATAAAATTACAAAATCTTTCCAATAAGTTTATAAAATTAAATGTTATAATCTAATCATTAAAAGTCAATACAATATTACCTAAATTTTTATTATAAAAATTAGTAATTGTATCATTATAATTAACATAAAATTTAAATATTAAATAAATAGAATTTCAACGAATTTTTACATTAATCATAAATTTTCTAGGTTGTAATACTGAAATAAAGTTGAATTAAAATTTTTTCTTCTAGAACTATGTAATAAAATGTATGGTATTTTATCTCTAATATTTTCTATATGATTACTAATGAAATTTAAACCATCTTATATAATTAAATTAATAATATAATAAACACATCTGATGTAAAAAAATTATGTGTCAAAATTACTTGCATGTGTTATATTACTAGTAAATAATTTAATTGTAGCAATATTGATCGACATATTATCAAAAATAATTATAAAAATTTTATCTTGTATGTCATATTCTCTATAAATACTTATCATTGTATTAAAAATAAAAAAAATTATAAAAAAATTTTAATTTATAAAATACAATAATTTTTTATACAATATCTAATTATTATAAATGTAATGCATGTGTAGCACAAATATATACAAGTGTGTGTGTGTGTGTGTGTGTGTGTGTGTGTGTGTGTTATATTTGTTAGTAAAGGGAATATTAATAGCAATTGACAAATAAAAAGTGCACCTAAGAGTTGATGCGAGAGGATGACAAATATTTGGTTAGGTGTCAATAAAAAAAAGTGAATTAAGGAGACATGACAAGTTGAGCAAGACATATGGCATGAGACTGTTGTATCTTTTAAATTGAAAGCTTGTTAACAATCTAAAACAAAAAGTACAGAGTGAAATAAATCCAAAGAGAAAAGACAACTCAAAAAGTTAAAAGTTCAATTTTCATTTATTATTTAAGTTAATTTTTGTAAATTTGACTTTTTCTTACCACATTTTGCTTTATATATGAATTTTTTTTGGTAAATTTTTTTTAATACTTATATTATTTATTAATGATATTATTAATAGTATGTATATATATTTTTTCTTTTTGTCTCAATTTTGTACTAAATTGATTGTAGTTGTTTTATTAAGGGTAATTGATAAGATTTATTTTATTATGAATAATTTTAAATGAAAGAGTAAATGAAATTTGATATAGGGTAATTTTGTGGATGTGTGTGTGTGTATTGAAATTTGAGATATATATATATATATATCTCAAATTTCAATACACATTATATTAACAATTATATGGGGACTTGCTTACGAGATTAGTGTGAAAAAAAAAATGTAAAAACCTTTAATTATTTAAGATTTATTTGCTACTTTTGGCCGTAAATAAATTAGAATTGTTATTTAAAAATAATTTAGGTCATATTATAAATCAATTAAAGATTTGGGTATTCTATGAATTAAAAATAGGACAGATTAGTTATTTAAAATTTTATTAGGCTATATTTGAAATATATTTAAGATTTGGATTCTCATATTAAATAGAAATAGTTTGAAAGATTTTATTAATATTATATATCCACAATATTTACTTTTATTTTATTATTTTATCTTGTAGTTACTATTATTTTATAATAATACTACTCATTCCAAGATTATATTTATGGATTAATATTTTTAGTGTCTTCGGAATTATGCTTAATTTTTATTATAGGTAGTAAATTTTGATCAAGTGGAGTGAATTGCTATTATGCAGGTTCGTAAATGTTATTATTAATTTTATTTAGGAAGTGATTCAAAGGATGGAAATAAGTCAGTAGAAGTGCAAAATAGTTGATTTTCAAATTATGAGATAGGTATTTATAAATTTCTCAAAAATAAAAAATATGGTGCTTAATTTATTAAAATTTAAAGTACAAGTATATGAATTCTTAAAATTATTTCAATGTGTTGATTTAACAAATTATTTGCTAAATTAAGATTAATATTTTCTTTTTATAAGAATTTTATTTGTATAAATTTAACAATAAAAATTCAATGCATTTATTAAATTTTAATTTTACGTATTTGAAAGTGTTTGTTTGAATGAATGGAAATATTTTTATTTTAATAAATTATTTAAAATGCCATTATTTTGATAAATTAACCAAAATTTTAAATATGGATATTTGAATGCTATAATTAGTTAAGCTCTGATAACTTTACACGTGATTTTCGTCCCACGAGTGAAAGTACATAAATAAGAAATTCAGTGAAATGACGATCTTTGTATTGATACCCATAAAGTACATTTATCATTAGTAGGATTGCAATTACTGGGAATAATGTCTATAAAGTATGCATGATTATTTAAATAAAATTGCTCATAATAAAATGATAGTTATTTTATTTTGTTTTGTTTGAAAGTTAATTGTTAAAAAAAAATCTTATATATTATTTTTTTTTAAACAATCTTAAAATTTAAAAACTAAATTAAATTTTATTTATTTTTTAAAAACTTTTATTACATATAAACACCTAATATGCATTAACTCACCCTTTACTTTCTAGGTTGTGGTAAAGTTTGAGATAGTAGTTAAAGAAAATTGGAGGTTTTCTAGATAAAGAATATTTTGTTATATTTTTTGTTATACTTTTGTATATGTAAATATAGATATATAACTATATAATTTTAGAGTAGTAAATGGATACTTAAGTGATAAATGTTGATAAATTGTTTATGTTGAGAGGTAGTTGATGACATTGAAAATCTTTGAAAGTGTTTAAATTTCAATTGCAAATTTCAATTACTAAAAAATATATATTTTATAATATGAAACTCAACCAAAACTTTTATAAATAGTTTAGGGGTGTTACAAAAGTGGGTATTAAAGCTTATGTTATAGATTCTGTAAATAATTCTCATGTTAGTTAAAATAAAATATTGGAAGATTTTAAGTATTTAATTGTTTTTCCTTTTTGTTGCTCTATAATATCGTGATGCTATTTTTTTATTGTTTGGTCTTATAGCATAGCAAGGGCTAAATATAATCGATGGACATGTGTTAATCGAAGTGAATAATGTGTTTTAGGAGAATTCTTTATGAAAGATTTGAGGAACCTTCATATAGACAAGTTTAAAAAGAAATTGAGATCGCTCAAGATTTATCTTCATGTCTTTGATGGTTTTTTAGGTCTACCAACTTCTAAGAAAATAAAAAATAAGGCACTAAGAGACCTAAGAATGTATTGCCAAGGGGTAAATAAGAATGGACTTGTGGTGCAATATTTGTTTTGAGTTAGACAATATTTTAATACTTTAATATTGTAAGAAAATGGACAAAGAAAGTGACAAAAGGCATAACAAGTGAGACAAGCTCAATCATTAAAAGTGACGAAGAAAGACTAGTGACACTAAATTCCTTTTCCATTAGAATGGAAGAACCTTTTGAATCTATTATTGTTGAAAAGAATTATATGAAGTGGTGAAGAGTTAAGAGATCAGAAGTGAAACTAATATATGTACCTTTTGTGTCTATCTTATTAAATTAATTAGTTTTATTTGTATTACATTAACTACTTAAGCTATTTGTTTTTATATGTATTTTATTTAGTTATCTTTTAAAAGATTGTAAATTTTTTATAGTTTATGTAAGAATAATTGTGTAGTTATGTATTTTGCTATAATATAATATTATGTATATTTTGTTGTTGAATTATACCATGGACTTTTGTATGTCTGATAATAGAGAATTACAACCATTCTCTTATCAAGAAGGAGATAATTTTAACGAATTTTGTTACATAATGGTAGAATTTGTTAATACACTCTTTGGTTTAACAAGTAATGAGCCACATAGCCATAAGAATAGTTAAAAAAGTAAAAGTTTGTCGGTATTAGAAGAATTCAAGAAACTCAATCCCCTAATGCTAAATGGAAAAAACTAACCCATTAGTTGCAGAAAATTAGGTAGAATAAATTATGAGAATATTAGATACTATACAAGTGCTTATAGAAATTTGAGTGAAGTTTGCAACTTTCTAGTTAATTAAAATTGACAACAATTGGTGAAATACCGTCAATATTACAAAGGAAGATGCAGAATAGACATAGGAAGCCTTCAAAAAAGTTTTTCTTAGAAAATAATTTTTAAAATTTTTCATGATGCAACATTAGATGAATTTATTTATCTAACTCAAGTTAGTTTATTAGTGTCTCGATATGAAGTGAAATTTGAGGCATTGAGTTAGTTTACTTTATCTATGGTATCTAAATATAAGGATAAGATTAAACAATTTGTGAAGGGACTAAAGCCAACATTTCATCATGAACTTGTAATGCTAAATCTTCAAAAATACTCTAAAGTGGTGGAACGAGATTTAATGATAAAATAAGATAAAGATGATATTAGATAGAAAATAGAGCCTAAAAAACGAAGTTCATATCAAAAATTTTCAAAATATAAAGAGAAAACATAGATGAAAGGATAATTCTCTAATCAGAGTACTCAGAGTTCCCATAATAAATTGAGTGCTTGTTATTAATGTGGGAAACCAAGCCATTATCAAATACATGTCCACGTGTAAAGCAAACACAAAACCAAGTAACTGGTCCTAATTAGAAAAACTCTCAAGTTAGGCAAAGTTTTCATGGGAATTTAGGGGTTTATTGTAAATGTGGGGAATAAGGTCATTATTGAAATATGTGTTCATATTTGAAACATGCATCAAGTCAAGTGGTGAGTTGTAATCTAAGAAGAAAACAAACAGTATTACAATAAACTCAACATAATGAACAATCATAACAATGGCATAATAAGCAATACTCTTGGGACCTCACTTATCACAACGACATGGTAGGCTAAAGTCTCATGGTAAAGCTTTTGCAATCACTCAAAATGAGAATCAACCTAATCATACTATGGTAAAAGGTATTTTTTTTCTATTCAATACTTAAGCTAAAGTATTATTTGATTCTAGTACTATATAGTCATTTATGTATTCAAAATTTGTATATTTCTTGGGCTTAAAAGCTGAACCTTTAAAACCTCTATTGTCAATAGAAATGTCTATTAGATGTGGTATAAATCTTGATAGAATGTATAAAAATTGTGAGATTGAAGTGGATGCTTAAAAAATATCCTTTAAGTTGGTTATGATGCAAATTGTGATTTATGATGTGATATTTAGGATGAATTAACTATTATATTTTAATATTATTATAGATTGTTAGAACAAGAAAGTAACTATTAGTCTTCTTAAAGATGAGATGTTTCATATTTTTGGAAAAAGAGAGAGTAATCATTACTTTTCTTACGTTAGTTATAAGGATTACAAAGATTACTCTCGATGGATGGCTAATCTAGTGAGTCATGAGCATAGTGATTTAAAAACCTAACCCACTCTAATAATTAATGAGTTTTTGAATGTGCTTCTTGATGATTTACCTAGATTACCACTTAGAAGATATGTAGATTTTATAATTGAGACATATTTAAGTACTGCATCTATCTTTATAACTGCACATAGAATGGTTCCAATAGAATTAAAAGAGTTGAAAATTCAATTGTAAGAGTTATAAAATAAGGGGTTTATTTGACCTAACATTTCTTATTGAGGTGCACATATTTTATTTGTCCAAAAATGATATGGTAGTTTGAGATTGCATGTAGATTATAGACAAATGAATTGGGTGACTAAAAACTAATATTTATCTAGAATAAATGATTTATTTGAATAGTTGCACATTTTAGATATTTCTTAAAAATTAATTTGTGATTCAATTATCATCAGTTAAGAGTTAAAGATGAAGATATTTCAAAGACCATTTTTCTTACTAAATATAAACATTTTGAGTTTATAATGATATCATTTGGATTAATAAATATTCTTGTGACATTTATGGATTGGATGCATAAAATCTTTCATCCTTATCTTGATCAATTTGTAGTAATATTTATGGATGATATGTTAATTTACTTTAGGTCAAAAGATAAGCATGAGTAGCATTTGCGCATTTGCCTTGCAATTGTTAAGGGAGCATCATTTATTTGTAAAACAAAGTAAGTATGAGTTTTGATTGACTAAAGTCAAATTTCTTTGGCATGTGATGTTTTAAGAAGGAATTTTTGTTGATCCTACTAAAATTAAAGTACTGTTAAATTAGAGTAGACCGAAGAGTGTAATTGAAATTAGAAGTTTTCTAGGCTTAATAAGGTATTATTGTAAATTTATAAAGAATTTCTCTCAAGTGGTGGGGTATTTAACTCATTTGACTAGACAAAGAGTAAAGTTTAGATTGAATGATGAATGTAAGCAACTATTTATCAAATTTAAGAAATGCTTGACTACAAATTCAGTTTTAATTATTCTTGAACATGGCATTTCCTATGATGCTTCACATGTAGGCCTTTGTTATATTTTGATGCAATTAGGGTGAGTAGTGGCATATGGTTCACGCCAACTTAAAATGTACGAGTATAATTATCCTACGTATGACTTAAAATTTATTATTATTGTATTTGAATTAAGATTATAGAGGCATTACTTGAATGGTGAAAGGTTTGAGGTGTTTTTAAATCATAAGAACATTTAACATCTATTCACCCAAAAAGAATTTAACTTGAGTAGATTAGGTTAATGGAATATTTAGAAAATTAAGAATTTACCTTATAGTATCATTCTAATAAAGCTAATATAGTTGCCAACTCCTTAAGTAGAAAAGCACAAGGAATGCTAGCAAATTTCTTTTGTCACATCTGAAAAATCTTTAATTATCTAAAGCAATTTGATTCAAAGGTTAGTAAAGCAAAAGATCAAGTTTGATTGTTTAATTTATAGCATAACCTATTATTCTCCATTGATTGATTCTAGCTCAACAAAGTGATTTTAACCTCTTTTAGTGTTTAAGTAGAAATGGGAACATATGGTAATGGTTTTATTAAAGGATTACCTAATACCTGGACAAGCTATGAAAGCATATGAGTGATTGTGGATAAATTAACTAAATCTACTCACTTTTTACTTGTTAAATCTATAAATACCTTAAAAGCCTTAAGTAGTTATGTGTGTGGAAGATAGTGCGATTGGATAAAATTCCTTTATCTACCATTCAAATAGAAATCTAAAACTTATGTCTCAATTTTGGAAGAGCTTTAAGCACTCAATTAAGATTTAGTATATCTTATTATCTTTAAACAAATAGACAATTTGAAATAGTTATTTAAATACTAAAAAACTTGCTTAGGCCTTATACTCTAGATTTTCAAGGTTCTTAGGCTAACCCTTTGTCATTAGTTAAATTTGCATATAATAATAGTTATCAGTTTAGTTTTAAGATGGCACATTTTAAAACATTGTATAATAGATCATATAGATCTCTTACATGTTGAACAGAAGTTGGTAGAACTTCACTTATAAGCCCTGAATTGGTAAAATAAACTACATAAAAAGTAAAGTTGATTAGATAATTATTCTTTATAACTCAAAGTCATTAAAAGAGTTATACTAATCAAATGAGGAGGTCACTGAAGTTTGACGTAGATGATAACGTTTTTTTAAAAGTCAAACTTCACAAAGGCGCAATCAAATTTCGTAAGAAGAAAAAACTTACTCCAAGAAATATCTATTATTGGTGAAGTATCTTACAGGCTGACACTACCCCACAATTGTTGAACATTCATAATAGTTTTCATGTCTTAATATTGAAAAAGTATCATTTGGATCCTTCATATGTATTAGAATAAAAGGATCTTACCTTAAAAGAGAACATTTCTTACGAACAAATATCGATTCAAATTCTAATTCACTAGGAACAAGTTCTTCACAATAAGGCAATAAAATTGATAAAAGTTTTGTGGCAATATTTCGATGGAAAAAAAACCACATAAAAATTTTAAGATCACATGCAAATGTAATATCCGAAATTATTTCAATCAAGTATACGAATTTCGAGGATGAAGTTTTATAAGAACGATAGATTTTAATAACGTATTATTATTATTATTATTATTATTATTATTATTATTATTATTATTATTATTA
>CP135552.1:6086365-6265765 GCA_032402905.1 Khaya senegalensis | reverse complement strand
TATTATTATTATTATTATTATTATTATTATTATTATTATTATTATTAAGAGTTTTAATGCATGCATGTGTGTATATTTGTTAGTGAAGAGAATATTAATTGCAATTGGCAAGTAAAAAATGTCGAGAAGGGTGGTGTGAAAGGGTGCCAAATATTTGGTTAGGTGTCAATAAAGATAATGAATTAAGGATGCATCGTAAGTTGTGCAACATAGATGAAGCGGGGCTTTTGCTTATATTTTTTAAATTAAAAACTTGTTAATAATCCAATGTGAAAAGTACAAAGTGAAATAAGAAAAAAGAAAAAAAGCAACGTAGAAAGAAAAGAGTTCAATTTTCATTTATTATTCAAGTTAATTTTTGCAAGTTTGACATTTTCTTATTATATTTTATTTTATATATAAACTTTTTTAGTAAGATACTTTTTGGTGTTTATCTCTTAATGGTATTAGTAATAGTATGTATATAAAATTTTCTTTTGTCTTAATTTTGTACTAAATTGATTGTAATTTTTTTATTAAGACTAACTAATAAGATTTTATTTCTGTTATAAATTATTTAAAATAGATTTTAAATGAAATAGTAAATAAAAATTTGATATGGTATAATTTTATGAAAGTGATTTGCTATATAAGTGTATTGTGTGCGCGCGCATGTATGTTGAAATTTAAGAAAGATATATAAAGTAATTATTATATTAAAAATTATATAAGGACTTGCTTGTTAGATTAATGTAAGAAAAATACAAAAAATATTAATTATTTAGGATTTATTTGTTGTCTTTGCTCGTAAATAGGTTAGAATTATTATTTAAACATAATTGAAGTCATATTACAAATCCACTAAAGATTCTGGCATTTTGTAAATTAAAAATAGAGCAATATAACTATTTAAAATTTTATTAGGCCATATTTAAAATTTATTAAAAATTTAAGTCATTTTGTAAAATAAAAATAATATAAGGGGTCTTACTGATATTATTCATTCACAAATATTTGTTTTTATTTTATTATTTTATCTTGTAGTTATTATTATTTTATAATAATATTACTAATTTTAAGGTAATATTTATTGATTAATATTACGGAGAAATAATTTTATTAGTAATGTTATTGTTAATTTTATTTAAAAAGTCATCCAAAGAAAGAAAATAAATAAGTAGAAGTGCAAAATAGCTAATCTTTAAATTATGAGATAGATATTTATATGTAATTAAGATAATTTTAATTTTTTTAAAAGTAAAAAGTAAAATATTTAATCTATTAAAGATTAAAGCACATGCATATGAATTCTTGAAATTATTTCTCTGTGTTGATTTAATAATTATTTGATAAATTAAGATTAAAAATTTTTTTTATGAGAATTTGTATAATTTCAATAGTAAAAGTTTTATGTGTTTGAAAGTGTTTGTTTGAAATAAATAAAAATATTTTTATTTTAATAAAATATTATTATTTTGATATATGGACCAAATTATTAAATAGAAATATTTAAGGTCCATAATTAATTAAGTATCAGTGACTTCATATATAATTTATATCTTTCGGTGAAAGTTTATAAATAAAAAATTAAATGAGACTACAATCCCTAATAATGATACCTCTAAAGTATATTGGCTTTTAGTGAAGCAACAAATTCTAAATATAAACTCTTAAAATACACATGATTATTTAAATAAAGTTATTCATAATAGAATAATACTTATCTTATCTTATTTTATTTGGAAGTTAATTGTTAAAAAAAAATTTCATCTATTATTCTTTAAACTTTTTTAGAATTTAAAAAATTTAATTTTATTTATTTTTTTAAACTTCTATTATGTGTACACACTTATAAAGAATTAATTCACTCTTTTTTTTCAAGTTCAACTAAAGTTAAAGATAGTAGTTGAAACGAATCAAAGATTTTACAACTAAAGAATATTTCTTCTTTTTTTTTTTTTGTTATACTTTTATATGTATAAATATACATAAATAATTGTATAGTTTTAGATAGTAAATGAATACTTAAGTGATAGATGTAGATAAATTGTAGATGCTAAAAGCTAGTTAATGAGAATGAAAATCTTTGAAAGTATAAATTTTAATTACATGTTTTAATTACTAAAAAATATCCATTTATAAGACAAAATTCTATCAAAATTTGTAGAAATATTTTAGGGGTGTTGTAAGAAGTAATAGAAACAATAACTTTAAAATAACCAAAAGTTGCAATCTAATTTCTTTTACTTTGTTTAAACAATCTTATACAATTATTTTACATGTATTTCTAAAATTAATTTGATAGAATGTTAAACGTACCTTTTTATGAAGTTTTTGAATCTTTTGTCTTCTATCTAAGTATTCACTCAATGCAACCATTTAGCCATCTCCTTTGTCATGTTTTGTTGTGAGTATCTAAAATAAGTAAAAGTGTTATCCCTAAAAGTATTTTATGTTAGCAGAGATTGGGTATGATATCCTGAAGAAGCATATATTTGAACACATGTTGTCATATGTTGTTTCAAATTACCGATTTTACTTTCAACACTTATGACAACTTTACACAACATACAAACAACTTTTTATTCTTCTTTTCTAGTTGTATTATTGAATGAACATTTTAATATAAAAATATTTTAAACACTTGATATTTTAATTCCCTTAGAACTAAAAATAATTGCCAAAAAAAAATCAAATCTTCTTTCACCTAAAGCTTGTCCGATCAAACATTGTTTAGGAAAAGTAATTTTAGTATTTATAATCAATGAGAATGACACATAAAAATTAGCATTAAAAGCTAGTCAACATTATAATTATTGAACGACAAAATAAAATAAATTTCAAATAGAAATCAAAAGCAAACACAGAAATTAGCATTAAAAATTAGTTAACATTATAATTATTGAATGACAAAATAAAATAAAATTCAAATAGAAATCAAAAGCAATAACTTTCATCTACAATCAAGATATATGTTACAATTGTCCATCATTGCATTGTCATTTGTTTTACGCCACATCACTTGTATACAAAAATTTGTATACTTACTTTGCAAGTGCAGAAAATTAGATCAAATAATCGCATAATATTTGATGGTGCAATATCTTTTATTCAATTAACATGCAAGACACATAATTTCAGTTATGATGGGCAACCAAGTACGCAGATGGTTAAATAAACAGATAATTCTTTAAAAAAGATATATTAATTTCCGTTGGTTTAAAAACAAAGATCAAATATTTTTATATATTTGACATGCTTTAATATTTAAAATAAAAATATTGAAGTATGTTCAAGAATAGAATGGAAAAGTCAAATCCAAATAAATGAAACTAAAATAAACATTAAAATTGCTATAGAAAATTTGACATAGCATTAACAAATTTTGAAGAACCTACTAAACAAAGCCAAAACCACTAGCCTATACTAGTTTTCTTTCAGGCCCACCGAGAAATTTGAACCCAAAAAAAACCAAAAACCATCAAGCTCAATAAATTCATCAAAATAATGATAGTGCAACAAAAATTGTTTCAAGAATAACCCACTATAATTTTAACCAAACAAGCGCAAATTTTCTACAAAACCCAAAATAGAAAACCAAAAAATGTGTACCAAAATAGAAAACTCACAAAAGTATCAACTAGAGTCATAACAAAATTTGTCAAAATTCAAAGAATTTTCAAGCAACCCATTTTAAAAATAAAAAAGGAAAATCACCTGAGCAAAATCCCAAAGGAATATTATTGTAACACCCCTCTATTTAAAATCAACCACATAAGATATAATCTGATTTTTTTTTTTTTAACATAAAAATATATATATATATATATGTGCGAAAGTTGAATATGTATAATATCCTGGTTACACACATAATCCATAGTATGTAACCCAAAAAATACCCCTATTATCAAGATACTAGCCCTGTTAACGCCTCGAAGAGTTCGCATCCATATCCCGCGACGTCACATTACCGGTAAAAACCACAATCCACAAAGGGTGAGCGAAACAGCTCAGTAAGGAAACATAATATTCTAGTACAGAATTTGTTTCCCTACCATATATACTATACGATACAGATGACGTAGAGGTTATTAACTCATATCGCCTTAACATAATCTAACGACATAAATACACTCCGACCATATACTATGTATCACTATCCACATAATACTCATAGTTATTATATAGAATATAAATAAATCTACATGCATTTCGAAATCAAAAATACATGACATTTTTAACAAATTGTCGACAAATATATGACCGGTCGTGCTAACACAGTTATGGATCGTGGCCACAAAGTAAATTCGCTCAACCCTCATCCATTCACACCACTCGTCTATCGGGCTGAGCGTATATTTTATATATGATCGACCATATAATCTAGCTATAACCAAGCCAGCGGGTGTGAAGGGTATCTGAATATTCGGATCCATAACTATGTAGTCACACAATTAATACCACATGGCCCAAAACCATGCATTCATTTTTTTTTTTTTTTTGAAAACTATTGTACACTCAAACCATGCACAATAAATACCACATATGCGTACCTATACACACAGAAATGATAAATAACGTTCACATCTCGATTTTATGCGCATATGAAATTCGTTCACATAATGAAAGTATAATGCACTTGCGGATAGTGATACCTAACCAACAATTCATAACACTTCCATAATCACATACACTCACAAATACCCAGTCTACCAAATTTACTGGAATTTATTCATCACAATTATAATTTCTACTATCATGATAAATATATCGTATACTATCCAATATTAATAGATAACCACATCAATGCATCATTTACTAATAAAGAAAATTTACATAATAATTATAACTACTATAATTATTATGACAACCAACGTACAACGTCTTGAATATTACAATCTATTCTAAATTCTATTAACCACGCTCCGATCACACGGCCATAATAATAATTCATTTATACATTCCAACAACCATACAAAGTATTATACATACATAACACATCAAAATATTTCTAAATCTCCACAATAATAACCAAAGTTACCATTTTACCCTTCCTTCAAATTTTTTCCTCATTTTGTCCACCCAAATCAATTCCTACTAATTTCATTTGCTCCCTAACATACCTATACACATTCAAACATACCATAACATGTTAAAATATATCATTTAGAGGCTCGATAAACAGTACTTTAAATTTACCATTTTGCCCCTCTTTCAATTTTCTTCCATTTTATACATTATTCTATACCCAATTTCATCTAAACATCATCCCTAAATCCATTCCTACACAAATCTACCACCAATCACAAATTTCATAAAAGAAAATTACATTTCCTTACCTTAAAATATGCTAATTGCTTGATTAAACCTCCCAATACCGCAAAACCACTTAAATCACCATTAAAAACTATAAACCACTTTTAAAAACCACTTTTCATCAAACCCATAAATTAAAACTTAGTGAAATCAAGAACTTTTACCGTCAGATTAAAACTCTCGACGCGTAGAACAATTTTTTATTCTGCGGTAACGCGTTTAATCGAGCGAATCAAAAGATTTCACTTGATTTTGTCCAAAAAAATTGAAAGAGAAAGGGAGAAGCACCTCACGGCAAAGAAGAAGAAAAAGCAACTTTTGTTTCAATTTTCAAAAGTCAACCATACTTATCCAAATTCATACTTTTCCAAATTATACTATTGCCCAAAAATATTTCAAAACTTACATTTAGCTCCCAAGAAAATTATGAGACTACCCAAGCCATTTTTATATTCTTTCACTTTAGTCCATTAATTTTAATTACAACTTTTTCTTCTAATTTCTTGTGAAAAGACCATTTTACCCCTAATAAAGAAAATTGATCACTTTGGTCATTTTTCATCCTTTATAGAGAAATTCACATTCTAATTTAATTCTACTTTTTCTATACCTATTTACAACATTTACAAGAATTCTGGATGATCAAAATCTGGCAGAGTCCTTCCGACCCTTAACGTAATGACCATTTTGCCCTTTTTAGTAAAATTGTCCCTTTTTGTCCAAAATAGAAATTTTGGCATTCTTATGCTTATAAAATCTATCTTTCCTTCTAACACACTCTATCATACTAATTTATATTCTTGACATCTAGCTTGATCAATCAAAATTTTATCAAATGACGATTTTACCCTTTTTTATTTTTGACTTCCCAAAAATATACCAACCGCGTCTTGAATTGAAATTAAATATACCAACATAATATTTATGAAATTCTAAGACTTTTTATGCGATCAAAACTCACTTTGGCCTCAATTTTGAGTGAAAAGACTATTTTGCCCTTACCCGACAAAATAACTTATTTAATCGATTTTCACTCGGTCTCCTTCCAATAACTCCATAAAATATTTTCAAAGATAAGAGATAATAAAAATTAGGGTTTATTTATATCTGAGTGTCACAATTATAGCTTATGCACTAGGATAAAAATAGCTCAATTTTTTATTCATTTTACATTTATAGTCCATCCTGAAAGACATTTATATTTGGGCCAAAAATAAATCATATAACGATTTTATTCCCCTTGTATTTTCAAAATAACAAAGGCTACCCTTAGCTCTTTATTCTCAGTTTTCTCTTCTATTTTACTAGTAAGAAAAACAAAAATTAGTGTTTAAAAACTCTCAAACTGAAGAACAAGATTTTGTTCAACATTAACAAGCTTGTGATTACGACAATCAAGTTTAACCAAAATTTTTATTAATCTACATTGTCTTATATAAATATGTTTTTATATTCTAAATTTGATAAGTTAAAGTTTATATTTTCAATCTAAATTGCATCATACAATTGAGTTTGATTCTTTAATGTAATGTAAAGCTTAAAAATATTAGTTAAGAACATTAGTATACATGTTATTGAGTGTGATTTATTTGATTTTCTACCGTTTATCTATGATAAATATCTTCAAAAGAGATAATAAACAGTAACTCTCTCGATAATTTGTTCGAGAAAATGAAGAGATTTTGGTTTCCTCAATAAAATTTGTCAAGATTTAGCATTTTCGATAGAAAATAATAAGATTCAGTATTCTCGATAGAAAATATCAAGATTTTAGTTTGTTCGACAATAAATCTTGAGATTTACCTGTCCTCCTCAACTCAAATTTTCAATATTTCAATTTTCTAAACTATAAATGTTGAGATCTAGTTTTTCTTTATAAAATTTATTGAGATAGTAATTTACTCCATAATTTTTGTCTAGATTATATCGATGAAAATTGTGTCTTGACGAAAATTATCGAATAAATCACTATTTCAATGAATTTTGTCAAGAAAAATCATATTGACTTGACGAAAATTATTGAGTGAATAACTATCTCAATGAATTTTGTCAAGGAAATTATTTATTTTGGCAAAAAATAACATATTTGAATTTTTTTATTAGATTGGTATCGTTTTGATATTCAAAACTGATTATATATATATATATATATTTTACACAAATGACAACAATTTACTTAATAATTATCTCTAAAAGGTTACGGGAGACATTATAAATGGCAGTAAAATTTATAATGATGGCAAAATATATGGTTTAGTTGTCGACCGTAATAGCAAGTATCAAAAACTAATCGATAAATTGTATTCTTTACTCGAACTAAATTTAAATGAGTTTAGATTGAAATTAAGAGTAATATATAGATATTATCTTCCTTCAACATCATTTAATTCAGACTATACGAAATAGGAGATGATAGAGAGGTTGCCTTTTTTTGTTGGAGTTAATAGCTAAATATTAACCTTTGAGGGGCTTGCACTACTGTTTGTCAATTTTGAACATGAAAAAATTACTCCCACAACACAAATGCTTGGTCATAAATACTTATTCATTTCACGAATACAAACAAAATGTACAAATTTATTTGTTTTGTCAATTGATAGTAATCAAGTTAATTTCATACTTCTTGTAACCAATGTGGATGTATCATACTCTCTAATTTAATACAATGAGTTATTATTGTGATAATATTAAGGGTGAGCAAGATACAAAATTAAATATATTATTCCAAACAACCGGTATAAGTGATGTCCTTGAAAATTTAGAACATGAGATTTTCTGTAGTCAATCAGCTCCTAGTGGTCATATTTCTCCTATTGCAATAGAAGTAGTTTATCCATCTCTCAATTTTCGCATATCTTCTAATGCTCAAGTGTTTTATATTATAACAGAAGCATGTGAAATAGTGGGTCTATCATATCATGATCCATTACAAATATTACCTCTAATCCTGCTACCATTTTATGAGTACAAAAATAAATTATGTAAAGATTTGAGTTTGCTTGTAATGAAACAAAATTTTCAATTTAAGATTAATTATTTTGAGGTCAAACGTGTTGATAAAAAATATAAATAGTAAATCCATGCAATATTGGTATAGGAGAATACATATTTTCAAGTGATACGGATAAATAATGTACATATATATTTCTCATATCAATTGGCTGATACACATTACTAAGTCACTTCTAAACTTATTGGTGAGTTAATAAATGATAAGTTTGTCAATTATAGACGATTGTATATGGCAAAAAAATATTCAAACTGATATCTACAACAAGTATGGGGTATTAGTGTCATATACGAAGGTTTGGTGTACAAACAAAGCTATACTCACCTTAATTTATAGAGATCCTGTAGAATTTTACAGTTTGTTCCTAAAATACTGTCACATATTACAATCTACCAATGATGAAATTATTACACATATTAAGAGCAATGAAGATAATCATTCTAAGTATTTTTTATAACACTTAGTGCTTGTATTATTTGTTGATGAGAGTTTTTTTATAAAAAAAAAAAAAAATCATAGAATACTATTTGTGGCAACCTGTAAAGACGGTAATGTTTAAATTTTTTCATTAGTTTTTAGGATTGACGATACTGAAAATAATGATTCATGGCAATAGTTTATGTAAAAGCTTCGTGGTGTCATTAAGGAGGAACAAGATTTCGTTTTTATTTTTGACTGCCATAGAAGTATAAAGAAAGTTATATACACTATTTTTTCCGAAACAACATATGAAATTTGTGCTTATCATATTTAAGGTAATGTTCATACAAAGTTTAATTGGATAAAGAAACTCAATGTGGATAAATTTATGAAAATTTTTTTTGTTACTATTAAGGCATATTTTATTAACGACTTCAATGATCAAATGGCAAAATTGAGACATTAATTTTATGACTATCAATATTATTGAATGTCTTAATGCAATACTACGACATGCATAAACACTTCCTATCACATCATTAGTTAAGTTTCTTAAAAGTTTACTGCAAAGGTAGTTTTATGAAAAGAGAAATAAAGCAGTTAAGATAGAAACTGAATTGAAAAAGTGAACTTAGGATAAAATAGAAAAAAAAAAAAAAGGATCAAGACAGTTAGAAATATAATGGTTTAGCTTGTTGATCGGTATGAGTATCACATGAAGAATGAAGATACAGATATAGTTGTTGATTTAATCTAGACCAACACAATGTGCACATGTACCTGCAACGTATAGATGTGTGCTTTCAGTATCTAAACCTTTACTCTCATTACTATACAACAAATGCACTTGCATTACGTATTCAAATTCAATCTATCCAATTGGTCATCAGTTAGGCTAGGTAGCTCTAAATAATGTGCATGATGTCGTTTTCTTACTGCTTATCTAACGATTTGTGTCAAGTCGACAGCGAGTTTAGAGGAAGAGTTTTACTAAAGAGGATGTTGCACCAAAAAAAGGTATTCTTGATGTTATTAGTATGGTTATTAAAGACAAACTTGTAAAAATTATATGTTCCTTTCACCCAATGTAAAAGTGTAAGACATATACGATATATCAATTATCAGATATATCACACCTTAATAATTTGTTGAATTAATTTTTGAATGCATTTGTTAATTTATTATTGGATGTATTTTTGTTACTTGTCAATATTTTATTGAATTATGATATGATGCACCGTAAAACTACTTCCTATTCTCAATGGCAAAAAGGTTAGTTTGGTAAAATTTAAGTTAAAATGAATTTATTATAAATTTTTAAAGGAAAATGCTGACAACTGAAAGCATAATAACTATATACAACATCTATCTATAAAAAATATATAAGATTATAAATGTACAAGCTACATGAGCTCCTGACACCATAAATTAAGGGCCATCTTTTTTCTCAATCGTCTTGCATCAGATGGCCCAAAATCTAAAGTTCTCTAAAGCTCTAAATGCTTTATGTATTTACAAACAATTACACCATAGTCATTTTGGTATAAAACTTACTATGGGACACCATCCCGTAGCTTGGTAGTAGAAAATGGGAACCCATCATCAGATAACTCAGGTCTACGTGAATAAAATCTAGTCTCTCACAACAGAGATGGAAATAGCTCATATGTATTTTGCAAATGCAACATTAAAAAGTCATCTTGAGTCGATGCGATGAATGAATCATATATATATCTACTCGTCTCTTAAGAAGATCTACTGCTGCTATAATCCATTCCCTCCGGTCAATATTAACCGAAATATAAACAAAATTCACACCATACCAAGTCTTTAGGCCATGTATTATGTCCCCCTAATGGTAGTATATTACCTATCACATACCGAATGACTTTCTGACCTTATGACATAGTATTCATAGATATCTCGTCCTGTTGTAATCTTCACCAAATATTATCAAAATAAGTTTGTAAAATATTAAATAAATAATTTTAAATAGATAATTAAAACTAACACTGATTTAATCACTTATTAAATACATTATAAACACTTACATGTGCATATGTGTCAATCAATGTCAACTATTATGAAATAACTATAGACTACTTGCGTTGCTAAGTCCATAATAAGCCTAGATACACATTAATGTGCTATTTAACAATAACATAATAATTAGTTTATCTAACAATAAAATATTTAAAATATAATATTTTGTTTAGGCCTTTACTTATGTCATCCTCTAACTAGGAACCCCTCTCACTGTTAAGTATAATGAGGTACCATGCACAATCAGTACTATACTTGAGTATCTCCATTGGCCTAAAATCACCGCTACGCATCTAGGCAACAAATTCAGTCTATCACTCTTAAAGGCAACAAACAACACTAATATCGTATTTCTTCGGATTAGCAGGATTTACAAATGAACTGATAAGTGGTATAACTTTCCTATACAGTTGGCAGAACTTACAGCGTAAAAATGACATAAATGTCTCAACCACCATCTCTAGAACATTCGAGGGCTCGATGTAGGTATCTACTGTATCAACATTACCCATCTCTTAGACGTCTATGGCTACTGCGTGGGTGTTATCTATATCGACCACACTTATATTCAATAAGCTATCATCCTTTAATCTATATTCTTCTATAATTTGAATATGATAATATTAGTGATGATCATTTATAAACACATATATACCATCTACATTAAGGAGATACATATTTAAGGTTAAGACTGTGCTGGGAGTGCCTCGAACCACTCAAATATCTTAATCCGTAAAGCAGCTATCTCACGTACAACCTTCTGCTTAATGAAGGCAATCTCAACACGAAACAACTCCTCCTAATAAATAAACTATGCCTTTATATCTACACGTATGGCCTCAATTGCCTTGAGAACCTCGTCAACGTGTACATACTGAAAACCTTCTAGTGTGTGTACTAGCTCATCTATTGAGAAAGGCACATATGGTATATCTTTTTTACTATATGTCAAAAGTGTAAAATGGACGGTATCCTTGATATGAGGTGGTTGTGGCTACAAATCATGGGATATTTATTGAAGGAAATATAGTTACTAATTGAATTGTACATAAAAATTGTACAATTAAGAATTATACCTCATCAATAGGTATAAATGAATCTTGTGTAGGTGCAGCGAGAGAAAGCAAAACATCTCCCTCATAATATCTTTGTGTAAGCCTGTAATTGCTACACTTATGGTAATAGACTTTTAACATGTGTAGGAGCTAGCTCACGTAAGAGAGTATATTGTATTAACGACTATTTGTCAATAAAAATATTACTGAAATATTATCACACTAATAATTTAACTGATTAAAAATAAATTAATTTTTAAATTGTATGCTACAAATACAATGTTGTTGACTTCCTCGCATCTAACATTCTTTATTGTAGTTCATTATAAGAAACAAAAAATGTCGTCATTCGTTTTGACACCGTACTTTTCCTGACAAATAAGGATAGTCTCGTAATTTCATATCTAAAAAATGACGATCAATTAATTAGGTTTGAAAAAAAAATCAACAGAGTCTCCTCTATAATATAAACATTTCAAAAAATTAATTAAACCTACAAACAAATAAACTATACACTCCCACTAAATTTTATAACTCAATAAACACCAACAACACATAACCTTAATTAATATGGAGCCTTCGACACCCTTTAATATTTATATAAATAACCTAAGTAATTATCTAAAATATAATAAGAAGGTCTTCTAGGTTGTAATGCTCCATTGTGTACCTTTTTTCTTTTAATTGCTATTGTTTGAATTTCTTCACCTTTCCAACCAATGCTCAAAATAGGTACTTGTATATCAGTATCTACAATATTGTGCCCCAAAGATAGCTCGCAAATGCCCCTTGATCATCAACTAGCTGAAGTATAAATAAATCAACATTTCCACAGGTGTTTCGCCTAAGTAAAAACCTCACAACAAAAAAAGTTAGAGTTATCTTCAATGTATTCTCATCATCCATTGTGTTGAAATCTGTACCTCGTATGAATTTGTCCAACTCTGAGTGCCTGATATACAATGACCCTGAAAAGAACTTATTATAGAGTCTATGTGTCTTTATCCTATACTCTGGAATTATGCGCTCAGCTGGATAATTGTCAAATTTTAATTTAGTTATCAACCTAAACTCAACTTTGAAAAATTAGATTACATAGCTAGATACCAAGAACCACACTACTGCTCTAACTCACTCCAGATATGCCAATTTTTCTTATAAGTAAACTACGCACAAGCTGTCCTACGAACATGAGTTTTTATAACTTCAAAAATCTTCCGAAATATGATTGGTAGAACAAATCGAGCTATGTCTCAATTAAATTCTCCTTTATCATCTCAATTGCCACATGTGTAATAAAGAAGTCATAACTGCAAGATAAAAATCTCCTATAGGTGTCTTTAACACTCGACTTATTAGTCCTACAAAACAATAATAAAACGTTACAAAATACTTAATTCTCTCATATTACTCAATGATTTCTATCAAGCTCTCAACAAAGCACAAACAATTGAAAATCTTGATGAATTTTGTTCTCCCTTAAAGAAATTCATTGAAATTCTTGACAACTCTTGAACACTTGACAAAAATTAGTTGCGATTCTCGACAATGGATCCTATCTCGAAGATATGTATCGAAGGACCAAGCCCATCTTAATGATATTTGTCGAGGGCTCAAGACCATTTATATCACATCAAATTGAGCTTAGGCCCTCGACAAATATCATCGAGATGAGCTTGGTCCCCTAACAAATATCATTAACATGAGCTTGTCCCTTCACAAATATCGTCGAGATTGGCTTGTCCTTTAACAAATTTCTTTGAGAAATGATCCATTATCGAAAATCTCAATTAATTTTTATCAATCGTTCAAGAATTACTGAAAATCTCTATGAATTTCATTGAAAGGCAACAAAATTCATCTTCTTCGTCATCCTTTCTCGATAAAATAATAAAATTGTTCATCTGTTGCCCATTTCTACAGCAATCCATTTGTGAACACAAATCCAAAAATCAAATACAAAGCCCATTTCAACATCCTATTCACACTAACAAAAGTAAATTTATTCATATTTCTAACCCTAAACAGTGTTCATACATGCCACCATTAATCAAATATTTGCATAAAACAGTTAGATTGACAAAAAACATGAACATGTTATCGATGTGCACTTTATTCCTTTGTCAAAAAACTAAATATCTATATTAATGTTTCAATGTTTTTCACTAGGGTGTCTCGTCCTCAAACGGTTTGCTTCACATTTGAAAATTGTTTATGGTGTATGCAAATAAGAAAGAAATGAAGAGCTAGAGGTAGCTTTTGTTATTTTGAAAATATAGTAATAATAAAATCATCATGTGACTTATTTTTAACCCCAAATATAAATATCTTTCAAAATGAGCTATAAATATAAAGTGAATAAAAAATTAAGTCATTTTTATTGAAAAAAACCCTATGCATTACCATCGAAGCACTAATTTCAAAACAAAATGATTTTCAAAACGAAAAACTACAATTCTGAAGGTGAATTGAGCAATCAATTCAAATTTTCCAAATAGATGTCATCACCATCTAAATCAAATGTGTTACATATCATATACTTAATAGGATAACTAAATTCAAAATCCCTCATGAAGTTGCTTGAAACAATTAATAATCATTTTCTTAATTGTCCAAAATATTCTTATTGCATTAGAGAAAAAAAAGTGAGGTGCTAATGCTATAAGCTTAAAGTATCCCTCAGTTCAAATGAACTGTAGAACATATACACCTAAATAACTATAGAAGTAAACATTCTTGTATTAATTTTTTACCCATAGCGAGCCAAAAATAGTTTTAAAAACCCAATTTGCCACCTCTTCTATAGTTACATGGGAAAAATATAATAAATCCAAGCAGTTAGACCTAAATCTTAAACCCTAAGTTTCAAATAGAAAAACTAAAACCATGAAAACTTGAATCATATTTTGAACTAGGCATACCTTATATTTGTCCGATTTACAACAATTTAGAAGTCAAAAACAACAACAAATGCAGAGTGCCCAAATAACAAAAATTGGATTCATGCCTACAACAAACCAACCTAATCGAGGCATGTGGATTATTATATACATGAAATTAGTTATAGTAACACATGCAAAAGTTATTATTCTTCCAAATACAAAAAGATAACAATGAAATTTTCTACATGAAAAGCAAAGGACTTAATATAGAGCATGAGTGACAACACTAATTCCTTGCAGATCATTAATCGGCCGAGATATCACAAATTTCTTGCAAATCGTAAATTGAAAGACTAGCAAACTCCAAATTCCTTACAGATCATAAACAAAAATCAATTAATTAAAAAGTAACTAAAATAGAAAGTCGAGACCAAACAAAATGCAAGAAACAGAAAGATAAGTAATAATTTGGGCAAAACTTAGGTTTCGTGAAAAGAGAGAAAAACTAAACAGAGAATAAGGTGTGTAACAATTTTGAGTAGAATAGAAATTACTAAGAATCAAGTTAGAAAATAATATTTCAATTTTTATTTTTTTGGGTATATTATAATTTTAAAAATTGTAAAACCAAAATTGAGCTAAAAAAATTAGTTTAATTTTTATAATTTATTTATAATATATATTTTATATAATTTATTTTTTAAAAATAAAATAAATACAAATTTATATTCAACAAATTATTTAATTAATAAAATAATAATATTTAAAATTTTTTATTAAAATTATAAAAAAATTAATTTTAAATAAATATTTTAAACAAAAATATAGCATATAGTATATTATTGAAATAGTGTAAATATAACTTTTATATAAAATATATTCATATTTAGTTTAGTAAATAATTTATTAAAGAGAATACTATTTATCTTTTGAGCTATATAAAAAAAAATAAACAATGTATTTATAATATTTTATTTGACTTAATTTATTATGTTATTTAATAATTTAATAAAATCATGAGATATATATTAAATTATTGAACAAGTTAATAATTATAATAAATAAATATGCGTATGATATAATATTAATAATACAATTATACTATTGTAAAAAATAAATAAATTTATTTTTTTTCATGATATACAATATTAACTCAAGTAATAATATAATATTTTTTAAATAATTTAATACTATTAATTTTTTTTTAGTAATTTATTTATTTATTCTTTCATTCACTATATTTTTTATTTATATATTTTATTACTTCTATAATTTAATAACATTAATTTTAATTTTTTTAAAAAAATTTATAGAATCAATAATTAGAGAAATTAAGATAATTAATAAATAAGGTACCTTGTTTTGAAACTAAAATCGAATCAAAATTGAATGAAATTGAAAATTAGAATATCCTATTATAAAATATAAATTTTTATTTTGAATGAAATTAGAACTAATTTTTCTTACTCCTAAAAGAGAGAGTAGGTAAAAGAAATGTTAAAACTGATGTGATTCAAATGAATGCAGCTTGCAAATATAATCATTTTATTTTACTTTTTTAAAACCTTTTTTTACCATTTTTATCATAGAAAATGTTTCAAATTTGATTTCTTTTTTTTTTTTAATTTGCCTCAAGCACAAGTTTAGCACGTCCATGTGGGCACAGTTTTATGGGTCGTATCAGGCTATATCTTTTGTACATAGGCTCGACGCAGTTCAATCCAATGGACTACATTTTCATGGGCTTGACTGACCCTCTACAAAAATGAGAGTTCATCTAGAAACAAAATGACTTTGTTTATAAATTTTAAAATGTGAATAGTTGAAAATAAATGTTTGAGTAAAGGTAGCAAAAGGGTTAGGATGGTTCGGGTCTGGCCATGAATAGTGAAGCCCTAACCCGCTCAAGTGCCAAGCTAAGCCGAAGTCAAGAGCTCACCTTGGGTTTGCGTGGATCGAGCTTGGCCTTCGAGCCATTTGTATATACGTTAAGTAAATAATTTAAAATTAATTTTAAATAGGTGTAATCCACGGATTGGCCAAACACAAGTTTGGCACGGCTCATGTGGGTTGGACTTACGAGTCTTGTTGGGCTTTATTTTTTTAACTAACTTAAACCTAGAGTTCTAATTGGTTACATTACAATAAAATAGAAAATTACTAAAAAATAAAGACTGCATTTGCCATCTAATTTGCTAAAACAATTATTTTCATAATTTTTTGTTAAATCGATAAATAAATTTTTATTTTTGATCAAAATAGCCTTAATTCAATGAATTTAAACTATTTCACGTGATCCAATTGTATTTAATGGAACCTAAGGTTTCAATCACACGTAAACAAAATAGAACCCATGCTTGACAATTATGAATGGACCTCAAACTTCAAAAATTTCAAATTGATCTTTGCACTTATAAAATAATAAATAATATTAAAATATTTTAAAGTCTTGCATTGGTACCATGGGTTTGGTTTTAAACATATTTTGTCTATGATCAATATGTAAGATTTGGAAATTGTTGGCCATTATTCATTAATTTTAAATATTTGAAGGTTTATTCAATATTTTTTACATATAGTATTCTATAAGAGACAGGTCATTACTTTCTTTCTAAAATATATATTTATTAAAATATACAGAATCTAATTTTATAAAACTTAATAGATTTTCATTTTATCCAATATGAAACTATGTTATATTTTTTCTTATTTAATCATGTAACGTCCTTGTCATAGTGAAACTCTTTACATTCTCATTTTACTCTATCTTAAAATTTATAGACCTTTTTGTGAACGTGTTCATTATGTATGAATTCATTATGCATGAGTACTTAACTAAGACATCATACTCAAAATGGGTTTATCTTTGATAATACCTATTACGAATTGAATTATTATTTTCTTCTAAAAAAATATATCTATTAAGGTGTGTAAAGTCAAATCTTATAAAATTTAATAATTTTTCGTTCTTATCTAACGTGAAACTGTGTTAGAGTTCATTCTAATATTTTCAAACTTATTTGGCCATACGTTGGCTAGCTTTGAAATTTAAATAAACCCAACAACCCCTTTGTAATTAACAAATAATTATAAAATATTTCAATATCTTGAATATTGATACTCAAATAAGTCAAACTCTTGAGTATGAATATGTAAGCCTTTAAAATAGTTTATTATTAATCATTGATTTCAAAAGTTTGAGAGTTCATTTAAAATAAAGAGGTAAAATTTGTTTAATTTTTGGGAGTGGAGGACATTTTTATTCAAATTCAATTTTTTAGTTTTAGTAAAAAAATATTAATCATTTTTGTAAAATAACTTACAAATATGATCATCTTAAAAAAAATTTTATTTTATTTGAAACTAAAAAGATTATCAAATATCAATTAGAGAGAAAGTGGGCCTCTGGACAATTAAACAATTAGGTCCAAAATACGAAATTCTGATGATGATACCAACACCCCTCCAAATTTCTCATAAATTCCCCTTTCTAAAAGTAACAAATTCAAAAGTTAAAAATTATTATAATTTTAACAGAATTTAATTTAAAAAAATAACTTTACATTCTTGCACTTTTCCTTCTCAATGAACCCCTTAATATCTTAAGATGAGCTAGCTCTTCTTCTCGGTTTTCTTCTCTCTCAAACAACAAATGCTCCCTCACGTCCTTTTCGTTTTTTATTATTATTATTTTTAATACCACTTCACAAAATATCTTGATAATAAGTGTTCGACAATAATAATATATAAAAAAAATGTTGGAGTGCTTTTAATGTTATATTAAATGTTTGATTATAAGATTAAAATGTATTTTTCAAAATAAAAAAAAAAATATTTAAATAAATATTATAAATAGTTCTTACAATGATTATAAAATTATAGGTATTATTTATTAATAATAAATTTACTAAAAATTTAAATAATTTTTATAATTTTAAATTTTTACTGTTATTTAATATTACCATAGAGTTTCAAAATGTCAAGAATCTTAACATCTTAAGTATCAAGTCCTAACTAATATCTTAATTTTATTATTAAGTTTAAAATTCTAACTAATAACCTAATTTTAGTGGCGTTGAGGTTCATTATTTAACGCTAAGATCCTATGAAGTGTGACGTAACATTGAGCTTGAGACCTAATGTTGACACTAGGCACCGTTAAAACTTTGTCTAGATCTAAAATTTGGCACCTGAGTCTCAAAATTCAGAATTTGGATCTGAACACTCGCAATGCAATGCCCAATGCCTGGTCCTTAAGGCCTAACATTGGGATCCTAAGACCCAAGCTAACTTGACAAAATACTTGAAATTTGATGTTGATATCCGGTGTCAAACACCAAACTTCACATTCGGCACTCAAGACCCACCTTTGAAACTCAAAACTCAAGATCAAGATTTGACGCCAACACCTAAGAAGACTCGACTTAGGGATCCAAAACTCAATGCCAAAATACCAAGACCCAATAACAAGTCCTTCGTGTCTAAATTATAGTTTTAAAAATCTTTTAGGTGTATTTTAAAAATAAAAAAATTATATGTTAATTCTCAACTGTTATTTAAGAAAGTACTGCATGTGCTTAATGGAAAATCACCACATTATATGCTTTCCTTAAAAAGTAGTTCATCTACTTTTATTTATTTTTTCAACGAATTTAAAAAAATCTCTTATAACTCTCTTTAAGAGCTCCACCAAAACTACTCTAACAATACTCTAAAAACTATATATTATATTTACACAATTAGTAAATAATAAGAGTTCGAATCGTAAGTCTAAATTGATTTAAATTCAAATTTTTAACTAATTAAAAAGGGCCAATTTTGATTTGAATCGGTTCAATTTCTACCATTTGATTCAAATACAAATTGAAAATCAAACCAATGCTTATTGATTTGGTTGTTTTTAATTAAAAATCAAAACAAAAAACTTTCAAATTGATTCAAATTGGTCCGATAAAAGAAGTTGTATTGAAGTGGGTTGTTATGGAAATTTTTGTCAAAAGCTTGACATGTTGTTTTTTTTAAGTAACTTAAAAACATAATTATCAAAAGATTTATTGAGAAAAAAGTAAATAAATTTAAATTGTTATTTTAAAAAACAAAAATTAAAATAATTATGATAAAATTTTTTGGGTAATTAAATATGCCCATTTGTTAATTAGTAAGAAACAAAGCCACTCCCTTAATTCTTTCCATAAAATTTTAGGGTTAATTTCGTCTATTAATAAATATGTTGTGGTGTAAATTTGGTACAATTTAAATTCACAATTTTTGGGTTGTACTATAATTGAATATTTCAAGGTTGTTCCAGTAGGCTCCGATGAATGCAGGTACTGAAAAATGTATGTTTCAAGATACATATTATTTTATGAAAAGTTTTGGATTGAGAGATGAAGAGTTTCAACTTCAAGAAGTTCCAATAACAGTTACATAATATACAATTTATTGGGTGAATTCATCAACTATATGACTAAAATTATTATGAGTATTTTGATTCAATGCTGATTTCAGTACTTAGAAATTTAGCACAATTATTCTAAATCCAAAGACAATACAAAGATCTTTATTCAAATCAACATAGCTAATAACTCAAATGAAGAACACTGAAGCTCTCGTAGCATGGCGAATGGGGTTCACGGAATTATGGGAGAATTTGAAGTTCGAATTTCAAAACTTTGGGAGAAACTTGTTCAGGAGAGCAAAACTCTCAGGAATCAATTGTCTTATCCTGCTGCACAAGTATTGGCATGCTCTTCTGGTCAAGATTGTTTTGTAGAGGGGAAATATGACACTGCAAAGATTCCGACAGGGACAAAAGAGAAGGTACACAGCATAATTTTCGTCCAGGTTTCTTTATTTTTTTATCATGAGCAGAATCGTAGCTGCAAATGCTACCATCATCAATCAAGCACACAGCAAGGAAAAGAAATGTGAAACCTAGCATCATTTTTTTTGGTAGAGCGTGCTTGGCGAAGAAAGCATTGAGAGAAATGTAACCACTGCGGCCAAAGAGAATTTGAGAGATAGACCGTCGGAGATAGTGAAAACCACAAAGAAAGGATGATTAATGAGGATAGGATAACCAGTGCTCTCGTTTGAACCTCCTGGTACAGTGAATGCAGCAGCGAAGGCAACTGTAGCAACGAGAACTGCCACCACCGAGCATCCTTCTGCCGTATGTATTAACCATTCTTTTGATGAAACACGAAGTTCATTATTTGCAGTAGCAAATAATTCTTCTGCCGTGACCCCCATGTTATTCTGGGGATTTATGAAATGGGGTATGGCCATATCCCATATTCGCTGCAATGCATTACATGATCAGCAAATTCTATTAATTCCTGATCATAATCTTACATTTACTCAATGAAACCTTCAATATAAAATTAGCTATAGTTATAAATTTGTATTGCTGCTCACCTCGTACCAAAGCAACTTATCCTGCAACTCTAAAGCTGGGCCTTCCATCTTTTCAGGTACATAATCTCTTTTTTTAATTCCAACCGTGTGCAACAAGATGTTGCCACTGTTGTCGATCTTCCGATTTAGCCTCCGTATCGGTACTTCCATGGTTAGAAGCTCAAAAATCTCTAATTGCCGATACGTAATTGCTACATGTAATATATTTCAACCTTCATCGTCAATATGTTCAATTGCTTGAGGATATACATGGAATATTTCCTTGACAATCTCTATACATCGTGACTTTGTAGCTAGAAACAATGGAGTTTCTGCATTATCCGTGGAGAAGACTTCTGTAATCCCTTTTTCAGTGGATGAGGGATCAGGATTGGACCCCTATCTGTGTATTTTAGCCCTGCTCTGGTCCTGGATAGAATCAATCACCTCCCATGAAGTATCTCTTCTAATTAAAAACTTGGCAAGGTTCATATCTACACTATTATTCTGTTTTCATAAGAACGCTTGATCCATCAAAAATGTACTGCCGACTCTTTCATTCACATGAGTCCCGTTTGGTGTTGTAGCCAATACAATAGACGATGCCTTAACACCAAAGAGTTTGTACTCTTCCTATCCTGATAAGATTGAAATCTTTGATTTGTCTAATAAAAACCAAAGAGAAAAAGAAAAAGTTACTACCCCATCGACTTTAATCGATCGAAAGAACCATCGATATATTATTGCCTTGCCAATTGTTAAAAGAATCACTTCTAACCATAAAATTCAGTACCCATTGAGAAAAAGTTGAAAGGGCACAAAGTGTTGATTGATTCCGACAGCTTCAATATGAAACGCAAGCTGTGTGGCTTCTTCCAGGACAAAATTTGCTAAAACTCATGAAGACTTGCTTCCCACAAAATAAAATTGCTAATTATCTCTCTAAGGATTTAGTTGAAAAACAAAAAAAAACAAAAAGGGGGATTGATCACTTAACAGCCAAAGAATCCTGTTGCTTTGTCCAGCAGGACTAATTGTGAAAGTATGGCACTACTCCTGTTAATACTTTTTCTGTCTTTCCAATACATTCGTGTGAAGCAAAAAATGGTTGATAACTTCAAAATGTAAATGCAGTAGCACTGAATTCATTTATGTAATTCATTAGCGGGTGAGTAATTTGGTTTATTCTTTAATACTCAGGGTTTTTATTTTTTCTGAAAATATAGATTGTGGGATTGTTTTAGTACAATTATTCATTCCATTCACATTAGAGCTTGTACAATAATGAGTTTCATATAATACAATAAATTCTTTTATACAAAGGCTAAAATCATAAATAAAAGAAGGCTAAAATCTAAAAATAATATCTAAATTAAGGGACAGAGCGCTAAGTTATAAAATTGGAAAGCAAAAGTTTCAAATTATTACATGAATTTATCATAATTTTGTGCAAACATGGGAGCTGAGCTCCTCAAGACGTTGTAGTATCTCTGCCCTTAGTTCTTTACTTATTAAGTTTTTAAATTACTCACATTTCATGAGGAGTGAGCCTGCTAGAACCGACATTTAATTGTTTCAATTGTGGTGCAACCCAAATGTTCTAAATCTAAAATGGGACGATTCTACTCTCACTCTACTCTTACTGCTCCCTTACTAGCTTCTGAATAAACATTATTGTAAGAACATTTGTTTTCGGTCTACCCAAACTTTTTGCTAGAACGATAATGCTGTAAACTTGTTAATTAATTTGCACATCCCATGTATAGATTTTACTGTGACATCCACCTCCTTGTGAAGTCAATAAACTCTTATCTCAGTTAATTTATGTGTTGAATAAGAATTCTTACAGTATCACCAATGACTTTATTAGACGACTGTTGTTGATAAAAAGGGGCGATTGGTGACGAAAGATGGCAGTTCTCGACACGCTTTCTTTTCACTGGCTATTTATTTTCCCAATCAATCGGAAGAAGAAGTATATACATTGGTTGATATATTATAGTCACCAGTTCAAATTAATGGCATGAGGACGGATTAATGACTTGAAAAAAATTGGAAGATTTCTTAAAACTTGTCAAAAACGATTTGCAGAGAAGAAAATTTAGTCCTACCCTTTTTTATCATGTCATGAGAAAAATCGTATCTAGTACAAGTGCTACGCACACAAAAAGGAAAAGAAATGACGAGAAACCTAGCATCAGTTTACTACGAAAACAAAGTGTTTAAAGTCCTCTAAACTAAATGACGATGACAGGATTGAGAAAAACGTATGACAGGATTGAGAAAAACGTAACCACGGCTGTTAAAGAGAATGTGGGAAAGACAGCGTCGGAGATGATGAAAGCTATTAGGCCAATAATATTTGAAGCTTTCGATGAAAAGAATATAATATTTATGTTTTTACTGTGGTGTACGCTAATTCTATGGTTTGGGAGTTCAAATTTATGTCTAAAGTCATTTTTCTTGGATTCCTTATTATGGTGTATGCAAAGGAGTTTCTACATGCCTCGTCCTCCTCTGCTGCATAACTTAAAGCTGAAGGCCATAAAGTTCGTTGGTTCAAGATTCCACTGCCTCTGATATATGCATAAACGTACGATTAGTGGCTTCAATCTCATTAATGCTTCTTTCTGAAACACAATACAAAAAGGCTCTTATTAAAGTAAATACAAGCTAAAAACTTAAGGCACACGCGGACCACTGCAAAATACAATCACATTTATATACTCCTTCAAATAAAGAAAGTTGAAGCTCGTGGTGTATACAGATAGAACTGCAACTGGGGTTTCACGGAATGAAAGAACTTGTAGTTCGCACTTCAAATCTTTTACAGAAACATATGTTTTTAAGTAGAGTCACAACACTCTGAGGAATCAACTGTGCTGTCTTGTTGCTCAAGTACTTACATGCTCTTTCTATAGTGGTGGTTACGTAGGTAGGGAAATACGATAGTGCAAAGATTCCGACTGGGATAAGAGAGCATGTGTACAAAGCGATTTTCGTCCAATTTTCTTTCTTCTTTATCATGAGGAGAATCGTTGCTGCAAATGCTACCATCATCATGCACACAGAAAGAAAAAGAAATGTGAAGCCCATAAATAATTTATTAGGAAGAGCGTGCTTGAAGTCTACTAGTCGAAACGGGGATGTGAGGACCGACAGAAATGTAACCACAGATGCCAAAGAGAATGTGAGAGATAGAACGTCGGAGATGGTGAAAGTCACAAAGAAAGGATCGTTAATGAGGATAGGAAAACCAGTGCTCTCGTTTGAACCTCCTGGAACAGTGTATGCTGCAGTAAAAGCAACTGTAGCAATGAGAACTGCCACGATTGAGCATCCTTCTGATGTGTGAATTATCCAATCTTTGGATGAAAGACGGAGTTCCTTATTTGCAGTATCAAATAATCCTTCCGGCGTCAACCCCGTATTGTTTCTATGATTCCGGAAATGTGGTAATGTCACATTCTTTACTCGCTGCAAGCAAACAACGTAACCAAAAAAATTCTTTAATTGCAATCACATGAACTGGTCTGTTGTACCACGTAATCCACACAATAATCCAATAAAATTGTAATTATTTATTTTAGAATTTGTCAATCATACACTTGATGATTGTACAATCTATTATATTCTAATTTTCCCATACAATAAAAAGGTATACTGGAGTAAGAAAACCGTACCTCGTACCAAAGCAATTCTTCCTGCAATACTAGAGCCGGGCCTATCATCTTCTCAGGTACATAATCTGATCTTTTAATTCCAGCCATATGCAATATGGTGTTGCCCTTGTTATCGATCTTTCGTACTAGCCTTTTCATCGGTACTTCCTTTTCCCTTAGTAGATCAAAAATCTGTAACTGCCGATACTTAATTGCTACATGTAATATATTTCGTCCTTCATCGTCAATATGCTCCACTGCTTGAGGATGTACATTGAGTATTTCTTTAACAATCTTTATACAACCTGACTTTGTTGCTAGAAATAATGAAGTATCTGCAATATTCAAGGTGGAGATTTCTGCAATCCCTTTTTCAGTGGATGAGGGATCGGATCCATATTTGTGTATTCTAGGCCTACTCTGGTCCTGGATAGAGTGAGTATTTTCCCATGATGTATCTCTTCTAATTAAAAACTTGGCGAGCTCCATAGCTGATTTATATTGTCGCTCTTCTTTCTGAACTTCTTCTCTCCGCGTCACACTGCAAGTATATGCAACTTTTCCAGAAAAAGAAAGTTAATTATCAACTGTCAGAAGATAATAAAAAAAAGGTTTTTTTAATGTGTATCCGAAACAAAAACCATTTTCATAAGAGTTATCCGGAAGATGGAACTTTAACTAATTGATTTATGATATTATCTTATCTTAAAAACGGAAAAAGTTTTGGGCAATCCTGAGTTCAATGCAGTCTTCCACTAAATTTTTGACCAAAAATCGATAATTTTTGTTTCACTAAGAACTTTCCCTTACTAGTTTCAAAAAAAGTTAGTCCTTCCTTACTCTTATTCTTTTTTTTCGAAAAAAAAAATGAAGAAGAAATTAAGAGTTAAGTTGTGAAAACTGATTTAAAAGTAAGCGATTATGATTGAAATCTATATTATAGGAGTTTTCTACCCATAAATGAGAAACAAAAGCAAAAGTAATTTACTTTATAATTTCCAAGAAAATGAAGAAAAAGAAGGAGAAAAATCTCGTTCTGATAGAACTAACCACAATCGACAAGTTTGTTGAGAAATCCTTCTGCACGTTTGTGATGAAAAGCCTCAGGGTTACAGGCAAGAAGCTGAAGACCAGTCATCCCATCCATGTCTTTCTCCTCAATTAAATACTTGTAGTCGTAGGCAATTTGCAGGGCTAATTCTGTTCTTGCATTTTGTACAAAAGCAAGAATAGATTAACAGTATATAACAAGGATATAAATACTGAAAACATTTTTAGCCAGGCAATGAAACTCACCGAAATGAAGAGAAAGAATGGAAGTGTGAAGAATATTGGTTTTATCATTTCTTTGAAGAAAGGGCAACTTAGTGGCGTGATCATAACCAGAGAGTCTACCAGCAAGAAAGTTGAATGTCTCAGCTTTGCCATAGCGTGCTGCACGGAGAAGAGCAGTCTCTCCATTGTTGTTGCGCATTCCTAGCAGCCCCGGCGCCTTCTTTAACAACTTTTCCGCGACAGGAACAGCTTGGTTGCTAGTGGCAGTCTCGTGTAAAATAGTGTTTCCTGCTTTATTTTGTCGTGTCATTTTGTCGAGATACTGATCGGGCAACTCGTCGAGCAGCTTCAGCACTAAGCTCCCCTTTTTGGAATAAATGGCCGTATGCAGTACTGTGTCATCATGTATTGTAAATATGTTCAATGCATGATCGGGAACTTTGCGGCAGAGTTCTATCACCTTCTGCTCGTCTTCTCTAATCATCAGAGCATCGTAAAGCTCTGAATTGATTTTATGTTTGGCATCGGTATCTTCAATGCAAGAACACATTTTAGCGGCAAGCCTGTGTAAATAGAGAAAGCGAGGCTAATTGTATGAAGGTTGACAGTTAAGAAGCTGCAGCTTGATTAGATTATATACATGTTGGTTTTAAATTTAATTTGTTTGTTTAACTTGGGAAACGTTTTGTGCACTAGGTATGATAAGGAATAAAGCTTTGCGTTTTGTATACATATTTAGTTTGTTTACGACTCCTTTCATAGGCGTGAGTCACATTTCATATCAAAAGTTAACGTGTGATAGAGGATATGCCATAAAACTCCATAGATTTTGTATCATCTGATTTCCTGATAAGATTAAGCCTTTAATTTATCAAATTAAAACAAAAGAAAAGGAAAGTTACTACCCCACCTACTTCGATTTTAAAAGAATAATTAACAGTCGCTGTAATGTCTAAAATTGCATTAGTAATTTAAAACAAAAGGTGGGCTTTATCATCTAGCTTCCTGATTTCTTAGGTTTTTCTCCAACAAGTATCAGTTGTTTTCAATTATATTAAGAAGGTCCCTAATTTCATTTTGACAATTTGACATGACCGAAATACTATTTACTGTAAGTTACATACTCATATTATAATGATTATAATTCAATATGATAAAATATTTTGATCATATTAAATATGGTTTAATAAAGTATATCCTTCTCTTCTCTAAAGAAATTGAAAAAGTAGGGACCTAGATGATAATCCCAAAAAAGAATCTAAAATTGAACTGTCAGCGGCATCAACTGCTAGGATAAAGTTGAAAGGGAACAAACTTGATTGATACCCATAGCTTTAATATACAGAGTGGCTCCTCGATTGACCATGACTATTTGCGAAGTGGAATGACTATGAAACTAGACAAGAGTTCCTTCTTACAAAATGAATTATACTCTTTACGACTCCAACAAAAAAGAAAAAGTTAAAGGAGTGGCGTCCCCATTGCTGCGAATTGAATTCTGCTAGCACTCGGCCTGTCCAGCAGGTATCCTTGCGACAGATGTACAGACTCAGACGGAGAGTTCTGAGTAGTGCTCAAAATCCTATAACATTTTTTGGACTTTTCTTCTGAATATTTTTCAATTGTGAGATGTCCGGTAAAAATGGAGGAATTCAAGTGACATAATTAGCCAAATTGATGTTGATGTCAATTAAAATCCTCGGAATAATAAAAAATAAGTTTTATTCTATTTGTATAATACAAAAAAGACTCTTTAAAGGCATCATGGTACGTGGAGTTCTAGGAATGAAGGAAGAACTACAAGTTTGGTATGAAGAAGTGTTTTAAAAATGATAAGTCCCAGTTAAAGCTTGTTCACAATTGTTAAGTAAATAAGATTCTCTTAAGGTGAGAATAAAGTACGATAGTTTGAATTGTAAATCTAATATTTTCTTATTGCCTCTGATAGCATTTAAGTACATAAAGATTAGCAGCTCTTCGTAAACTTAAGGCCACAACTACCACAAATAAGGAAAATTAGTTAATACTCTGCAAGTAAATAGCAAACAATAACTCCACACTAAACAGCCACTTAGATGCTTGTCCTATTCTTTTGCAACTATGAACACGTTAGCTTGGACAAAGTCTTGCAACAAAAATATGCTGCCAGCACATTCCATGCACCACCATGTTTCATATGTACTTTGGATTCTTAATTGGAGCACGTTGACAATGTCTTGGTTTATCAAAAAACAAGATATCTTCGAAGTTAAAATTCTCTGGGAAAAAATCAAGATTTGTCTTGTCTTTTTGCCTAAGTACTTCAAAGTTCTTATCGTTGATGTTGGCCATATACAGGAAAATACATTAGTGGAAAACCCCGGCTGGAATAGAAGAACAGGCATACAGCATAATCTTTGCCAATTTTTTTGTACTTTTTACCATGAACAGAATTGTTGCTGGGAATGCTCCATCATCAGGCACACACAAAAAGGAAAAGAAATGCGAAGCCCAACATCATTTTATTAGGAACAGAATGCCAAAAGTCTTCTAATCTAAATGGATATATGAGTGAAAAATTTAGTTTAAATAATAGAACAACTAAGGGATGTTGTTAATAGCATGAGACTCAAATTACCAACAAATTAAAACACTTTAAAAATTGTTAAATCTTAATTAATCAGTCCCAAATAATTCATATCAACAAAGTCACAATAACAAATTAAATCCAAAACAATAAACACAAGTAATAGACACCCAAATTTGTTATTGAAGAAAAACTTTTATAGGAACTTTTTATAAAATAAAAATTCTTTGACCTATTAGAAAAGCCAGCTTAAAAATTGTACTAGATAAAAAAGACTTAGAACTGATCATGTCATAAGAATTTCTTACAAGAATTCTTATGACATGATCTTGACTACCTTACTAACTAACCATCTTCAAGTAGTTCTCTTTGTTCAAAATTTTGAAACTTTATTTTTTATGAAATTCATGAATAATCTTTTGGAATATTAGAACTCCAATCACCAATACCTCACACAACTTTAAATGTTTCACGATTAAATTTTTTAGTTCAAAAATATTGTAAAGGTTGTAAAGAGAAATAATTAAACTAATCTCATTTACAAGAAACTAGATTTATTTCTCTCTTAAGAATATTAAGAAAGATGAACTCTCTTTCACTTAGAAACAATGTCTCTACTTAATTATCTAAAAATTTTGCAATAACCATCACAAAACAAAACTAAAAGTTTGTTAAGTTAAGCTACAATTTTGCAATGCTTACTCAAGCGATAAGTTGGCATTATCTTGGCAAGCTGTCCAGTAATGATGATTGTTCAAGTACTAGTAAAATGACAAATGCTTACTTGGCATACCATTGAAGACATCTCAGCACTTCTTGCAGACTCAACAAATTTAAAAGCTCAACTACATCATTAGCATTTATAATTAGTCTTAGTGATCAAGCAAACAAGGATCAAAATACCTCCTGTATTCTTGCAACCTCATCTCTTGCTTGCATATGCAACAGAATGAATAATGACAACCAATGCATGCCACAACTAATATATTTTGATTATTTGAATGCAAATATAGTTATACATTTAAGATTACAAAGGATAGCCTTGGTTTATTTATATGTAATCATAACACGATGCAAAGTTAAACTTTTAAAATACAAAAGATTATTGCAAGCTTGCCGATTGTGACTTTAAGCTCATTTCATTTCTTTCATAAAAATTAACTTGGTATAAGAACCATTCAATGACAACTCCTACAACAAATCTAACAAATGTCATTCTAACCACTATTCTAGTTCCACGAACACAATAAAATCACAATAGCCTTTCAGTGTACCAATCAAACTCCATAGGCACAATTTCCTAGTTTGGAAGACACAACTTGTTCTAACCATAAGGAAAAATGATATAGAAGGTTATATTGATGGCATCAAAAGGATGCCTAACAAGTTCATCACCACAAGAAATGCAAAGGAAAACCATATCCTAATTGAAACCTAAAGTTTCTATAATGGGAAAAGCAATATCTACTATTTCTTAGTTGGTTGCTTCCACTTAACAAAAAAATGTCCTTATTTGTTTCACAAATTGTGTGACCTCTAAGGAACTATGGGATGCTGTTTTAAGACTATACTTATCTCAACTCATGCAGAAATTATGAAATTTAATAATTAATTGCAAAACACCAAAAAAGAACCATAACTATCAATGACTATTTGTCCAAGATAAGAAGTATTGTAGATGCTTTGACAACCACAGCCAAAAACATAAGTGAAAAGACTAGTAAAGCACCTTCTTAATGGATTAAGTTTTGAATACAAAATTTATGACCTTAAAAGAAGTGTTTGCTCAATTGTTTATCTTGAAAAGCATATTGGAACGTAACAGCTCTACAGAAAGCATTAAAACGAAAGCAAACTTTGCTTCAAAAATAGTAATAACAACAATTGAAATCAACAAAAAAGGAACAACACAATAGGGATAGGCCAAGCATTATAAGCCACTAAAAGAGCCGATAGAGGCAAAGGCAGAGGAACAACAAATTAGGAAAGAAACCAGTCCAAACCTACTTGCCAAATCTTCAACAAAGGCGACCATTTAGTAACTAATTATTGGTACAAGTTTGATCAAGAATATAAGCCTAAAAGCACCAACTACCAAGGCCAATCCTTAGCTTATATCACTTCTCTAGAACCTATTAGAGAAAAAGGTGGTACCAAGATAATGGTGCTATTAACCACGTCATAAGTGAACTCAGCAACCCTTCCACTAAAATTAAATAGAAAGGTAAAGAAAAACTTATTGTAAGTAATGGTAAGAATTGAAAATTATACGTATTGGATACAATATCATGCACACCAACAAGCACACACCTTTAAAGTTGACAAATATATTACATGTACCTCATATTACCAAAAACCTTCTCAGTATATCAAAACTTAGTTATGATAGTGACTTGTTTATTAATAATATTAAATGTGTTGTAAAGGATAAAAATTAGATGGTGTAGCTAAAAATGGCCTTTACTTGTTCAAGAGTAAAAAGGAAAGTAAAAACATAAATTTAGAAAGAATAGTCAATAATTTCAAGTCAATTTTGTTTTCTATTTCTTTTTATACATCTAGTAATTTTGGCAACTTGGATAATATAGAATCAACCTTAGAGCCTTTAACTAATAAAGTCAATGTTAGGTTAATATCTACTTCAAATGTCTTAAGTCTACTTTACAAAAAATTTAGTCATCCTCATGATGAAATCCTGATGAAACTCTTGGCCTTATATGAAAATCATAAACCAATCAATAAAATTCAATTTTTACATTTTTGTAAAACTTGTCAACATAGGAAAAATCACAAGTTAGCATTAAAATCCAACACTTCTAAATCTGAAAAACCTTTAGTGATCTTATATGCAAATTTATGAGAACATGTCCCTATCAATTTTGGTAATGACTATAAATATTACTTAAGTATAGTTGATATTCATAACAAGTTTATTATAATTTTTCCTCTGAGAAATAAATTACAAATAGCTCAAATATTCATTAATTTTAAAACTAAAATAAAAGATAGCTCATTTTGAAGATTTTAGTATTATAAACAAATATGATAAGTAAATTTAAACCACTAGAATAACCATGAAATAGATAGGAATCATATTTAGGCACTTATATGCTTATACAGTCATTCAAAATAGAGTTATGAAAAAAAAAGAAAAGATAGGAACTTTACAAAAATATGCATGAATTGCTAGTCTAAACAAACTTTCCTATAAAATTATAAGAACAACCATTTGAAACATTTGTTTACTTAATAAACAAAATGTCAACAACCATTATAAACTTCAAATCACCCTTTGAAATCATTCACCATAAAGAATCAGATTATAACCTTCTCATGAGTTTTGGTTAGGCATGTTAACTCTATCTCAAGTTATACAACCAACATAAATTGTAATTCCACACCAATAAGTATGCTTTCATAAGTTATAGCAAAATTCACAAAGGCTATAGATGCATGGATTGATTAGGAAAAATATACACCGCAATACATGTCAATTTCAATAAAAATGAGTTTCCCTACAAAATAAATCCATATACACATAAGGAAATCAAATTAATTCATTTACAAACTTACAATATTAGCACTTGACTCTTACTTGTCCTTTAAACAATCATCACAAGTGTTGAAGTGAACAGAATGCCAAATCAAGAACACTTAACACAATTAAAAAGACCTTAAATGCCAATAGAAATGTTAGACTCTTTAAAAAAATTCAATGAAACTATCTTAGAAATAGATGAAACTTCATATTCACTAAACTAAGAATATCTAGCCATAAATATTCATTTTATGATTACCAAGTCCAAAGATAAAATTTTTAAGCCCAAATTATACCACATTCAAAGGAGGTGAGAGAAAAAGAGAATGTACTTGAATGTGCAGTAAAAGTAATGCTTGATAGCAAGCAGAAGCAAGTAATGGCTAATGAATTCAATGTACTGGTGAAAAACAAAACTTAGGACCTTATGCCTATAAGATTAAACATTAAAGTAATTAGTAACAAATAGATTTTTGAATTGAAGTATAATATAAATAAGAGTGTGGCAAGATATAAAGCTAGATTAATGGCAAAAGGATGCCACTAAATAACAGTCATTGACTGTACAAAAATATTCAACCTTATAATTAGATCAGTAACAATAAGAGTAATGTTATACTTGGCAATTTATTTTGAATAAAAAATAAGGCAAGTTAATTTGAATAAAGCATTCTTAAATGGCAGTTTGTGAAGAAGTTTACGTAAATCAATTACAAGGTTATAAAGACCTTATATGACCCACACATGTCTACAAGCTGAAGAAAACCTTATATAGACTAAAACATGCTCCAAAAGCCTAGTATAAGGAATTAAAGTCAACTTTATTAGGTTAGGCATTCACTAATCTAAAAACAAACACATCAATCTTTATTTTATCCAGTAAAAGAAAAGTTATCATGCTAGTATATATAGATGATATACTCATCACAACTAATGACACTGATCTCGTATAAGAAATTACAAACAAATTAAATTAAATGATAGATTTTCTTTAAATAATCTACAATCACTCCATTACATCTTAAGTGTTAAGGTTAGAATAGATACTTAAGGTATATACCTTATTTAAGCAAAATATATTCAAGATTTTTTGAGGAAAATAGAGATGCATGAATGCAAAAAGATACCTATATTAACACATGTGAAAATTTTCTCAAAATATGTGAGGAAAGACTTTGGAGACAAAACATTGTATAGAAGTCTAGTTAGAGTCTTTCAATATCTCACTCTAACTAGACTAAAAATAATTTATAATGTAAACAAGTTATATTAATTTCAAGAGAATCCAAAATAGCATCACTGGATTCGATACAAGAGAATCCTTAGATACCTTTAAAGTACTAAAAATCAAGGTTTATACTACTTAAAAATGTGAAAATTGAATCTAATAGCATTTGTAGATATAGATTGGGTAAGAGATTTATATGACAAAAAGTTTATGAATGGGTTTGTTATATTCTTGGCTGGTAATCTAATTTCATAGAGTTTCAAAAGGTAATAAATAATCTTTAGATCAAGCATAAAATCATAATATAAAAGCTTGGCATTAACTATATATGAATTGGCTTGAATCAACTTATTGCTAATAGAATTAAAAGTAAAAATAGAACAGAAGATAATATTTTAATATGATAACATAGAAGCAATTTTTTTGACTGAAAATACAGTTTTTCATGAAAGGCCTAAGAATATAGAAAATGATGTCCATTTCATCCGAGAAAGATTGGCCAAAAAAGAACTGAAAATTAGATATACTCACAAAGGCTCTTTCCAATAAAAGATTTCAAATATTAAAAGGCAAACTTAGTATGTTACTTGACAGCTAAGTTTAAAGGGAAGAGTTAAATGATAAATGCTGACTTGGTACCCCATTGAAGAAAATTCAACACTCCTTACAAACTTAATAGACTTGAAAGCTCAACTACATCATCAGCATGTATAATTAATCTTAATAATCAAGCAAATAAGGACTAAAGGACCACTTGCATTCTTGCAACCTTACATCCTACCTATATATGCAATAAATTGAAGAATATAGGACAATTAGTGCATGACATAACTGATATATTTTTATTATTTAAATTTGAATACAACTCTATATTTAAAGTTACAAAATATAGTTTTAATCTATTTATGTAATCATAACATATTTTAAAGTTAAGTTTTTGAATATACAACCATTCTTTTATGAAAACAGAAAGTTCATTATTTACAGCAGTAAATAATATTTCTACCATAAACTCTATATAATTCCAATGATTTAAGTATAATGACTTCCTTTACTCACTACAATAGACACTAATAATCAATAAAATTCACCAAATTCAACACAAGTTTTAAAACATTAACAAATTGGTTTAGAAGCATGGATTGGAGTAGTGAAACCATATCTTGAACCAAAGCAACTCTTACTGCAAAACTGGTATAGGGCCTACCATCTTTTCATATCTATAATCTTTTTATTTCTTTCCATCCATATGTAATCTGGTGTTATCGCTATCGTTAATTTTTCAAGCTAGACTTTGCACCAATGACTCCATTTCCTTCTACCATCTTTATAGCTAGAAATAATGTAGTTTTCACATGTCCTCCTTCTCCACTTCCTTTGTCCATGGCTAATATATATGACTAGTAACCTTCTATGAGGAATCTCTTTTAGTTAAAATCTTGGTAAGCTTAATGGCTGATTCATATTTTTGCTTTTCCTTTTCAATTGTTTCTTTCCAATTTGAATCACAGCTAAATTTAACTTTTCAGAAAAAATATATATAAGAGTTAAGAATTTACTAGTAAATAAAAACAATTGCTCATATCTATACAGCCTATCATATTATTCATCACTTATTAAAAAGTACATTGCATGATTGTTACAATTAAAAAGAGCTATTGAGCAACAAAAAAGCTGACTATTTAACAAGCATAAGCAATTCAATTTTTTTAAAAGAAGATGGAAGAAAGAGATAAATAGTGTATGAAACTTGCTTAATTAGGAAGCTAACCAAAATTGATGAGTCTCTGCAAAAATGCATCTTCACGTTTGCGTTTTTAAAATCTTATTGTTTGCATGATAGACTCTGAAAACCAATTACCCCATCCTAATCTCATTCCTCAACTCCTTAGTAATTTGCAAGGCCAATTTTGTCCTCACATTTGAAAACTAATTGATCAATAAATTATATAACAAGGTATGATTGATACTTAAAATATAGATCTACTTCTTTTTATTTTTTCAACTTAGATACTAATTCTAAAGTCATCTCTTGCAACTATCTGTATGTCATTGATGATCATATTATCAATATTTCATTAAAATTCACACTAACAATTTTAGACAAAATATTGCTAATCCAAATTTTAATAAAATATAGATAGAAATATAGTTGTTCAAACAATATTCACTTAACTTCTCTATCTTTCAAAAATACACAGAATTATGGACATCATGGTTAGGGATGAAAAGGTGAACCATTGATCCAAATTTATTCTTGATTTTATATTGTAAATTTTATTATACAACCTATGACAAAATTTGATTGATTATTAAATAGATATTAAATAGATTTTGATACTTGGAATTCTAAATAATAATGAATATGGAGTTTTATAGTCAATATTAAATTCAAATAACTAGGAGTATTATGAAAACAATTTGTAAACACAAAATTTTTGAATAATAACATCTTGGTTCCTGATTTTTTTACATTTTCATCAAGAAAGACACAATTATAACAAATAATCCCCTTACTATTTTTTGAAATGGCTGAATTATCATTCTGTGTAAAGTTATGAAATCATGACTAATAATATTGTGATTCTTATTTGTTATAAATTGAAAGCCTTTGTCCTTCTTTATGAAAATATAAAAGTTTTAGGGAACCAAAGTTTATTATCTTTATTTGTTTTTGTACTATTTTAGAATCAATTTAGAAAGTAATAAATGCTTAACTGATTTTTTCATTAATTTAGAAAAATAAAAAATTAATTAATTTAAAAATTAATTGTTTAATTTTTTAAATTATAAAAACCACTAGTTTAATCCTTGATATATTTTAAACTAAAATTTTAATTATAATTTTAAATAACTCCAAATTTTTTTAAATCATATTATTAGTTAATATTATTTTTTAAATTAGATTTTATTATATATATTTTCGTCATATTTATGGTAATTTTACTTTGTGGTATATTTGGTCAAAAAGTATATATCTTTTTCTAACCATACGTTGACTAACTAAAAATAAATAAATATACCACTTCTTTGATATTATCACATCATTCAAAAAAATAATTTATGTTAAATTTTAAAATTTTACAATATAATTATTCTGTTATAAAAATGCTCTAAATAATAAAAATTAAAATATTCTAATATTATCATTAATTAGTACTATTTGAACATTTTTATAATAAAATTATATTTTTAGTACAAATTATAAATCTAATATGGAGTAGTAAATAATTTTAAATTAATTTATTAAAAAAAATAATATGTTTGTTTATGTGTGTGTATATAATTAAGATTCTTTTAATAAAATATTATTTTGATTGTTTTAAAAAGTATACTTAATAAGCTTGAAAAATTGAATAGGGTTTATTTATAAATAATAAATATATAAATAGTATATTTATATTTTACTTATTGAATTTGTGGTTAGAGAAAAAGAAATAAATATGTATTTTTATAAAATTTATTTCAAAATAAAATTATCATAAATTTCAAAGAGGTATATGATAAAAATATTTTTTAATATTTTTATTACTTTTTAAGTTAATTTGTAAGTTTAAATAACTTCAAATTAACATTAATTGCTTTTCAAATTAATTTTAAAATCTACACACAAAAAAAGAATAATATTCATAATATATATATATATATATATTATCAACTAAAAATTTTCATACTTATAATTTTGAAGTATTGACATTCATCTAATATACATTTAATAACCCATATAATATTTTTCTAAATTTTATTTATATATATATATATATATATATAAAAGAATTTAGAAAAGAAAAATATACATCAAAAACTAATTTGATTATGTGGCTCATTTCTAATAATTGAACCATGAAGTCCATGGCTTTAGTCTCCTCTCCACCCATTGTTTTGAAACTTTAAAGAACTATGCAACAATAACAATAATAATTGTATATGTGCAAGAGTGAGCATATGAAAAAGCTAGAATTGATGGAAGAAAAACTACGATACGGGAGAACTTACCCAAGCGTTGCGAAACTACAGTAGCTATGTGAAGAACTGTTGATTGTTCATTCCTTTGGAGAAACGATAATCGTAACCAAAGATTTTACCTGCAAGAAAGTTGAACATCTCGACTTTGCCAAAGCGTGCGGCAGTCTCTCCATTGTTACTGCGCATTCCTAACAACCCCGGCGAGAATTTCCTTCACAATTTGTCTACAACAGAGAAAGCACGATTGCCCATCGCAGTCGCATGCAGTGCAGCGCTTCCTCCTCTATTTTGAGGTCGTTTTATCGAGATAATGTTCGAGGATTTCATCCAGCAGCTAAAATTTTTCTTGAATTTCATTCAATGATCCTTTTATCATGTATAGTTTATGATAAAAATTAATAAATAACATTTTAACCATTAATTTTGTTATTATTGAACAAAACGTGCTGATCTAATTATTCTTGGTTCTATTCCTAATCAAGGATTAAAGCCATAAAATTCCTTGATTCAACGGCCTAATTTTGTTACGAAACACATGCATAGAATACAGAAGAGAATTCTTCGACCGAAATGTTTTTTTTTTTATTTTAGAGAACATTAATACAGCACCCACTAATTGAACTTCTTTGATAAGGGTTTGGTTATGGGGGTCTCTTATTTGTGCCAGTCGATCCTTAAAGCAGACTTTTGATACGAAAGATTTCAAAACTCATATCTACATATACCCTCTTTCTTACATTACATAAAAGTTATATTTGTGCTGCCTTTTTCTGAAGTCAATTAAATTCCATAGCCTCTCTTAACGTAATTTAGATGCTAAAAATCTTTCATTGTAATAAATACATGCATATATGTTCCAATCAATATATTATAAGTAAGAAAACCGCTTTCCAGGTGAATCTTATAAAGTTCAAAAATGATATTATAATTATCATTATTTTTTCGTGTCTTGATGTTCTTAGAGATGAGTTGTGAGAAATTCTTGTTCTTAACAGAGAAATTTTGTGTTTATATTAAGGACGACTTGAATACTTGTTTTTTTACCCAACAATTTTTCTTCTGGTGTAGGAGATCAACATTTGAAGCCTGAGTAATCTTTGAGAGCCTGAGGGAGTTCATGAAGAATACACGAATTTAACTTTGTTGGGCAACTTCCTAGCAATAGTAAGTGATGGTTTAGTACGAGATGTTTTGTGTCTAGCCATATTTGAAGTTGTAAGAAGATGCTTATTTGCCGACTAAAGATTAGATTTCTAAAGAAATTTATCAGAAATTGTGTGGCAGATGCCCATTCAATTGGCTTTTGCTTCGGATAGTAAAATTTTTTTAGTATTGACTTATAGAGACTTTTAAGTCACAACAACTATAAAATAAAAATATTAAATATATAAATTAAATAAATTTTACTAAAAATTAGTATTATAAAAATATTTTTTTCTTAATTCTTCTCAAAACAAAATAAACCCACAACAATGTTAAACGAAATCGAGATCAAAGTCATTATAATCACACTGTACGAGAACAAAAAGCTATTTTAACGCATTGACAATGCGAATGATTACAAAAATAAAAAAAATTACATATTTAATTGAATTAAAAATTATTTAAATTATTTTTGCAATTAATATTAATTAAAGAAAAATATGTAATGTCCAAAATTAACAGTGGCAAGTGGGTTGACAATTATTTAGAAAAAGGAAAATAAGTGTTGTTATGATTTAATTGTTTTTATTAATTCATAAAAGGAAAAGAGTGAGAGAGAGAGAGAGAGAGAGAATTCTCAAAAGAGTCAAAATTTTTTTGTTTGTTTAAAAGAATAGGAGGGGAAGGAGGATTGTTTAAGAATTTTTATTCTTCAAACAAGAGCAAAAAGATTCTTCTTTTAAATGTGCATTTAAAATATAAATTTTTTTTAATCAAGAAATATATTTATAAAATATAATTTTAAATATTTATTATAAAATTATCTATTAAATTTATAAAATTGAATTATTTTATATATAAAAATAAATTTTGAAGTTAATTTATTTTTTATTATAAAATACATAAAATATTTCAATAAAAATAAATATTTTTATCCAAATACAAATAATTAATGAATATAACATGTATTTATATTTAATAATATTAAAATATATATATTTGTTAAATATTTATTATAATAATTATTTTTAATAAATACAATAATTTAAATTTAAAATAAAATTAATTAAAAATATTAATTTATTAATAAATATTAATAAATTTAAAAGTGAATAATATTTTTTTCAAAGTAAAATATAATAAATTTTTTTTCATAAATAATTTTATAGTGTGAATAAATAAATAAAAAATTAATTCTTTTTCTTTCACCTTTCTCTTGATTTTCTCTTTCATTTTTAATCTTAGAATTAAATATTAGTGATTCTGTGTAGCTAGCATTACTCCACTTTAGCATTTACAAGTAACATGCCTTATTCTACATAATTATAAATTAATTTGTAATAAAAAAATAAATGAATAATTTGTTTAGAAATGTCTTAGGATGTGGTTAACATTATTCGTTTTATTTATTATTTGTATGTACATTTGAGCCACTAGGCCAAGCCGGTAACAGTATCTCTGTTCTGGGAAGCAAAGTCATATCAATGAGAGTGATTATGGGAATTAACATTCTTGCTAATGTTAATCGTCATGCTTTTATGCAAAATTAGGATCGAAGATAAAGAGAATATTTTCCAAAACCTGCAACGTCAGTTTGACACTCGTCTAATTCCAAAAGTCTTGGTGAAATTTAATAGATGATGTAACAAGACAATTGGGTAATTAATATTTGCCAAGATAGAATCTAGATTGATAGAAATGATTGATTATAAATTTATTTATCTAGGGTTTATGTATCAAATCTCTGTATCGTAACAATGTACGATTTTCAAATTTAATGAGAGGCAGAATATTAATGGGGTGGAGTATGGGTAAAGTATATAGAATATGTTCATCATCCAAACTGATTTGTTCTCTGAGTTGTGCATCTCCAAATCCCAAAATCTCACCAATAACATAAACCAAAGAGCTGAATATTTACCCCCGCTCAGGGGCTGGACGTTTTAAATTAAAGGTGTTTGAATACTTGGGCCTACAGTGCAAATGATAATTACGAAAATATATATATATATAAAATTATTTTATTACGTTAATATAAGTAATATAATAAAATTATTTAAATAATAAAAAAATTTATTTATTAATAATAAATTAAAAAATTAAAAGTAAATTTTATTTTTAATTAATATAATAAAAAAATTATGTAGTATATTTTTATTTTTTTATTTAATATTAATAAATAAATTTTTATTTTTTTATTAATTAAATAATTTTATTATATTATTTATATTAATTTAATAAAATTATTTTATCTAAAATTTTCTTCGTAAAAAAAAAAAAAAAAAAGCATTAAAGGTCCATTTCGAGTGACAATATCTCCGTAATTGTCATCTATCAATTAAGGAGAATAATGCTGAACTGCTAGCAAGAGCTTCAACTTTGCAAGTTTCAACAACTTTGGTCAAGGAACTCCCAAAAATGGGATGGCCTTGTACAAATTAGTCATTATCTTATCCTATGTACATGCATGCATGCATGCATAGCCAAAGAAAAATACACGACGTATTGATAAGTCAATTTTAACAAAGGCAACGCGTATGTGATAGTCGATGTAATAACTATTGGAGCTATGCATACAATAACTAGTGTTTAGCGTTAGCTATACGTAGCAGCATTATTTTTATGCATTTTGGCCCCCACATTTCATTCATCAAACTTTTAGCATGAAAACGAAACCCAAAATTCCTGGCCCCGTTTCTGTTACAACATTTTTCCTTGATGTATTATTACTCGATGAATTAGAATTGCTTCGGCCCTCTTTCGTTGTCTAAGAATGATAGCCATTAGTCTTTGGCAAGCGTATAATTATGCCCCGCAACTTAATATCTCATCCTCGATAGCATGAAAACGAAATCACGAAATATTAAGAAGCATAAATCCTATCCCTCATTTCCTTTTGTAGACAAATATTACCAGAATGACTAGGACTTAAAAGATTGTTGGGTCACTATCTAGTCATGTACTTGAACAAAATAACCTCTAATATAATCACAGGATAATTGTGGATTAATTGTTCAAGTCGAGCGAGAACTTTAATAAATTAATTTGAATCGATGACCCAAAAAGAATAAAGGCGTCACGTAAACAAGAATTAATCAAAATGTTACTTGTCATTATTTAACGCAAAGAGAAAGTGGGATGAAGTCTCTACTTCCTTTAATGTACAACTTTTCTCAAGCAAATTTACCACCGACCAATTTGATTTTATTTATGTACTTGTTGGCATCTTCAATTGTGGTTTAGTTTCTTCTTTTTCTTCTTCCTTCTTCTTTTTGTACTCTGTGGGGGTCCATTAACACAAGAAAAAAGAAAAGAATTGTTTGAATTTTTATTATAAAAACACTGTTAGGCGTCACTTTTTGAAAAGTTTATTGAATAGTTATACGAAAACATTAATGATAGATACTTAAAAATTGAAGTACTTGTGCAGGCACCCTAGTTTCTACAGGAGGGTACCATTTGCTCCTTATAATGTAATTAATATCTGCTTAATATATTATTAAGACGTACATTCTTGCAGCTTTATGGGTAATTATATATTTATGTGATGGTTGGATTTGGGAATCGAAACAAGTGATGAGTTTCCAACGATGCCAACATCCATTGGCTTCGGTGCGGAGACACCGGGGCCCCACTATTATCCGATGGATATCACGTGATTAGTATTAGATGCCGGTGATTAGATGTAATAAACAAACTATCGATATTCATTATTTCATTTTAAAAAATTAAATTTTTGCGGATAGAGGTATCAAATTCCGTATGAATATAATATAATTTGATTTTGGCAAATTTACAAGTACGATTTGATAAAAATACAATTTTATTTTATTAAAATAAATGTATATGCTATAAAATTTTATTTAATGATAAGATAGTACACTTGTTTTTTTTTTTTTTTACATAGTCATAAATAAGAAAATTATAATCACTTTTTAATATATAATAATAATAATAATAATTTTAAATATAAATATTAAATCATTTGCTCCAAGTATCTTATCTACCTTCAATTCTTGGATCTACCCTGCAAGCTATATTCTTCATTTTGCATGAATGAGTTACATTTGCATATCAACCATATATAAAATTGTTTTACTGTTTCTTTTTGTTATCGAGATACTATATCTTTTATAAGTTATAATTATTATATAATAAAATATTAATATTAAATATTAGTAAAAATAATAATAAATTATATTAAAAATTATTATTATTAAATTTTTTTAATTTTATTTTTAAAATAAAATAAAATTGATAAAAAAAATTAACAATATTTTTAAAAAAGGTTGATTGCATTATAGTTTTAATGAATAGTGAGAAGTCGGCTAAAAAGGGGGAAAAAAAAAAAAGTTGATATAATAGGAATATGCTTTTATTGTAGCCTTTTAATTTTAACTTTTGAATTTTTAGAGAACAATGTTATGACTGACAGACATACATAAACACCTTGATGTGTCATTGTTTTAACACCTGTTATCCACATATAGACATGGCCAAAAGTGCACCCCACACCTATTTATTATTATTCATATGACAGCCAGCCAGCCAGCACAAAATTATAAAACCCATTATCTTACTTACAATCATCATCTCAACTCAATTATTCGAATCTCTTTTAAAAAAAAAAACAAAAACAAAAAAAAAAAAGAATTAAAATTGAATTTGATTTGGAATATAAAAAAAGAATAAACCCCGGGATAATATATCTATCACAGGTAAAGCATGAAGTTCCGTTCAACGCTCAACAACGACAACCGAACTCCGTAGGCAGGCAGTGAATAAAGGCCAAGTCTATTTTTCAAATTTCTCACTCCCACGATATTTTTGAGGGATAATTTGGATATGATATTCTCGGGTGTCGCATTTGATAGGACAGCAGCAGAAGAGTGGCGTGGACCAGCTGGCAATGAGAAGTGCTACAACAGAGTGGGGGTCCCACTTCACGTGCCATCACGCCCACCTCTTGACTTAGCGATTGGCAGCCAAGTGGCGAACTTACATGTACTAAAACACGTGTCGAAATCCTCGATCGTCTAAATAGGACCACTTTGTCCTCTTTTATAGAACGGGTCAGGAAAACGCCTCCCCCCCTCTCTCCCTCCTTTCTTAATTCTTGAATTCGCGTCACGACAAAACTGGAACTGGTAGAACAAATTTGTTCTCGTAAGAGACAAATTCGTCTTCCCAAATTGCCCCTCCCGCAAGTTTTGTCCGCTAGCACTAGCCATACTTTACAATTTGACTGCTTAACTACACGTGGCACTCATCCACGGTAAAAAATAAAGCCGTTTGATTTTTTTAGGTTTTAAACTGCGATTTGCGGGGGATTCATCCAGTTATTGGTTTAGTTCTCAATGGGGTTTGTTTCTCTGTATAAGTTCCTATTTTTTATGTCAATTTTCTCCTCATATTTGTTAGCATTTATCAATAATAAGACAAATTTAATATGACTTCTACTAAATTTAAGTTAAATTTTAAAAAATAATTTATAATAAATTTAAAATAAATACAAGTAAAAATAAATATTTTTGAATAACTGAAATAAATATTTATAAATATTTAATTTTTTATTTTTTTATTATTAACTACACTTTAATTTCACTTATTTTTTTATTCCACACGTTCTTTTCTTAATATACTTAATCTTAATATAATTAATTACTGTATTTTTAATTTTATTTATATCTTTTTTATAAAATAATAAGTTTATTTTTCTATATCAGTTTCAAATGAGATGTTTTATAGATATTATATAACGAGAGAATTTTAATAGGTTAATCTTTGTAATTATCTATTAATTTATTCACAAGTAAATTTCTTCTCTTCAAATAATTACCTCAAATTTTACTATTGTTTAATACAATGATTTCAAATTTATAGGCAAGCAATTTTCCCTTCCACTAAAAGTCTTTGTCATTATATTATCAAATTAGTTTGTATCTTTAATTAATTTGGACATTATTTATGTTTTTATAAGTTTTTATTTTAAATTGATGATATTTTATATATAAATGTGTAAAAAAAATTATTTTAAATTAATACTAAAAATTTATAATTTTAATTAGATAATTTATAAATTTAAATTTTATATTTAATAATAATATAAATATAGTTTAAAAATATAAAAAATTTATTAAAATTTTACAAATATTTATATAAATTTAATAATTATTAAAAATTTATTTAAACGAGTTTGATAATAAAAAGATAAACTTTTAGTAAATTTGATATAAATTTAATATTAAATATTTTTAACAAATATAAATACAAATTTAAAAATATTCATTCTAAACTCACACTGTGTCATCCCCATCCCTATTCCCTTTGATGCACCATCAAAATTGAAAAGGAGGTGAACAATCCGTCTGCAATAGTTAACGATCACAATACAAGCGATGTACCAGATTCAAGTAACCAGTCATTCTTGTGGATAATTCGAAAATCCTACGTGGCGTTTCGAAGTAAAATAAAAGGGTGTCTTAGTAATTTTAAAAAAATAAAGTTACTTAGACGAAAATAGAGAGAGAGGCAACCTTATCCATTTTGCAACGCAACCTTTATAAAAGCAGAGAGAAATCACTTCTCCTTTAAAGAAAGCCCAGAGCCATCCACCTCTCGCTCGCGAGTGAGCACACAAATGGCCACAAGCAAGAGTTACTACGCCAGACCCAGCTACCGATACCTCAACGGCGATTCGTCCCATTTGCAAACGGCGTCCGAGTCATCACCCTTCGAACTCGATGAGTCAGACCTCTACAGCAATACTGACAACTCTCCCGACTTCACCCGTAAGCCCACCGTCTCGAATGCTCGGCTGGACAATAAACAAACGAAACGCGAGGATTCAAGCGGCGGCACTATCGCGTCGCTTCCAGTCAACATACCCGACTGGTCGAAGATATTGAAGAACGAGTATAGGGACAGTCGGAGGGCAGACAGCGACGATGAAGCGTACGGTGAGGGAAGCGTGAGGGTCCCGCCGCACGAATTTTTGGCGAGGCAGATGGCGAGGACGAGAATAGTTTCGTTTTCGGTTCACGAAGGGGTGGGGAGGACTTTGAAAGGAGGGGATCTGACCAGGGTCAGAAATGCAATTTGGGAAAAAACTGGGTTCCAGGATTGAAACTTGTTGATTAAGAATCGAGTTCATCCACTCAAAAATAACATTCGAGTGAGGAGTTATAGTGAAATGAATTAATACATGATTTTTATTTTGATTATTTGGTAAGTTCTGTTTTGTTTTTTCTTTTTTTTTTTTTGTAGTTTTTGTGACGGATCATTTTTATGCGTGTTATTCTCTAACTTGGAGATTGTATCCGAAATTTTGGAGGAAATTTAAATGCATTTAGTTTTTGTTACTCTTTATATAGATATATATATATATAAACTTAATTTTGGAGACTGAAAGTTGAATGGAGGTGGGGGCAATTTGGTGCCAGAAATGGAAAGCACAGAGTTAAGGTCAATAATTGGTGGGTTTGGGTTTGATGTGGGTGGGGTTGGCTAGAAAAGCAGTGGTTCCAATCCCTGATAACTAATGATAATGACTCGTGCAAATGATTCACATACTTCAATTTGTCAAATCTACCCTCGTTTTTTCCTTTTCAATATGTTTGTTTCTGCTATTTACATAAGCTGTTCTGTACAGAAAATTGCTACTGGGTTCGTTTCGTCCCAGTTTCTGCTTCCCTCCCCTTGTTGTGATGAAGCATACTCTAGGAACCTGATGGCATTTGCCTATGATAAAAAAAGAAATTTTTATCATTAATTAATTATCCATTTGGAGCTTTCTGTCGGATTAAATAATGCTAATGCCTCAATTTTTTTTTGTCTTCTCAACAAAGCTTAATCCGACATTTGGATAAAAATCTAAACCTCGGATCTGGTAAGAAATAGTCTATATAAGAATATAATACTATTTCTTTCGGAAAACGATCTTCTTAGTTACTACAAGCACATGCAAACTTGATTACTGCAAATCTTCATGTAAATTACAGAACAAATCCGCTTTGCAGCAGTTGCTTTTGCTTGCAAGAAAGCAACATCTCAAATTAATCAGTAATGATACAATCACGTAATATTTGCAAGAAGGCAGGATTAATATAATTAACCAATGATTAATCCCCATTTTTATCTTATGTCACTGATGGCTAAACTGATACGTTATTATTAAACAACCCTCTATTGCCTGCGTTTTGAAGGAATTCTCTCGCACTAAAATTTTTTCTATCGCTCAAATTAGAGCATGTATTAGGGGGTATTAAAATATTTGAAAAAATTTAAAGAAGACAAAGTGTAATTAGTCTTGATCATTTTCTTAACAGTAAACCATAACTAATAAATCAACGAACTCAATGGACCGGTTACTTAACTGGGTAATTAGGTCATATCATAATCACTTTTAAACGAAAATGACCCATAAATAATTTAAAATTTAAAATGACCAATAAATATTTGTCTTTCTGACCAAAACTGAAAGGACAAATTTGTCACTATATGATAAAAGAGCAGGAAACGTTCCAGGCCGCTAAATATAAATAGTTGAAACGCCGGTGTTTCAAGGAAAAAGCCTAAATTCATGACAGCCGTTTCTTTTGGCAAGATTGGAATATTGTCAACCGTTAGATTTCTTTGCTGTGGGGCCTGAGATAATGACTGTTAGTTGACTATTTTATCTTCTACCAGCCAGTGGCGTTTTGTTTACGTTCGCCTGTCGTTTTCGAATATTATGGCGACATGGGAATATGAAAACACGATGTTGTCACCTCTGAATACATGGATTTTTGGTGAATCTAAGGTAAGAGTAATCACGTGTGAGCACTGAGCAGAGAGCTGAGAAATCTACAATTGTGGGCCTGGCCCGGTATCATGATAGAGGCTACGTGAGCCTGAAGCTTTCTTCACTCTTCTTGTGATCGCATTTTGCAAGTTTTGGTTTACCATTTTGTTTTTATTTTTTCAAAAAATAAAAACTCATTTTATAAAAAATAATTACAAAGCATTAAAAAAGATAATTCGGTTTTTATAGATTAAAAAATTTTAATAATACATTTTTAATTTATAATAGATAAGAATCACTCAATTCCATTTATTAATTAAATAATCACAATATTTAAAATTTAAACATATTTTAATCAAAGAACAATGAGAGAAAATTATCTCAATGTGTGTGTGTATTTTTTTTGCTCTCCCTCATTTTGCTAGAAAATCAAATATTTAAAAGTGATAGTATTCGATATTCATTGAACTTTTCATAGATGCTATATATAACAAACACTGAAATGTACTTTTCAAATTAGACAAACTAATAATGCCAAAGGTTAGACTAACACTGAATTGATTCAAATAAATAACAAAATTAAATAAAAAAAATGAGTTATATCATAAAACTTACCTTAAAAATTAGGTGCATGATAACAGAAAAAAATGGTAGGGGTGTGCATAGATTTGAAATTAACCTAAAATCTTATAAAACCAAACCGATCAGTTCAGTTCTTGAATTAAAATCAATTAATTTTAATTTTTTTGATTCGGTTCAATTCTCTTTCTTATAATCCTATAGAACCAAAATTGAACTAAGAAAATAAATCAAAAATATAAGGATTCAAACACCAAATCTCAAGAATGTATCTATGTACTCTTACCATTCAGTCCCATACTTTCAATTACATAGATTATTGATTACATTTATTAGTATACAAAAATTGTATTCAACAAATTATCTAATTAATAAAAAAATTTTAAAATTTTTTATTAAAATTATAAAAAATTAATTTAATTATTTTTAAATAAATATATTCATATAAAATTAATGTTGAAATTTATTACTAAATTATTATAAACGTAACTCTTATCTAAAACATATTTATATTTGATTTAGCTAGTAATTTATTAAAAAAAAATACTTCTTAGCTATTGATCTACGTAAAAAAATTAATTAATATATTTATAATATATATTTAATTTGATTTATCATGTTATTTATATAATAATTTAATAAAATTACGTTGTACATGTATTTATTTTAAAATTATTGAATAAGTTAACACTTATTATAAATAAATATATACAAAATATAATTTTATTATATATATAATTTTACTATTATAAAAATTTAATTTCTTTTTTTGTGATGTGTAATATTAATTCGAGTAATAATAAAATATTTTTTAAATAATTTATTGTATATTAATTTTTTTTAGTAACTTATTTCTCTTTTCTTTCTTTCATTCAAGTTTTTATTCATGTATTTTACTATTTTTGTAATTTAATATCATTGATTTTATTTTTATAATTTTTTTATTGAGTTAAATTTATGATTTAAATGAATATTAATAATATTATACTTAAACAATTTTTAAGAGTTTTACAATATAAAATTTGTTTAAAATATTTATAAAAAATAATTAATAAATATAATACTATATTTTAGAACCGAAATTGATCTAAAATTAAATATTAAATAGGGTAGGTTTCACGTCTAAATTTTATAAATCGATTTTATTTAAAATAAATTTCAGTTGCACTTAAAATTAAAATCGAACTTGCAAATGCTCGCCCTTGAAAAATAAACAAAATGGTATGATTGTGAAAGCATAATAAATTAGATTAGGCAGCATGAGATAAATGTATATATTAATGTTTATCCTCTTTGCAGCCCAATAAGAGGCCAATTAATGGCTCTTGGCCAATTAAAAAGCCATTTTAGAAGCTTTTGGAGTAAATTGATGAAAGATCTTCGTGATTGAAAGAATCCAATAGAGCTAATAAGTTGATATTTTTCTTAGGCTTCAAATTTTCTGGGGAAGAAATTATTTTTTGCATTACTGCAAAGTTGAAGGTTCGCAAATTAAAATGTCAGTGATGGTTATTGCCCTCAATAGTACAATGAACTTGTCTTCGTTTTGTTCCATAAAGATTTTGGGCCGTTTCTAGTTATGTCTGACGATGAGTAATAATGTTAAAAGTGCAGTCTAATTGGAAAGAGTGTATTTAGAAATGTGAAAAGTTTATTTAGTTTATTTCTGCAAATTTCAAGGCCCAAATGTTACTGGGTGGAACTCCACATTCAAATGCAAATCAACTCGGCCGCGCGTAGTTCTGCACCTACTGGTCAGAGCATTGGCGTCTCACAGCGACACCAAATTCAGAGAGAGAGAGACAGAGAGAGAGAGAGGGAACTACAACAACCAAGCAATGACTGGTAGGAAAGATTCAATAAACCCCAAATTATATTGCACCGGCCCTATCTCCCTTTAGAAGATTCCACAAATATCCAAACTCCACCGATCACAATCCCTAATTCAATTGAATTCAATTCAATGTCCACCGGCTCCTCATCGACTTCCGTGGACGATGAACTTATTTCTAACCCTAACCCTAACACTAAACCGATTGATGACGAATTGTCTTTTGTGCCTATGATATTGACCGAATCAAACGGCAATGGATTGAACGAGAACGTTCGAAATGATTGTGGTGAGGTGGAAATGGATGTGGAGGGGCCGTCGAGTCCGACTAGTAGTGGGTATGCAGGAGAGAGAGGGACTAGTAGCGAGGGTACGAGTAATTCAAGGATTGATGAGGATGACGAGATACAGGAGGAAGTAATAAATGATGATGATTTTGTTGATGAAGTTTGTGATTCTCCTTCGTCCTCGTGGTTGCCAGGAAAACGCCACGTCGATGAGGTGAGTTGATCGGCTTTGCTTCTCTCTTATTAATTTAATTTTTTTGTTGTATCTAGAGAGGAATTGAATTGTATGAGTTGTCAGTGAATTACTTGCTCCCTTTACATGGCTAAGAGATTTGCTAGGTTGAGTTGTATTGTTTAATTGACAGAAACTTTTTTCCGTTTATAGGGATTGATGAATGATGATGGAGAAATTCTTGCATAATTTATTTATTGCAAGTTTATTGTTAAAATAAATATGAATTAGGAGGTTCTCACTAGGGCATAAGAAGTTAAACACTTAATTAGTAGTTCTAATAAAATCATTGGCTGGGATGTGCTCTGACAGGTTTGAAAATTGTTGCAAAGGATTCTGTAAAAGGGCAGTGGTATGACTATTTTAGTAGAATTGATTGTAGAAAACCATCCATCACTGCACCCACACGTGTGCCTGCACATAAACATTGGAAATTTGAGATGGTGCTTAATCATGCTTAGTCCATAGCCATGTTTCTAGCTGGTTTTTAATTGCAACCACTGAGGATTTGGTGAGCAGCATTGTTTTGTTGCTGGAAGCAGGTCGTGAGTAGTCCAGAGAGGAAAGGAAATATAGCTGGCAAATGGTCATGACTTTTGAGAAAAAGATTGAGATAAGTAAAAGAAACAGACAGTACTCTACTATTCTGCATGGGAACATGGTATGTGGATAAGAAAGGCTGACAACAATAGAATAAGTTTTGCTCCAATGGGTTAATAATTTAACACAGATTCCTTAGACATGATTTATTAGATAGCAGATTCTGTGGCTTGTAATGGAATAATCATACAACTAAAATGTGTGAAGAGTGAAACATGTTTTACCCTTTGATGCTTTTAAATCACTTTCTGTGCCTGTTGTGCACAAACTGCCTACTCAGTGCTCACTATTCTGCTCGCAAATAGCTGTTCCGAACTCTGGTGTTGCCAAAGTTTTGCAAACAACGGTTCCAACCAAATCTCATCTTGTATAAAATGTCTAGTTATATGCATTATCTAATAAGCTTAAGAAGTTTTTTTAACTGACATTATAGAGGACTGACCATGTATGCAAAAGCAGTTCACTACATTTAATGGTTATGATTATACGCTAAAAAGGTCACTTTAAGGAAGGAAACAAAATGGAGAAAAAGAGTTGTCTTGAAATTTTTGCACCATAAAACTTTTTACTGTTGTGTACTTAAGTTCTCAATTCTTGGTCCAGAATTGATGATATGTTATTTGAAACTTTCTCTTTTAACGTACTTTTACTTCAAGGCCTTACTAGCAAAATAAATCTAGAGGATACCTGCAAATGTTATATACATTTTTAATTTTCAATAAAGTGCAGGATGATGCTTCCATATCATGGAGAAAGAGGAAGAAACACTTCTTTATTTTAAGTCACTCTGGTAAACCAATATATTCCAGGTTTGTCTCTTTGAAATTCAGCATCATCTATTACAGAAGTTCAGTTTTATCGTGATGCAAAGCAGAGAACAATCATATACAGTCTGTTCCAGTGTCTCGTATATTTTATTCACCTCTCATTGATTTCTAGATATGGAGATGAACATAAACTTGCAGGATTTTCGGCAACATTGCAAGCAATTATCTCCTTTGTGGAGACTGGGTATGTGGCTGCATCTATTACTTGGTTTATGTCAACGAACTATATGTTGAAGCCAAATCATATGCTTAGTGTGTGTGTGTGTGTGTGTGTGTATATATATATATATGTATTTGTTTTTTTTCATTCTCCGAAGGTCAAACTTATGCAAGAAGTTTGGTTGTTACCTCTGTTAATCACTTCAATTTTTTTTTTCTTTCAGGGGGGATCGTGTCAAATTGGTTAGGGCAGGAAAGCATCAGGTCGAATCTCATGTTCTCTTCTATTTGCTGATTTTCAATTCTTTTTTACTTTGAGATTTACCTTTTTGATATATCTTTCTATTATGGGATGTGAAAGTTGGAATTGTGTTTTCATTCCCTTGCTTATATAATGTTGATTTAATGATTGTTAAATGTGTTTCATCATCTTTATTCTTAGAGTTCACACTGGTTAAAAGCAAATATGTTGGTTGTTTTAAAGTTTTGATGAGCTTGCTGATATTCAATAGCTTCATGCAGGTCATTTACAAAGGTGTAAAGAGGATATTTCTTAAGAAAAAAGTTGTTTTACATGTTGAAAAGTGTAGCATGTGTTACTTATGCAATTTGCTTTACTTCCTAAAAGCAATATCTATTATTCTTTATCTTGTTGGAGGAACAGAATACTAGAGAGTTGAAGCATGAAAGAGAATAGTTTTCACAAAGTCAAGTCTTCAGTTTTTGCAATCAATTGAATTAGATTGGGGTGACATTTTTTGTGTCCAGGTGGTTTTTCTTGTGAAGGGACCAATCTACTTAGTTTGCATCAGCTGCACAGAAGAGCCTTATGAATCATTAAGGGCACAATTGGAGCTTCTTTATGGCCAGGTAGAATTACACTCTCTTCAAAAATTTGAATTTCTGGTTGCCCCGTTTTACTGTTTGGATGTAGCACTACACAAGCTTGTGATTGTTTTCTTTGCTAGTTACCTTTTATATTATCGGCCTAGTATTGTTTAAATGAACCAAAATTGTTCTGATTGCCATTCCACTATCATTTGATTGATTGTGATGTGAATGCAGATGATACTTATTTTAACAAAGTCCATAAACAGATGTTTTGAGAAGAATCCAAAGTTTGATATGACTCCATTGCTTGGGGGAACAGATGTTGTCTTCTCATCACTGATCCATTCGTTCAATTGGTCAGTTTTTTTCCCTCTTTTGGGTTACCAGCTCTTCTTTGGAATTATGTATCCTCTCCGAATTGTACTTTATCCATAATTGAAATCTATTTTATCTATTTGTCTTAAGAAAAATTAACAAAGCATGGATCTCATGGCTGGATGTTTTTGAAAGAAATTCTAAAATCAATTGGAAAACACTATTGATGTTGGACTGCTTGGTTTGTCTGCTCATTTGCTTTTTGAGTGGACGCAAATTGATGAAAAGTTGAAGAATCTTAGGATTTAGCAAAACAGGAATGTTTGAAGATTTTCATATTTAAGCTTCTTTTGTTAAAAAAAAAATAATTGTAAGGGGATTTGTGCTGGGGTTGATAAGGATCTGGTATAGGTAAATGGTGGTGTCATATGGTATGGCTTTGTGGCTGTAGTGAAATTAGTCAAGTCATCCACATTGAATCGGTTCTTCAACTGTAAAAGTGAGTTTTGATATTTATTTGTTGTCAGGAACCCGGCTACATTCCTTCATGCGTACACTTGTCTTCCCCTTGCTTATGCAACAAGACAAGCTGCTGGTGCTGTATTGCAAGATGTTGCTGATTCAGGTGTCTTTTTTGCATTATTAATGTGTAAATACAAGGTAAAATATCCTTCATTTCTCCCTTCTGTCACTGTATGTAGACAGACCAATTCAGTAGGTTTACTGCTATAGGCATTTTAATGGCCTGAAGCTTGATTGACAGGTTGTCAGCCTCATTGGTGCACAGAAAGCCTCTCTTCATCCTGATGATATGTTGCTACTTTCCAACTTTGTCATGTCATCAGAATCATTTAGGCAAGTACAATCATCTTGCTAGATACTATGTCTTTGACAATGTAATATAACCAAGGAGGGTATGGAAAGGTCTCTTGGTTATGCTTCATATTGATTAAATTTTATTCTTTTTGAGGGACCTTAACATTTGTTGCCAAATAGATCACTAGCTGATTAAGATGTTGATAGGTGAGCTCACTCATTGTTTATATGCATTTTCAAGATTAAGTTCATAAGTAGATTTATCATATACCTCTGAAAGTTCATACTGTAATGAATATTTTATTTTAGTCATCTCCTTGCTTTGCTTCACCAACAAAATGTGCACTTTAACATGCTTGTATTAATTTATTGATTCCCGTATTAACTGTTATTCTCTCTTACTTGTCAACCTTCTTTCTCTCATATTGAACTCCTTGGCATCAGCCAATTTCATAAGAGTCCATAAGGACACCATGCTTATACTCCCATTCCAAGTGCTTGGTCCTTTTCAATATCACCTATTTATATGGATGATCAAGCATAAAAGTTACTTTGTTTTTTACATCAGTAATGCTTGGCTTACAAAGTTTGTATTCTAATTGATGTGGCCCCAGGGAACGACTAGGACACTTTAGGTAGTTGTTGACTTCTTATTCCCTCATTGATGTGACAATTATGTAGCACCAATCAGTGAGTGAAAAGTGGCACATCAATTGGGATTGGACCCAAATGTTTATGATATCTAAACACTCCTGTGTGTTGAGTCTCACTTGTATTTTTTAATTTTTGCAGGACGTCTGAATCTTTCTCACCAATTTGCCTGCCAAGATATAATCCCATGGCATTTTTGTATGCTTATGTCCATTATTTCGATGTGAGTGAGACAAGGATTAACAAAATTTATTTTCATGAAAATTCAACTACTTTAATTTAGTCTTTGATTGTAAGAGGCATCGTGTATTGTAATTATCTCATACACATTCAACAAGAATCACTGCATGTTGATCACATTGAGGCCTAGAGAAATTATATAGCGATTTTATGTGCTTGTGGCAGGTTGACACATACCTGATATTGCTTACTACTAGTTCGGATGCCTTTTATCATCTTAAAGATTGCAGGTAAAACTTGATTTTGAATCTGATAAATAGTGCTAGTGGATGTGGGCAAATATAATGCAACTTCTAAGATCAAATGAACAGACACTTTCAGGCTAGTGGAACCTTATGATTGGGATACTTTTTTTATCAAACAGAATATGTTAGACCCACAAGCAAAAGAAAAATCAATACTATATTGGAATGTAGTTCATAAGATATTACGTTTTCCCTACTGAAGTATATCAAGACTAAGAAATTTTATTGAAATTTTATAGAATTCGTATAGAAATGGTTCTTTTGAAGTCAAATGTTCTTAGCGAGGTTCAGAGGTCCACAATAGAAGGGGGAATGCGTGTTGAGGATTTGCCTGTTGACCCGTTGCCTCGTCCATCTATGTCCCATCGTTTGAGTCAGCAGAGGCTTTTAACAGATTCTCCTGAAAGATTTGAAAAATCAACTGTTGGCATTGGTGGTCCTACAGGACTATGGCATTTTGTCTATCGTAGTGTATATCTGGATCAATATGTTTCTTCTGAGTTCTCATCACCAGTTAGCAGCCATCAACAGCAGAAAAGGTAATTGTTGAATCTTTCACCAGCTATTGTAGAATTCTTTTCACGGTGAGATATTTTGAGCTTATTGTTGTAAGTTGCATACTGGTTTCCTGTGTTGCAGATTGTATAGAGCATACCAGAAACTTTACTCTTCAATGCATGATAAAGGAATTGGACCCCATAAAACACAATTTAGAAGAGATGAAAATTATGGTAAAATTTTCCTCCCATGGGATGTGTTATAATTGATGATACTTTTTAATTTTAGTACACAACTTATTATCTGCATGAGCAGCTGCATTTTGCGACACTATCTTTCATTTCTCACAAATTTAACAGAGTTTGACCATAAATGCCATCTCAAACCAAGGATTTATTGAATTTTTGTAAAAACTGAATTTCACATCATACTTGTTAGAAAATGATGCTAAGTGGTGAGGCTGGTCCCATCTGTAAAATGTGTGTTCTCATCCCACCAAGAAAGGCATTTTCAAAGTAATTCTCTTTTACATGGGTTGGAATCATTTATGTTTTTGGATTTGTAAACCTAGTATTTTCTTTGATTACCTAAAACTGAAGTTTTGTGGCTAATTTTGGAAGTCATGCCCCATATGGTTTGGGAGTGAACAACTATTACTGTGGCTGTTGCAGTTTTCTTAGTTATCAAGTTTGGACTTTTGTTGACTGAACTCCTTTTGCAAATATTGTTTAATTTAATTTCTTCTTTGAATCGCACTTGTTCATATTTGTATTAATAATACTTGATCAGAAGGCTTTGCTGTTGAATTTACATGATCACTTTCATTTGGCAGTTCTGCTCTGCTGGGTCACTCAGGATTTTGAACTTTATGCAACATTTGATCCACTTGCAGATAAGGTTTGATTTTTATCATGGAGATGAGTGATTTATTGTTAATTTAACTTGTACAAACCATGCAAACTTGTTGGCCCTAATCTCTTCCAAATGATACAAAGAACTTAAATATTGAAGTGTTCATGATAATTACTGGTCCCGCATAGTTCTATATGGAAATATATTGTTAGATAGGGTATAGAATGTTGATATCCAGGAGACCGCAGGAATTGCTTTATCTTTTCCCTTTTAAAATGTGCTATGCTTCAAGTGTACTATTGTAACGTGAAACTACAATTGACTGTGCAGGCTTTGGCAATAAAGACTTGCAATCGGGTTTGTCAGTGGGTGAAAGATGTGGAAAATGAGATTTTTTTGCAGGGAGCAAGCCCCTTTTCATGGTGACATCCGAATTTATTTTGATGCACATTATGTACCCTAGTTTTCTTTATTTAACAATAGCCTTGGTAATTATTTTAATTTTTTTTCCACATGCACTGTGTTTGCACAAACCCAATGATTTTTTTTAACCTAATTGTATGATTCTGACTCACCTTCATCTAAAGGTTAGCATCCTTTGGTGTCATCAGCATAACTTGTAAAACTAGTCCTAGAGTTATCAACCAAATAGGTAAAAGCAGTTTCCAAGCTATACAATATATGGTGCAATGGAAAAGGCTAATTTCGCCAGCCAGATGCTTGAAATTTTGTTTTACGCGTGTGAAGGTGCCATTCTGCCATCAGATATGAAGTTGAGGTGGTACCAAAAGCACGCATGTTACTACCTTTTGTTATGAATGTTTTCTTCTTTTTTTTTTCTTTTTTTTCATATATTATGCCTTTTGTTGCCTTCTGGTTCTGGAGGTAATTCAATAATTTAAATGCTGTTCGACAAAAGCAGTTTTCCTGTCCATCAGAAAATACAATTTGACTGATCACTGATGTCACATTACTTCTAATTATTCGGTCCTGTCCTGTCCTGTCCTGTCCTGTCCTGTCTATAGAAAGCAAAGCACTACAAAAGGATTTAGACAGAGCAATCTTTGCAAGATCAACAATCAAAATTTATCCTACGGTTAGGCATAAGCGGTGACCCGACCAACAGTAATTGAGCCAGATCTTCGTTTGGGCAGGCCCCGTAACTGTTTCAACGGTTAACTGCAACTTGCTTCCTCTGGAATGATTAACACGATCCCCACCTGGATGGATCCACCAAAGCAAAGCAAAGCAAAGGATTACATCCGTCAGTTTTAGTTTAAGTTATTTTGTTGCTGAAATATTTCTTTCTTTTTCATTTTGCTTTGCAACTGTAGCAGCATTTAATTGTGTCATTTTCGTATCGTACCGGGTTTCATTTTTCAGTCAAGTACCTTAGTATTAAAGACACCTTGTCAATTGGAAGCTGTCATAGTGAACACTTCAAAAAACATGTACTCAAAGAGAGAAGTAAAAAATTTTGAATGTCACCTGGAATTAGCGACTATTACTAGGCCACGGGAGTAGGTTTCCAATAGAGCAGGGCCCGACTAAGAAATGAGGTTTTAAAGTTTTTTTTATTCTTTTAAAGAAAAAGGTTAAATGAACAAATTTTAAATAATAATTTATAAATTGTGAGATTAAGGCTTTTCTTTTTCAAAGTATATTGTTGATGTCAAAATTTACGTATTTGTGCACGTATAACAACCCAAGGAGTAAAGTAAAGCCGTTAAAGTATGTATACTCGGAACAAGTAAACAATAAATGAATACTGGAAGAGAACACTAGGCGATGAAAACTTAAGAACAAAGCCATTACAAGTATACTCTGAACGAGTAGACAATAAACGAGGACTCAAAAGAGAACAAAAAAGTGATAAAAACTTGCTGCTAACGTAGTTTCTCCACCTTAATTGTTTCATCACGGTAGTGTTCGGCGGGCTTAACCAATCCAACAATGACTAAAAGTTTTTGAATAAAATAAAATTTTAATTAAAAAAATAATAAAAATTATAATTTTTCATAAAAAAAAAAAAAAAATATGTAAAATTAGAAGAAACAAAGAAAAACAAAAAAATATATTATAAAAATTTAGCTTACTTTAATTTTTGATATATAAAATAAAATATAAGAAAAAATATATAGAAATCTCATAATAGAGAGAAATGAAACAAGTTGAGTAGTAGAGAAAAATAAATTATAAGAAAAATAAGTAAATATTTATCATTTTTTTTATCTTATTTTACAACTCGTTAGCTAAATTTTATTTTATTTTTCTTAAAGAACCAAGCACATTATATCTTAATGTTCCGTGCTTCTAATATTTTCCTAAAAAAGATTTTTTGTTGTAATATTGTTATTTCACATAGTGAAAGTTATTCTTTTTATAATAAGTTTTTTTGTGTTAAGTTTTTTATTTTGTAATATTTTAATTTTGCACTAATTATTATAGCATATACAATTATATTTTAGTCACACAAAAATAGAAAAGAATTATTTATATAATGATCATTAATGTTCGAATTATCATTAACCAAAATTTAGAATTTAAGAATTTGACCCCCCATATGATAATGACGACGAGGGATGTTACATTATTTCTATTGTTATCTGCGTCTTTTGCCGATGTCCACAATAGTAATGGTAGTACACCGCCTGTCTGATGACAACATCATACGGTGATCGTATTTTTAATCTGTATATATTTATTAATGGTAATTCAAAAGTGGATCGTGAGTTGCACGCACAGCCGAGTAAATCACGAAACGAAGAATTCCAATGATGACAGCAGTGATTCCGACAAATGATAATTATCAAAAGTCGGGTATCGTGGACGATCGACGTTTATATTCAGAGTAGTGATACTTTCGTGTTTTTATTAATTAGTATTAAATATATATTTTTAAAATAATAATAATAATAAAACATCTTATGATAAAAATAATTGCCAAATAATAATACAGGATAATGGAACAGAAAAATAGTAAGATAATGATATCAAAAATGATTGCGAACTATTTTATTTTTAAATTAGTTAAAAAGTGAGTTAATAGCGTCATAATGGTTTTAAAATTTATGTTAAAAAAAAAATTTTAAAAAAAAAAAAATCAAATAAACAACATTTTTCCTCATGGATTCTACTTAGAAATGTTAGAATCAAAGTCACTTGTGATAATTATTTTATTTATTAATTTATCGTTGCATTTCACCCATTTTAAGTTGAATTAAAATAATTTATCTCTAAAGGTGTTATAGGAGAATTTGAACCTTAAACTTTTATTTTTGTTGTAAGAGGTTAAACTAATTGGAGTCTAATCAATTCCTCTAAGATCAATTTTTTTTTTTAAAAAAAAAAAGGATACTAATATTTTTACCCATAAAGTTGGGCGACCATAATTCAAGTATGTCATCATAGAATTCTAAATTTTATTATTTTGATCAAAAAAATATCTTATTTATTCTCATGCATTTAAAATAAAATTTAGTTTCACATGTTTTTTTTTTTTAAAAAAAAAACTTTGATTGTTTAAATTAAAAAAAAGGTTAAAAAAGAAAACCTACACTTATGTTTTGTATCTAAAATGATTTGCGATACAATCATAAGAAAAAATCTATTTTTCTTAGAATGTTAAGTTTTATCATCAAATTATTTATAGTAATAAATGAAAAATTAAAAGAAAATAAATCATATCTTGATTTTGGATATACATATTGGTTAAAAAAAAATGAATTTTGATTTATTGTGATGAATTTAATTATGATTACTTGCTGATTGTTAAAATATTTGTAGGCAACAATAAAATTAGTGTGTATTGAAAAAAAATTTCTTTTATTTCTTATCAACTTCTTCTCTTCCTGTTCCTCTAAGTGAAGGAAATAATGAACAAGTAATTATATAGTCATTCTGTGGTAATTTTTTATGAGACCTTTCAACTTAATACGAATATAATACAAAATTTATAAGTTTAAATTAATATAAAATAATACAATTATTAATAAGTAACGTGATATTATTAATTATATTATTTATTTTAAAAAATTTAATTATATTTAAAATAAAAAAATTAGTATGCGATAAAATATTATCATAAATATTATAAATATATATTAAATTATAAATTAATAAAAATATTAAATAAATAACACGATTATAATTTATTTAATTATTTAATAATTATATTGAATTAAAATTTTTATTTTTTTACACAATTTCATTAAAAAGAAATTAATCTGAGTTGATTTATTTTGATACAAAACAAATATAATATGTTACGAATAAAAAAAATTATTTAAATTATTACACTTATAAAAGGAAAAAAAAAAAAAAGAATTGTAAGTTTGAAAGAAAAAAATTTTGTTTGTATGTTTTTTTTTTAAATTTCTAATTATTAATTTTTGTAAGTCTGAATGGCTAACGATAGTAACGTTGTGGGAATGAAGTGGCGCTTTGAATTATTTATCTTTTGGTGGAATGGAAAACGCGTCTTGAGGCATCAAAGGTTGCGTTAGTTTCATTTATTGCCCGCCCTTCCTTATTTTGTCAAATCAATTAATTAAATCCAATCTTACTTACAACTACTTTTTCAAATAAACGATAATATTATATAATAAATAATAATTATAAAAAAAATTATTTATTAATAATAAATAAAAAAATTTAAATAAATTTTATTTTTAATTAATATAATAAAAAGTATATTTTTTTATTTATTATTAATAAATAATTTTTTTATTAATTAAATAATTTTATTTTATTAATTATACTTACTCGTAATAACATATTTTTGTTTAAAATGAGATGTATTTATGAGATTTCAACGGTCAAACCTCATCAATATCGGAGATTAAAAAAGCAGTGTCCCCCATTCAAATTGGAGATAATGAGGCTAGTGTTGATTCTATTCTTAAAAAAATATACCATGATGCCCTCCCCCACTCTCGTCTCTTTGGTCTCTTGATAAGGGTAATTTTGTAATTGAAGATCCTCGATGTGTGAGATTCCAATCCTTGGTCCTCTCGACTTCCGCCTTGTGCAATATGAATAGTCAGTCAGTCAGTCAGTCCCTCGGTCATCATCATCGTGCATCCTTTCACAAAAATAAAAGAGTGTGGACGTCCCTACCTTTTCATTTTCGTGCGCCCATTCAACCACGTGACCTCCGTCCAATATGACGTGATTGCCCACACAACACAACACCAGCTTCGCCCCGTGACCATTCCATTCATTTTCTCCTCCATTTCTATTTTTTATATTAAAATAATATTATCCGAATATTCAAAATCTTTTTATTTTTCCTATCAATAATAATAACAATAATAATAACAATAATAATAAGAAGAAGAAGATTAGTAGTAAGAGATCATCCTAACCTCCTGTGTTATATAGTTGGTAATCAATGCTTCTAGATAAAAACTCTAGCATTTTTACTATGACTTGTATAATTATTTTAACGTAATTGGCGGTAGAGCTAAACCTAGTCGATGCCATCATAATAGTAAGTTTGGACTACTTTTGTTTGGATGGATTTTTATCCAAAATCTAAATTGACAATCTAAACTAATAGTAAAAGGCAAACTAATCTCATCTAATAATTTAATTTGTTCATTTGGATTTAAATTTAAAATATTAAATAATTATAAAATCTAATTAATTTAAAAAAATATATAATATTTATTGTTAAAAAAATAATTATTCATAAAAAATATTTATTATCTTTTTATCGTTTTGAGGTGTGTTTGTTTGTGATAAATTATTATTTAATTTATTTTATAAAAATTATAATTTTTTTTTATTAACATTGAACAAATAATTTATAGAATTATACCAAATTATTTTTTTTATCACCAAAAAAGTATGAAACATACATATTAATTATATAGTACAAGAAAATCTAAACTAGATAATCTCATTAAAGTATCAAAATTAAAGAAAATAAGGAAATATTAATTATTATTTTTATATTAATAAAAACCAACACTAGTAAATTTTATAATCAAAATTATTAACTTTTTGCATTTTTTAAAAATTTTATGAAATAAATTAATTGATTAATATTGTAAAACAAAAGAATTTATTTTGTGACTCAGATAAATTCTTTAGTAAAAAACTTTTATAAAATAAATAGTTAATATAGAACATTCTCTAATTTTACTATTTTTATTAAAAACATATAAATGTAAAATAATTTTAAATTTTTTTAAAATTTATTGAATTGATTTAATTTGATCGATTTAAATTAAGTTTAAATAAAAAATTGAATAAGTAATTATTAATTTAATTTTTTAAAATTTGAATAAATTTAATATATTTTCAAACCAATCTATTAATTAAGTGTTATGAACTTATTGATTAAATATTATATAATATAATTACTTTATTTATTTATTAAAAAAAATAAAAAAATAAGAGATCTATGTTTTCTTCACACCCAAGAGTTGGGTAAAATTGGAATGACATTTAAAATTGATTTATGCATTGCATATATTAATAAGTTTTAAATTTTAAAAAAAAATTTAAAAATAAAACTGTGTAATCTTATGCAATTTAACTTTATTCATTAGGAATATTTGAATAATAATAATAATGTAAAAAATAAATAAATAATAAATTATGGGGGGGGGTTTGGGGGGCATGTAGCTACTAACAGTAGAGGTTGGAGTCCATTCTTTTAATTCTTTCTTTTATTCATTGGTAATAATGAGAGTTGAAGACTTTTTAATGCTGTCTGCTCCTATTATCATTAATTTACCTATGTATTTTTGTAAAAAAGTCATTATGAAAATTAACTAATCAAATATGGGTGGGGGAGAGAGAGAGAGAGAGAGAGAGAGAGAGTCTTCCTTTCAATCACGTTCAATTAATATTAATTCCATATTTCAATATGATTTCATTAAATTAAAACTTAGAATTCTTATTTTTATAAATAGGTGAGTTTCATTAATCAGCCTAACCCTAACGTTCAGTTGAGTTGACCCTCTTCTCTCCTGATAAATAAAACCATTTTTATTATTATTATTATATCAAATTCCTCCATTAAAATATTAATCCCCCACCACCTTCATTTGTCGCCATTTACCTTACCCAGTCCCCCCAACACCTCTCTCTCTCTCTCTCTCTCTCCTCCTGTATCTGCTACTCCCATACAAACAAACCAAAACCCCTGAAAGACCTTTCATCCTCACACCCGACCCACCCGTATTACTTCCGATCCGATCCCTAATTCTTTCTCCCACAACTCCCCCATGGAATAAACACAAACAACAAGTGATACGGTGCGTGGGTCTGTTTGGAGTTGTAGAAAAAAATAGTTCGAAATGTACAAGAACCAGCTGCAAGAGCTGGCGCAGAGGAGCTGCTTTAATCTCCCCTCCTACACCTGCATTCGGGAAGGTCCCGACCACGCACCCAGATTTAAAGCGACTGTTAATTTTAACGGCGAGATCTTTGAGAGTCCCCACTATTGTTCTACTCTCCGCCAGGCCGAGCACTCCGCCGCTGAGGTCGCTCTCAACTCTCTCTCTATCCGTGGACCCTCTCCTTCCCTCGCCGCCAGGATTCTGGTTAGTTCACGCCCCCTTCCTTCCCTTTTGGATTGTCTGGCTCGCATTTTTAGCCTTCCCTCACTAGGGTTCCATTTTTAAGGATTTTGGTTCTTCTCTCTTAGCTGATCAGTAAGTAATTATAGCAGAAATTAAGCAAAATTTGAACTCTGTGAAGGAAAATGAAAAAATTCCTGACGATCAGCTGCCATAGTGCTTCAGTTTTGTCCGGCTGTGATCGCCGGAGATTCAACCTAAGATTACTTGGTCTGTTGGTTGGAAATGACCACAATGCCCCTTTATTTGCACTCGCGGTTACGAAATGAGTGGGATTTTCTGACTTGGGTGACGACAATCAAGTGTGCTAATTATTTAGAAAATCTTAAAAGAAAGAATGGGAACTCGGAAGTTTCCGGGTGAGAGAGAAGAAATTGTTTGCTAAAGGACTAATCTGTAGTTGTTTGTCTTTTTATCTGGAAAACAGCTGTACTTCGCGTTCCTGGTGTTATTAATTTGACCTGTGGGGGCATTTCGGTCATGATAATTTTATGGGTTATGGTGACTTCCGGGGGGTTTTCGTTCCTTTTCCGAAGAGTATGAAGTTGAAAGATGTTTGGTTACGGTCCCAGAGCAATTTTCATAGATTACCAAAAATTTGAAGTTTTTTTTTTTTTTTTAAAAAATATGTATATAAGTTGATTATAATTTCATACAAAACAACATGTATCAGTAGGATAAATTCTTCTTGCCTTAGAACAGAAAATTTTCCCTTATCTCTGTTTGCACACTTTGATACTAGAGGAAGGATGTGGTTCTACTTCAATCCGCCATATCATTTTGGACGTTCATTTTTGTTGGTGATGCGTTTTAGTTATCTTACATAGAACGTATGCATCTCCTGCTTCAAATTTTTTCTTTCTACAACTGTTTGCTCCTGTGGTGCAATATTTTATCCTTCCAGATTCTAAACATGAGAATAACTCCTGGGTATCAGAAATTACAGGGCTTTTAAATTTCAACCTACAGATGAAACTAGTTTGTAAACATAATTTAGTAGTTGTCTTTCTGCTGTCATAATCTCGTTAGTAGACTGCCTGCTTGATAGCTGCCAAAGTACAAAAAAGAAGGGACAGAAGAGAGAAAAGAAAATTCTGTAATAACCATACTAGATAATAGATGGTGAAAATTTTCCACAATATTACTTTTGTATCTTTATGTCTCTCTACTATTTCCCTTCACTTTGTGTGCTTGATTGCAGCTGTATCTAGTTTTTTTGTTTGATACCAGTTAGTGTGTTCTGTGGCTAGGATGAGACAGGGGTATACAAGAACCTCTTACAGGAAATTGCACAAAGAGTTGGAGCTCCGTTGCCACAATACACGACTATCAGGTCGGGCCTCGGACACCTGCCCGTGTTTACGGGGATCGTAGAGTTGGCCGGAATAACATTTACAGGGGAACCTGCCAAGAATAAGAAACAAGCTGAGAAGAATGCGGCTATGGCAGCTTGGACATCTCTAAAACAATGTGAGTTTTTGCCTGAACTTTCTTTAGGCAAATTGTTTTGATGATAGAATATAATTCAACTGAGATAAGCCTGGTTCTGCCCCTCCTTACCATCATTTTACATCAGAGCCAACTCATATTCTGCCTTTTACAACATTCTGGATAAACATTTATGTAATTTTTATTTAGATTTTTCAATGGACATAGTAACCACTAAGATGTCTGAAATATTAGTCTAGAACGCATATGCTGAAGGGTAAATTACTTTTTCTTTCACTTTCCCAGTGGCAAAAGAAACTGCAAGTTCTTCATCTGAACCAGAGAATAATGACGAGTTGGAACAGATTACAATAGCACGGGCCTTAATGAATTACCGCTTGAAGGAAAAGATGGCCAAGGCAAATTGCCTTGATGCTCCATTACCATTTTCAAGAAAGTTCTCTGTTCAGAATCCTAGACCAACAAGTCCACAGCCTCCACCGGCTACCACATCAAGAATTCTTCCTTTAATTTGCCCTAAGACAGCTTCTCGACACAGACCATCATCAACGGTGGCAAATGACAGACCTGTGCTGCCTTCACAACTGTCTGGCATAGAAGGCCGTATCACGCGGCCACATAAATTCCCTGCTGCAGGAGCCGCACCTTATGTTCCCATACGACAATATAGGAATTCTTCTCATGGCATTGCACCACCAGTGACAGTAAGAACTGCAGTGCCTTGTTTCTCAGCACCTCCACATCCACCACCATCTGTGCTTCCCTCTCAAGTGATGCGGGTCCCACCTGTACGAATTGCACCTCCTGTTACTATCAGACAGTCCGTGCCAGTATATGCTGCTCCATCAGTTCACAAGGATGATTCTTTAACTATCCGCAAAGAAGATTCTCCTGCCACTGTTATTCCTGCTGCCACAAGAGAAGATGATGATCCTCTGACAGCTATTTCTTCTGCCATTCTGAAAGATCTTCCAATTGTTAGTGCTCCTGCCATACAGAAGGACAATGTTACAGCTGCTACTGCTCCTGCCATACAGAAGGACGAGGTTCCAACTGCTACTGCTCAGAAGGAAGAGCCTTCAACTATTATTGCTTCTTTTCTTCGGAAAGAAGATACTTCAAACTCTACTGCTCCTTCCCTTATAGATAGATGTACATTGACTCAAGTAGAGAAGAGAGTCCTGAAAAGTATGGAGGAAACTGAAGTAGTGCAGAGCTTGGGACAACTTAAGATCTAATGCGTGTTTAGGGGTACGGGGAACAGGAGGAAACAATTCTAGGGGTTTATGTGTTGGGCTTAAGTTGGTTTTGTTAAATTCTCTCATCATGTCATATGAGTGTTTGTATTTTGTCCTCCGTTTTTTTTTTTTAAATTTGTTTGCCATATTACTTTTTGTTTTGTTTTGTTAGAAGACACAGTATCTGCAGGCTACATTAGTACGTGAAGGCAGATATCGCAATTCAGGAGCAGCGGTGTCCACTTATTTGCTCATACACTTATTACTCTTTGCTCCTGTTTTGTTCATGTTAAGTTCTAACCGATGTCTCGCAGCTTGCAGGAGCAGCAGCCGAGGACGGTTTATTATGCTGCTCTTCTTAACTTTGAGGACCCAGAACGATAAATTTGGAAAAATGATTTGTTCTTGAGACCGACATTACTACGGTTTGGCTACCCATAACCCTTAGAGAGAGAGAGACTAATAACATTAACAACAATTCATATGCTAATCAAATATATAGCGCGTCCCAAATGACCGTGCTAGCTCTCTGTCAAAGAGAATTTGGAGCACCTTGTCTGAAAATGTCAAGATGAATTCACAATGTTGTGAAATGATGCTGAGCTCATCATTATATTATGAATAAATTAATTATCTTTTTCTGAAAAATGAAAAAATTGGATTAAGCAATAATCAGAGTTGAGATAGGAGGTCGCAATTGGGACTGCGGCTTTTATGATATTAATAGAGTGGGTGACTAATCAAATCCTAAAACGTGACAACTGAAGTGGGGTTTCAACTCTTTTTTTTTTTCAACTTTATTCCTTGCATTTCCTGCTGCACTACAATTACATAAATTGTGTGGCTCTTTTTGAGATTTGACAGCCGATTGAATTGGATTTATGGGCCACGGCTGAGCTTTCTTTTTCAAAAAGACAATAGCTAAACTTTCAAAGAGGCCAGAGTTTTGTCCACATCTACCATAGATAACCATCGGGGCATGGGCAAAGGCAAGGCACACATTCACTTGATTACCCACTACAACCTGGAAAATACAAATCCTTTCCAACATATATTCCCTCCGTGCTTTTTATTTGCCAAACTAAATACTCACCCCATTGAATAGTTGAATAGTACATATATAATTAGGATTCACTGTGAACATAATAATAGATGTGGGTTTGATATTCTTGTCCTTTTTTTGTTTTTGTTTTTTATTTGTTTAAATAGCTCTGATGAAAGAAAATGATAATTGTTTCGTAGTAGCATGAATTTGGAGTTATTAAAGTTGGTCAGAGATGCTTCCTAAAATAGAGTGTCACAAAAATTACGATCATAGAGCAAACAGTCCTTTTCATTTTGATTAAAAGAAATGGTTTAACTGCCAAATTCTATGCGTCCGTTTCAAAGTTTCAAACTCACAATAGATTTTTGTTTCCAGTATTCATTAGGTGGGCGGATTCCATCTACCACGGTGAGAGTACATGCTTTATTATTTGACAACTCTTGGCTAATAGTACTGCTCTCTCTTTCTATTTTTATTTACAATATGAATGTTCTTTTTCTATTTAAATGTTAAATTTGTTAATTAAAAATTTGAAAACAATGAAAGAAATTGTGTTTAGATTATATTTTGAAATAATCCAAATTATTTTTGAATTGAAATTAATTAACACCTGTAGCTAGTTCTTCTTTTTATTCTCATTTATTATTTCTGTTCATAAACAACAGTGATAATAGGGTTTGGAAGATCATGATGAAGCAAAGTCCTCTTTTCTACAAATAGAGGAACCTGAAATTGAAATGTGTGTGCATTATTGAGCCTCGTGAATACTTAACAAGTGTGCTGTCATTTCCCTTCGATTTCTGAAATTCTCTCAATACTTTTTGATCCATTGATGAACATGCAGATTGCGTATGCAGCAGACCAGCTACCCCATGTCCAGCCAAACATTACTACTCGGTTCTTAACTGCAGATTTTCATCTGCCCCTGCTTCTTTTCACTTTATAGATTTAGGGTTCTATATTATTTGAGTAAAGTTGGGATACAGCAGCGGGGCTCTAATCTTTAAGCCGCTACATATTCGATCACATTTTTGACTAAATTAAAAGATATAGTAGGCGTAACGTTATAGTGCGGACCGAGCCGATGAGGAACAAGAATTTACTACTGAAGAAAAAAGAAGAAAGACACGAAATCCACCAGAATCATGTAGTAAAACAGAAAGCTGCAATAAATACGAGAACACCCCGACTGCACGTATCACCCCAAGAAATAACCAAGAAATAGAACATGTAATATTGGATTTACAAGAAAGAAGGAACTCCTGTTTCAAATAAAAACCTGAAGTGTTGTCCTAAATCAACCCTGTCCCTTACCTCTTTATAATAATAAATACTGCAATTAATTTCAACCAAAACTAATCACGGTAATAATCATTAGTATTTCCTCTGTTGTTAGTAATTTGGTAGACAAAGTTAAAGAGATGGAATGTCTTGAGACTGCAGAAAACAGCAGCAGAAGAAGTGAGTGCTTGCACGCATGCATGCATTATGTGGTAGAAGGTCGAACCAAGCTGAAGCTGAAGATTATCTTATAATCCTTACGAATTGCGAAAGATTAATAATGTTTTAATCAAACAAGAGGCAGTTAATTAATTAATGATGGTTACTGAGTTTTAAAATTATCTACTAGTAGTTAATAATAATAGGGGTAAGAGCGTATGGGAGTGTGGTGTTTACGAGAATTTTATCTAAATTATTTGTATTATTAATAATTTTTATTAATTAAAAAATTAAAAAAATTAATTAAAATAAAATTTAAAATTTTTATTGCCTTTTGTACTTATGTATTATTGAATATTTAAAAATTAATGATGTAAAAGATTAGGGAAAAAAAATCTTAACTCCATACCAAATGACTAATTTTGCTTGAGCAATGCTACCCCCCTGATCACCAATAACACACAAACTGTTATCTTTATTCGTTAGTGGGTTAAAATGCTTAACGGTGAAAACAACAGAGTAGAGCATGCAGGAAATGAAATCAAATTAAATTTTAATAATAATAACAAAAATAAGTGTGTGTGGACGCCCAACGACCAAAGGTAATGGAGGAGAGAATTACCAAGCAAAGCAAAGCAAAACAAATTACTCTTCCAATTATATATATATATATATATATATTTGTTGATGTCTTATATTTTTATAATATTAATGATTTTTTAAAAATATTTTATTTTCTTGGAAAAGTAAAGTGAGGCGGAGAAATGGTCACAGAGTGGCAATCTTGGGACGTGGGGTCAAGTTTCCACTTCCAACGACACCGGCCCTCAAAGCAAAGCCCCGCCACCTTTCTATTCATTTACGCAACACTGGTTTTCTTTTTTTTTTAAAAAAAATAAAAAGTTTTAAAAAAAAATAAAGGGGGGGTGAATGGATAGCGATGGGGGGACAGACAAGAAGGGCCCACATGATTGGACATGGAGATGGAGCCCAGAAAAGCGTTACGGAAGCACTGGAATTATTCCTTTCCTATGAGAAAAGCAATCGCTCATGCCTAAAGCAAGGATGGTCACCTTCCACCACCACCTCCAGCCCCACCTCCATTACCCCATTACCTTAGATAAGCTGTAGCAATATCACTATATGAAAACATGATCAATACTAAATTAAAAAAAAAAAAAAAAACAAAAGTTAACAAATAGAAGAGGGGTCGGGGGGGACAAAGTGGAAGAATGTTTATCCCATCACATAAAGTTTTTTTTTTTTTTTTTTAGAAAAAAAAAAGAGAGAAAAAGATACCGATTTAACTTTCTTATTGCTCATCATATCTCATTCATTGTACTACATTTATTATTCTTTTATATTTGTGGAATTATGTATGTAAGTTATATGTCATGCATAGCAGTCTTTTTCTTTTTCTGTCAAATTAATGTGCTTCTTTCTTCTCCATCATGTGCCGAATCCTTGCGTTAATGAAGATATATTGACATTGTAAACATATATAGTCAGAATCAATGTTTATTAATTATGGATTCATTTATGTCTTATCGTTAAATCACTTAAATCTGGTATTGCACATATCTCAAACTTGTTATAATTTAATAATTATTATTAAATTTTGGATTAAAAAAAATCAAGAACAAAAGAAAGTAAAGGAAAATTGGTGCTAGAAAACTTAAAGGTTATGCTTCCATAAGAGAGAGAGAGAGGAGAATGAATGGGAATCGAGTATACAGGCCATGTGTCAAAAAAAGCGGGTAAGGGACTCAAAAATCAAAATATATTGCGTACACATCAAGAATATACTCTTCTTCTTCTTCTTCTTCTGTGTTGCTTTTCTTTCCATGTCCAACAATATGACAAAGAGAGAGTAAGAGAGAGTGGATATCATGTCTGAACAGAGAAATACACAATAATGCCGACAGCACCAAATATGAAGCATGAAAGGGGTTCTTTAGATTGTTGGAAGTCAATTTCATTGCTTTTGTTTTGATTTGTGCAATATGTTTTCCATTTTTCCACATGGTTCCAACTCACTGGCGTGCTTAAAAGTCTTAGTGATTTCTCTGTCGAATATGAATTAATATTCAAGCTTCCCATTATCAATTCCAACACAAACATCCTATCCTCTACCTACGTAAATACCATCTAACACCCTAGAAAGAAAATCTCCCTCTCTCTCTCTCTCTCTCTCTCTCTCTGTTCAATATGGAGTAAATTTAGTAGTGTACTAGCTTTAGTACACTATTGCATGTCTTTGCATTGTATCTGTTGGTCCATTGCACCACAGTTATTAATAAGGACACATGCACTAGTTTTTTGAAGTCCACACATCCCCAGTCACACCAAAAATAATTGTCACAAATATATATATTTAAAAAGATCGTATAATAATGATATAATACACAATCATTGTAGCAAAAAGATCAATTTCAACCTTGTGCGCCTTTCATTATTAATAATTTTATACACTCTGCCTTTATTGGTATGCTTTGCTTTGCTTTGCTTGTTATGTAATTTTAACATTCTGACTCTGACTGTTGCAATAATTTGTAGTCATTAATTTATTTATATTAATAAAAATGATAATCATAATATTATCGTTTGTGGGCAGCACGTGATTCTACTTTACGCGCATGCCAAAAAGTAGGTGAAACCAAGTGCCACCACGTGTCACATACCATCACGAACTTCGATTGTTTTTCTTCATTTTTACATTACATTATAATAATGCACCCTATTTTCTCTTTCCTTCCTAGTACTTACTACACTCGCTCTTCTTCTTTATTTTTAATATTTATTTTAAATTGGATACAATATATTCCTATCATAAATACATAAAATTATTTTTTTTTAAAAAAATTAATTCTACAATACTGAATAAATGCTGCGGGGACCCAAGAATTTCAATCAATTAAATAAATAAATAAATAAACAAAATTTGTTATTTATTTTGTATATAACAAATAAATAAATGTATTTGTTGGTCCGGAATTAAGAAACAAACCGCCTGCCTTGATCTTATTATTATTATTATTATTATTATTAAAGGAAAGGGAAGGACAGAAAAAGACAGGACTGCCCCTCTAGAATTGTCCTAGCTACACTATTAGAATCTCCACACTGCCCTTCTCTCTCTCTCTCTCTCTCTTCCTAGGAATTGTTTGAGAGATTCAATGGATGGTACTCCCTCAATCAGTTCTGTAAATGAATTATTTAATAAATAAATGAAATAATAACTAATAAAATAATTTGTATTTTTGGGAGATAGATGTAGACAATATATATATTGGTAACTTTGACCTTAGCAATTTGTACTGGATGATCATGATTATTATGTCAGGCCAGCGTCCTCAGCAAAGCAACGCTGTTCCGAATTGATGGCCTCTCATTGCAATCTATGGGTGTCTAAAATGTCATTTCGTCTACAGTTCAGGGACAGGTTCGTAAATGTGCCGAAATGCAGAGAAACCAACACTGGTTAGTAAGTTTGTCGGTATGCGTGCAAATGAAATGAACTGCTGCTGCTCTCTCTCTCTCTCTCTTTCTTATTCCCCAGCCCACTGTTTGAAGCTCAGACTTAGATCACTCTTCTCTGTCATTCTTCTTTCCGCTGAGCAAGGCCAAGTCAAATCGAGACCATTCTAAATCTTTTCATTTTTCTCCACTTCCAGCGACTGTGAAAGTCAGTCATGGTTAGGGTTTTCTCTTTTTTGTTTTCACTATATATTTATATTTTTATAATACATTAATTGTAAGCTCTGTAATGCCACAACCCACTACTGCTCTCTTTCTGCAGAGAGAGAGAGCCTGTCATCCTCTCACTTTCTCCGCTAACCTGTGAGATAAATATTTTCTTTTTTTTTTTTTAAAATTTTAAAGCGCTTTCAAGGTCGTTTGAGAAGAAGGGTTCTGGGATTTCGAGCTTAGTTATTATTCAGCTGAAAAAAGCTAAGGCTTTTGAAAGAAATGTTTGGTTTCTGGGTGGGAGGGGAAGTTCTTTGAAGCAATAAATTAGCAAAAAAAAGTGTCATTTGCAGCTTGATCACGAACCAATAACTGAAAGGTTTCACAAAAATACAGACTTTTTTCTGCCCGTACTCTGTATGTTGTTGAGTATACACTTCTGCTCATCTGGCCCTTGTACCTTAAAACTCTTCACACTTAAAACCGAAGAATCTTCGTTTTAAGCCTCAACTCATCAGTTTCTGTAACTCTCTCTCTCTATGTTTCAACACATCACCGACGACGGACTGTACTAGGAAACAAGAATCTTAGCTCCTTACCCACCCAAAACAAGCACCTTCCTCTTTCGAGATTTATTATTAGCTCACCAATATCTAAATTGCTCTATCAGTCTTCTCAAATCTTTTGCCATTTCTTTTGGGGTTCTTGGATTTGCAAAAAAGATGGCGATGGTGATGCAGCACCAACAACGAGAGAGTAGTAGTGGGAGTATCAACAAACACCAGCTTGATTGTGGAAAGTATGTTCGTTACACGGCTGAGCAAGTGGAAGCACTTGAGAGAGTCTATGCAGAGTGCCCGAAGCCGAGTTCCTTGCGGAGGCAGCAGTTGATCCGGGAGTGCCCCATCCTTTCCAACATAGAGCCGAAACAGATCAAAGTCTGGTTTCAAAATCGAAGGTAAAAGGAATACTCATGCTCTCCTCTGCACAAATTGATGTTCGTTTCCCTAATTTTAGTTGTGGCTTACAATTTTGTTGTGCTCTTACTTTATCGAGATTTATATTTGATGAATGACATTGGAAATTCGTCAATGGATGGAATTTGTCACCAAAATTGTGGATATGGGTACAAGAATAGTTTTCTGAATTGTGATTTATAAACTTCAGCTGGTGTTTGATTAGCTTTAGGGTAGATATATTTTGGGTTTGGTTTGTTTTGGTTTTAAATATTTGTTTGCGAGGGTGGATGAGAATGGTGCTTGGCTGTGAAGGTGTCGAGAGAAGCAGAGAAAAGAGGCTTCCAGACTCCAGACGGTGAACAGAAAATTGACAGCTATGAACAAGCTGTTGATGGAGGAGAATGATCGGTTGCAGAAGCAGGTGTCACAGCTGGTGTGTGAAAATGGCTATATGCGGCAACAGTTGCATACTGTAAGTGTATGTTCTTTTTTTCTTTGTAATCTGATGTTTTTTGGTTTTCTACATTTCTGATTATCCTAATATGAAAAATCCGCTGCATTTCTGATTGTCCTGATATGAAAAATTCTGAATGTGTATCAATGGTAATGCAATTAGGTTATATGGTGTTTGTTGCTTAATTATCTACATTTTACATTTGATTCTACAATGACACAACATTAGAGATCATTCTGAAAGATCAGTCTTCCAAGCCAAAAATTTTAAGATGGTGAAATCTTGAAATTGTACAATTAATTGACTTAAATTTCCTTCTATGGTTATATGCAAATTGAACCCAGTTAAAATTTTTTCTTTCCTCTTTTTTTTGCTGCTTTGGTTTGTGTATCTTGTTTTGCTTTTTCCGGAAGTGTATGCACCGTGCCACATTTGACACTTCAAGGATATTTATAGTGCTTTCAGTTTTACTGGTTACGTACTTATCGTGGTTATTTGCCCTGCAGAAGAATTAAGTGGTCCTCTCTTGTTTTTTTGTCAGTTTTTGACCTGATTTTTATATTATTAATCTGTATTTCTGCAGGCACCAGCAACAACTGATGCGAGCTGTGACTCTGTGGTGACCACTCCTCAGCATTCACTGAGAGATGCCAGTAACCCTGCTGGGTAATCTGAACTACTGATGTGCACTACTTATCTCATCCTTCTCTGACAACTTGAACTTACATTATGTTTTGTTCATGCTTTCTGTAGACTCCTCTCTATTGCAGAGGAGACCTTGGCAGAGTTCCTCTCAAAGGCTACAGGAACTGCTGTCGATTGGGTTCAGATGCCTGGGATGAAGGTTTATTTATAGACTTATATGATTATTAAATATTTCTGTATTTCATTGCTAGATTTTATCATGTAGAACAAATCAGCAGCTCAGCTGAGCCATTTTTATAATGTCATTGTCAGCCTGGTCCGGATTCAGTTGGGATCTTTGCCATTTCACAAAGTTGCAGTGGAGTGGCAGCTCGAGCCTGTGGTCTTGTAAGTTTAGAACCTACTAAGGTAAGCATATGTGGGTCAATGAAGATTGTTAAGTGTTTACTGTCCTTTCTTTCAATGAAGTGCATTTAGTTATTGAACACTATTGGTGGGCTATATGTAAAATAATGTTTGTATTTTACAAAAATTTTGTTAGATTGCGGAGATCCTTAAAGATCGTCCATTGTGGTTCCGGGACTGTCGGAGCCTTGAGGTTTTCACAATGTTTCCAGCTGGAAATGCTGGAACAATTGAACTTATATACACACAGGTGAATGAGAATGGCTGAAGGTTTCTATTCTTAGGTTATTTCTGGCTATTGATCATTTTGCAAGTAATATTGAAAGTGAAAGTGCTTCAGGCTTATGCTTCCACTACTTTGGCTCCTGCACGAGACTTCTGGACCCTAAGATACACTACAACTTTAGAAAATGGGAGTCTTGCGGTATGCTTCTCTCTGCAATCAAATCTATTAACTATTGGTGTGCATTACTTGAATTCTTGACATTGTCGAACAACACCTTAAATTAATGGTTAATAGATTTAATAATTAAACTTGATTCCACCACTTGGTGTGGCAAACTTATGCATGGCCTTGTTTGAATCTACTTGTTCTTGCATCTTGTTTACTTACCACTTGACTTAAAAGCCTGAGCTAATAAGTGCATCCCGAGAATGGCATTTATGCTCTAGCATGCCCCTTTTAAGTGTGAGGCACGTGGATTAATCACAACCACTAGCATAACAACAAACACAAACTCAACTTGTTAACATGATTGGAGGATTTGAACACAAGACCACTTGGTTAAATTGGCTATGATATCATGTTAAGTTATCACTTGACCTAAAAGCTAAAGTTGATACTTAGGTGTTAAGCTTTAGCACATGTTTTAGCTGCCCTATAGTCTTCTAATGGGTGGTTCTAACTGCTTGGTTTGTTAATGGCGTTGTGTAATTAACTACGGTTTTAAGTTGGAAACCTAATGTGAACTGCTAATTGTATCTTCCTCCTATCAATATTTCAAGGTCTGTGAGAGGTCACTTTCCGGTTCTGGTGCCGGGCCAAATCCAGCTTCTGCTGCTCAGTTTGTGAGAGCTGAAATGCTCCCTAGTGGTTATCTGATTCGCCCTTGTGAGGGTGGAGGTTCAATCATCCATATAGTTGATCACCTGAACCTTGAGGTTTGCCTTTGACAACTTTATTTTAAATGTTTCTTACTTGGCAAAATTCAAATTGTTTTGCAACTTATTTCAGGCATGGAGTGTGCCAGAGGTGCTGCGACCATTTTATGAATCTTCAAAAGTAGTGGCTCAGAGAATGACCATTGCGGTGAGTAGGTTTTTGTTAACTCAATTGGTTTGTCTTTTAGAACTGTTTCAGAAAGAAAGAGGACATGCATATATGGACCAGCTATTTTTAAGCAGATTAAGATCTTATAAGTGACTATTTCCTTGCGTAGGCTTAACTTTTGTGTAATTAGATTCTGCTATGGCCCCTCCTGATTAATGGATTTCTTTGAAGGCACTGCGTTATATCAGGCAAATAGCTCAGGAGACAAGTGGCGAGGTAGCATATGGTCTGGGCAGGCAGCCAGCTGTGCTCAGAACTTTCAGCCAAAGATTAAGCAGGTTGCTGTATAAACACATCTAGATGTTACTTAATTTGCCTATCAACTTGTGTGAGAAATTAGTGCATTTCTGTAAACTCGTGCAATTTTTCTTGTAGAGGCTTCAATGATGCTATCAATGGATTTAATGATGATGGTTGGTCATTGATGAACTGTGATGGTGCTGAGGATGTGATAATTGCAGTTAATTCATCCAAGAGTTTGAGCACTGCATCTAATCCTGCTAATACCCTCGCATTCCTCGGAGGCATTCTCTGTGCAAAGGCTTCCATGCTACTCCAAGTAAGTTTTAGATCTTCATTTACGAGTTTGGTTTGATCTTCTTTTTCTTATTTTTGCTGTAATGCACTCTTGTTATTGACTTTATAATACTTTTAGTAAAATTGAAACATGTTCTATTCTCTGAATGATGTGGCCTTTGTTATCTCAGCTAGGGTAGACACTTGCCAATTTGAATCTTGAGCTTCGAATCTATTGTTGGCTTAGAAATTTGGCCAATGTTCTTTTGGCCTTCCTGCTAGTGGGTGAACAACATTTTAAATCACATTAGTTAACTCAGGAAACCTTTCCAATGCGAGCAATGGTGGATGTGCTAAATTGAGCACACAATTCTCTATCACATTGGTATATTTAGTTAACTGTTAATTGTGAACCTAGGGCTCTATTAGTCTTGCTTGTTCAATATAATGTTACTTTTCTACCTTTCCTTGGGCTCTTAAATGACCTGATTGTTTATATTTCCTTTCTCCTGCTAGAATGTTCCTCCTGCAGTGCTTGTCCGCTTCCTGCGGGAGCATCGCTCAGAATGGGCTGATTTCAATGTTGATGCCTATTTTGCCGCCTCATTGAAAGCTAGTTCCTATGCTTATCCTGGGATGAGACCTACAAGGTTTACTGGGAGCCAAATCATCATGCCACTTGGCCACACAATTGAGCATGAAGAGGTTCATTGTTTAATTTGTCTTTGCTTCCTTTCTATAATGACAGTTTTTTGGCTGTCCATGTCAAACCTATGTTTTACAGTATAACTATTACTGGCTGTTTTAATCTGATTATTTCTAGCTCTGAACTTTTTAGTTACTTGAAGTTATTCGACTTGAGGGGCATTCGCTTGCACAAGAAGATGCTTTTGTATCTAGAGACATTCATCTACTGCAGGTGCTTTTTGTTTCTTGTTGCTATGCAACTTATTATTTCTTTTAATATTTCATTTTTTTTTTTTCTAAATTGCCGGTTGAAGGGTCCTAATCTTCTTCTATTCTGTAATTGTTTGTTATTTTGGGCAGATATGTAGCGGGGTTGATGAAAATGCTGTGGGAGCATGTTCTGAACTTGTCTTCGCTCCAATTGACGAGATGTTTCCAGATGATGGTCCATTGTTACCTTCGGGTTTTCGTATTATCCCATTGGATTCAAAAACAGTTGGGTTTAACTGCACTTTAGTTGAACCTTCCATTATATTTTCACATTATTAATGCTCATATAAGTTTGGCATATTTTTGAAGGATGTAAAATTTCTACTTTAGGTGAAACTTTTTCCTTGGTTTAACTAAGTGGAAGTCTTTGAGTTAAATCTGATGATGTTTAAGGAGTTGTGACACAAGGAGTTCCATGCATTGTACTTGGTAACCAAGAGAGCAATGAATATGACTTGTAAACATGTGCATGAAATTTGTTTTTTGGACTGTCTTGATTTCATTCTGCTGTAGTCTTTTACCTCAACATGCTAATGATGTTATTATACAGTCTGATGCACAGGAAACATTAGCCACGCATCGTACCCTAGATCTGACATCCAGTCTTGAAGTGGGTCCAGCGGCAAACCATGCTGCAGGAGATTCTTCATCATGTCAAAGCACACGATCGTTGTTGACAATTGCCTTCCAGTTCCCTTTTGAAAGCAATCTACAGGATAGTGTAGCGACCATGGCACGTCAGTATGTTCGTAGTGTCATTTCATCTGTTCAGAGGGTGGCCATGGCCATATCTCCATCAGGATTGAGCCCAACTTTGGGGGCAAAGCTTTCGCCAGGCTCTCCAGAAGCACTTACACTAGCTCACTGGATCTGTCAGAGCTATAGGCAAGTTCTGAATCAAACTTTGTCTGATAAATATTCTATTAATATGATTCGTGTATTGACTTCCGTTGGCTGGACAACCTCTAGTTCAGTAGCTTAAAAGAGTAAAAAATTTATATCATAATGTTGATTTAGACATGGTCAAGCCATCGGCTGTCAGACGATATAATATACTTTCAATTGAAAATATATTCTATGAGGTCATATTGATAGCTTTCAAGTGAAACTATCTTCTATAAGACCAAAATGATATACTGTCAGGCGGTGCATGTTCCTAGGTTTTCTGAGTTGCTAATATATCCTTCTGTTTTTTTCTTTGGCAGTTTGCATCTAGGGGCTGAATTGTTGGGATCTGATTCTGTAGGCGGTGATTCAGTGTTGAAACATCTTTGGCAGCATTCAGATGCTATATTGTGTTGTTCATTGAAGGTATGTTTACAAGTTCATCAAAGAACTCAATATATTATATATTACAAGTGTTTCTTGAAATTGTCCTCTGATATTCAAGATACCATTTGCATTATCTTATCTGGAGATGTGTAAATTTTTTTTAATACATTTTGGTTGATGCTGCAGTCGATGCCGGTTCTCATCTTCGCAAACCAGGCAGGCCTTGACATGCTGGAGACAACTCTGGTTGCTCTACAAGATATCTCGCTGGATAAGATCTTTGATGAGTCTGGGCGCAAGGTGTTGTGTGCTGATTTTGCCAAGTTAATGCAACAGGTAACTTTCGCGTGGAAATAGTGTGTATTCCTTGTGCTATGGGAAATGCTGAATGTTAGGCTTGACTTAATTGAATCAATTTGATAAGAGTTTTTGGCCATTTCTTTTAACCCTGTTTGATTTCTATCCATATCCTCATTGAGATGAGGAATAATGTGGTTTAGATTATTACCATAGCATTTGATTAACTAAATGAAGCTATTATGTGGTTATTTTTCCTTCCCATCAGATACTGTTATTTATATGGAAGCATACTATAACCCAGCAAGTTAAACTACCAGTCAGTCATCTGTTTTAAATTTTATGTTAAAAAGGGAGGAAAAGAGGATAAAAAGTAACGGTTGATTGTAAATTTTGGTGGGTGCTAATTGGTTCAGTTTATAATCTCTTGGTTTGTGTACGCATGAACAATCGGCTAAAAGTTGTTCTACTTTGTTGTCAGGGATTCACTTCCTTGCCTGCCGGCATCTGTGTGTCGACAATGGGGCGCCATGTTTCATATGAACAAGCTGTTGCATGGAAAGTCCTTGCTGCCGAAGAGAATACTGTTCACTGTCTTGCCTTCTCTTTTATAAACTGGTCTTTTGTGTGAACACTAATTTATTTACCCAACTCTTTTTCACCCAGTTAAATATGGAAGAAAAGAAAAGGGGAGGGAAATGTGATGGTGAAAAAGGGGAAGAAGTTTTGTACTATTTACATCCAACCTTCAGGTTTGCATTATATTTATTTAATTGAATTTTTGTTTAGTGCCTTCGTACTTTCTCTGTGTAGCCTTTTCTCTTTGGAGCTTGGAACTTTTTTAGGTTTTTAAAGTCTTTGTTATCACTTGCAGTCTTCCAGACAAGCATAGAATCAAGGGTTCATTTAAAATCGTTGCTTCTGTTCAAGAACTCTTTCCTGATGTCATGCAAACGTGTCTAGTATTTAATGCTTTGTGGTCGCCATTGGTATTTGAGCATGGATTTTTCTCATGGCACTCAGATTTGAAATTAGTGAAAGGTCTTTAAAAGTTGTCACTGTTGCACCGTTTTTGATGCACACAGAAATCTGCTAATCCTCATCCTGGCTGTTCTTCTGATTCTTTCCATGGTTTAGCTTACATTGTCAGAGCATCTATTAATGTCTTTTATGATTTTGTAGCTAGTATTTCTGTTGTTAGAACATGTCAATCTAAGCTTTTATTATGTATTGGGAGTAGGATAATTATTCAACCGCATTTTTGTTGTTAAGAGATTGAAAAATTTTGGGTCCATGCTTTGGCTTTTGATGAGGTAGAGCGTTCAGTGTGCATTCAAGTGAACCCGCCGCCTTGAAGCTCCTTTAATGGAAGTATACGTGCATTTTTCTGGAGAAACTCACTCTGTCAATTCTTAATGAAATGGATTCGCCATTATTTCATTATTCGAACCTGAGATTTTCTTACTAGCTTTATTTTTCTTTTAATTTTTTAAATTTCACTGCAAAATAACATCATAATTGATAACACAATGTCTTAAATACAAAATTTTAGCCATATAACTTCTAACATTAAATATAAAATTAGTTATGAAGTGGTGGGTCTTCGGCAGTCTGCCTTCAAAATGCTTGTAGAGAAGGTGCCATATGTACAAACAAAACATGGCCAAATGCGATTGGCCCTACAAAGTGGGTTTAGCACTTGCATTTTACCGAATATAACAGAAAAAACTACCCGGCTTCTTTATAATTACAGCCTTCAATTCATTACCCCCACTCCAATTAACCCCATTCTTGAAAGTTCCTATTTGGCGCCAACTCTCTCTCTCTCTCTCTTTCTCTCTCTCTCTGTATTCTGAAGTTCTGAACAAAGTCTCTTGATTCTTTCTTGGTCTTTTTTCACCAATGGCAGAGAGAAATCCGATCCAATGGCCAGAAAAGTTTGGCATTGCAATACGCTACAAAGTTTCAAGGCTGAACTTCTGCCTTGAAAAGTTGGATGAAAAGATTACTTACCTTGTGAGGGTTACAAAGGCCTATAGAGAAGACGCTGCTTTTAGTTCTTCAATGATAGAGCTTTTACTGGTGAAGATGGAGCTGGAAGATGTGAAAAAAGGGATTGATGAATTCTTAATGCAATATCGAGATGCTCGTGAACAAAATAAAGAAGAAGAAGAAGGAGAAGACCACATGGTAATGGAGGATTTGAAAGATTTTATAATTAAAGTTGACAAAATCAAACGTGTCATTGATCTCAAAATCAGGGGTTTAGACAATGAAGAAGAATCAAGCCAAGATTTGACTGCAAAGAAAGGTGGTGAAGGGGAAGATCGTGATCCGAAGCGAAAAGGCGTAATGATCGATGATTCTGCTAGTGATGTTGTGATGAAATCTCATGAGCGTGGTGAAAGTAGTCAAGCTAGATCTTCGACTGAACAGAAAAATGATGGAATTCTGACTCTACAGAGAAGTAGTACTGATGAAGCAATTTTAACTGATGAAGTTGGGAAGAAAGATGGGGATGTGAGGGCTTCTAAATATTGCTGCAGAGGCTTTTTCTTTATCTGAGAATGAGACTAATTACGTTGAACAGCAAGCTCCTGATTCCAATGGCGGCGTTCAGGATTTGGAGCAAGATATAACGGAAATGAAAATCGAATGAACAAAGAAGAGGAAGCGATCATTTTCCGAGTGTTAGGCCTTTTAATTTTTGCCGTGAAGAAACAATCACAAGGTCTGTCAACGATTAATTCTTGGAAAATCACAACGCGTGATCTGATTTCTCTGTTGTCAATTTCTATACTCAGTTTGTTGCTTTCATTTCAATTCTGCTTTTGCGATTCTTGGAAATATCGTATTAATTTGGTCTTTCTGGTGCTGTTAAATGAATAAATGTCTATCAGTTCTTGACATTTTCATTTTCTTAACAAGCTTCGTGTTGTGAAATGATATACTGCACAGCTTGTTTTCGCATTACAGGATCAATATGTGTTGATTTGGGGTAAATCCCTGAAAGGTGGTATTGACTAATCTTTTCTATTCTTTGACTTTAGTAGTAGATGTTGGGTGCAATAAAATAATAAATAATAAATAATTAAAATTATATTTTAAATTTTTTAATTTATATTATAAAATATAAAATTAATTTATAAATTTTATTAAAATATAATATTAATTATTTATTATTTAATTATATTGTTAACATATTATTAAAAATTAGAGATAAAAAACTTTACGGATAAAGATTGTAATCATAAAATAAGAATTATGTAGTGCTTTATTGAAAATTGATTGGTGATTTTTTTTGATTGTTTTCTTTAAAATTATTAAATTAATGAAATATCTATACCTTAAAAATTTACAAACATATCTCCCTCACATAAATTTGTTAAATTTTTTTAGTTGATAAAATTATTACAGTGAAGAAGCTCAAAATTACTAACTTCGTCTTCATATGTAAAAAATTCGAAACATGAAAAGAGGTTACGGCCAACTTCCTGATTAATCTGGCGGATGACCAACCAAATATAATTTGGCCGTTTGTTAGACAGCAGTAATCCTAAGCCTAAAACGCGAAGTCTGCTTTCTTTAGAGAATCATATGTGCATGGCAAAACATACAAGAAACTACAGGTAGAAGAAAAGAAGATAATAGCTATGGAGCGAAAAACCAACTGTGTCTGGGAGCTCTCTGCCGGTGCCTTGCGTTCAGGAGCTGGCAAAGAAGCCCCTCACTGCGGTTCAGCCTCGCTCCGACCAAGACCCTCCGATTCGTATCCTAAGCCAATTCTTCGAAACAAGTTCCTGTCATTAACCTGCAAAAGTTGCTCCCTGGAGAATTCATGGAGTCAGAACTGCGGAAGCTTCACCCGCTTTCAAAGATTGGGGGTGGTTTCTTCCAGGTATATTCTATGTCTCTGTCATTAATTTAATCTGTTTTTTTTACTTTCAATTATTAGATATGGGAAATGCTTTATATTTGCAGTTCATAAATTATGGAGTGAGCAAGTCATAAATCATGGATACGAAAGAGAGGATAACTTCTCATAAACATTAAATCAGAATATAAATGATTTTTTTTTTTTTGCCTGATTATTTTATTAGGATTAGATTTTCCTTTATTTATTTGATTAGAAAATTCTTTTACCAAAGATTCATAATCCTATCATGAGAAGGTTATCCTATCCAACACAAATAACAAAATTAATTCGCAATACACATGATTTCAATTATTAATAAATATTAACTAGTAGTAAGACTCTTAGTTTAGTAATTTAAATCCTATTAGGTTTATAGATTGAGTTTGTGTCTGTATATATAGAACTGTAAGTTGCAATATATCTCGTATAGTTGAGACGGTAGACGCTTGCCTGCTCATATAATTTGTCTGTAAGTAGTGAATTGATCTGCAATCGAGTTTTAATTGCTTTCTTTGTTAATATAATCATAATTTCTTGGTTTCTTTGTTAATGAAACTAATATTACGTAATACTTTGTTAGTTCGTACGCAGTTAGTTGAAATGGCGATAATCAACAGAGAAAAACGTGCAAGGAAAGAGAAAAAAGTTGCAAGGAAGGATGATCATAAAAAGGGAAAAGGAAAAAGTGATGAACCGAAGAGATCAAAGAAGGCAATCCGAAGAGCAGAAAAGAAGGCAATCAAAAAGGCTAAAGCTGAAGCAAAACAAGAGAGTCTCCTGTATGTAGGGAATAAAGGTAATGCAGTCAATTCCGTTTGCAAAATCTTGATTAATATATTGTTTGTTATAGAAAATCTTTTCTGGGATTTGATTTGTTAATTTGTTTGGTGAACGCGATCAGCTTGGCGACGATCAGCATCAGCAGCAGCTCCTCCTCCTCCTTCTCCTCCCCAAATATTTGGTGGAAAAAAGAAAGATTTTGAGGCATGGCGACTTAATATGGAACGTAAATTTAAATCTAAGGGTGTGTGGGAGGTGGTAAAACCAGGATATGTTGAACCCAAGCAAAAAGAACTTGATAAACTCCCCCAATATGAATTGGACAGATTCATGAGACTAGATTCTGCCGCGGGATTTCTTCTGGCTTTTTCGGTAGAAGGACCTCTACGTGAACGTTATCTGCAGGCATCATCTGCTAACAAGGCTTGGCAGAAATTGATTGACAGATATCAGACAGAAATTGATTGACAGATATCAAACTTGGAAGAGAGAGAGGCCATTGGATGATGCTGTCTTTAAATTTTTTTGTTTGTTTTGTTATTAATTTTGAGTTATGGAGACATTATTGTTTATGGATTGTTTGGTTGATGGCTCCACCTTAATTCACAAAATCCTTTTGTAATATAATTAATTAATTAATTTGTGTATTGGAAATTCAAGCGTTTTTCAAAATTAATATTATATACCTAAATACTTCTTCTGGGTTGTGGCCCAAAATTTTGCTTTGTCAAAACGCCCAACGAAAGCTCACCTGCAGGTGGGCCTGCACCGACTCTTTTTACCGAATACAACAATAAATAACTACCCAGCTTCTTTGTAATTATAGCTTTCATTGCCCCCACTCCAATTAACTCAATTCTTGAAAGTTCCTATTTGTCACTGACTCTCTCCCTGTGTTCCAATTATCTCAATTAATAATTTTGGCCCTTTCATTCTTCCTGATAAATCGATCTCAGTTTCTTCCTTATTCGATATCTCTATTTTTCTTGAGTCTGCAAGTTGTAAAATCTGCTTCGCATGTCGGGTCTGTCCAGGAATAATTCTCTTACAATTACAAAGAGAGACCTGATTTCTCTGTTGTGAAATCACACTGCACTTGCAGTTTCGGCTAATAACTTGTAGGATTTGGGGCAGTGTGTAGATTGTTGTTGTTTTCTCTCTTAAATCACGCGTTGATTTGGGGGAAAATTCATGAAAACATATTGGCTACAAGTTCTGTGATCGTAGTGAAAATTTTTGAGGTTTGGGTATGTGATTGCTGCTAACGTGTGCTTGTGGTAGATTTATAGTTCATTCACTTCGTTTACCATTACGTTGCCTTATTTAACCTTTATTCAAATGACTTTTGTTCTTAAGTTTGTAACAAATAAGGATATTATTTTGCTACCACCCCAATTTAACTATTACTTAAACGCATTGCTCAGTGCATAGCTAAATTTATGGTACTTAACGAACAAATGGGTATAAACATTACAAGAGCATGAATCAGGCTGGCTATTTGCAATTTAATTATTTTCCGAAATTAACGTTGTTTTATATGTTGAAAAAGAGAATTAACTCAAGATCTGATGCTAATCTCTGATGGAGCTCACTGGAATAATCCGGAAGCTGACTCACCCCCACACCTCAGCAGTACCTGCAGCAAGGACAAATATTCTGGATAATGGCCTGAAATCATCTTGTGCGAATCATTTTACAGAACAGTTCGGTTGTAACGGAATTGCATCCAATGGCCATTATTTTGTTTTGATTTTACACCTGTACGTTTTCTCTCCAATTCACTGGTGTATATATGCCGAGCATTCCATTTTTGCAAAGTAAGAAGAAATACTCGAATACTTTATCCACTGCATTTTTCTTTTCTTCTTCGAACTTTCTCTGGTATATATCAATGGCTCGCGTTGACTGCTATTCAATGGAAGGTAACCTGCAGGTGGGTAGCGAAGAGATATGTAACCAGCGTCCTTATAACCTTCCTTTCCTTGCTCCCATGTACTCATAAATTTCTGGAATTTCCTATTTGCGGTGTCTCTTTCTCTTTCTTTGTCTGTATTCAGAAAGAGTCTTTGATCATTTCTTGATTTTGTTCAGGATTCATCAATGGCAGTGGGACTAACTCTACTTGATTGTTTCACTAATGGCGTCGAAGGAAGGTCCATCAAAACTATAAGAAGTCGCTTTCATAATTATGCGCTGCAAGTGATCTGCGAAGTGGCGGACTTGACCTACACCGTCCCCGAAGGGTATATTCATCTGGGCGTGTTTGAGGATTTCATGAGGTCCGTGGAAGATTACACCCAAGAAAATGCTGAATGTGTCATTACAAAACGTCTGATCCACGCTATGAACACGACCCGTTTTCAAATCTTGAACCGAAACAAGCCGGGTAACCCGTCGATCGACAGCAGTAAATCCAAACGAGGGGAAATCAAAAAGATTTTGGCGGAATTTGCATCTGTGCTGTACAAATTGGATTCGATGCTGGGAACGGTGATTTCTCTTCTTGAGGCCAAACCCCGAAGATCTGCTTTCCGTTTTATCAATAAGCAGTTGTCCAAGCTCTCCAATAAACTCAAGAGTTTAAAAGGGAGGGTTGTCAATTTTCATGAAACTGAGAAGCAAGTGAACAACGTTGTTTATGACGATAATGGAAGAGCCAGGGTTAAGGGGATGGTCACTGCCGAGTGGAATTTTTGGTGGATGCTTCTTTAAAAATCCATGCAATAATTTTTTCATTATTGAGAAAATAGTTTTTAAGATGGATTGGAGCACTTAGATATATTGTGGTTAACTCAAAAGTGTTGTCCAAAGTTAACAAAAAATGATTTCTGTTTCGCAAGATAATTCAATTCTCCAATATATTTGTTTCCTAATAGCAGCACGCAACAGCAGAAACAGAATAGAAATAGTTTAAATCTCATTTATCTTTCCCTCCATTATTTCCTTGAGTTTCTCTAAATTTTTTTATTCGAAATTTATTTCTCATTTTATTGGAATTTTCGGAAATATTATAAAATTGATGGAATTTCAAATATTCTTTTGCAGTGAAGTCAATCTTGTGAATTTTAATGGAATTCATTAATTACTACTTCCAATTGATCCTGCACCATATGTGGCATGAGCAATTTCTGAGATAAAGTTTTGACATTCAAAAACAACCGAAGACAAAGAATGAACATGAAGGACTAGATTCCAGTCCCCACATCAGAAAGACAGTATAATTTTGGCAGTCAGAGGAAGATTAAATTTTGTCATATGACACTGATAATAAGAATCGAATATGACTGCAGATGGTAAAAAACTTGGTTGTCCATAATTTCTGTGCATTGTTTTCTGATTTCCAGAAATGAAGGATTACAATTGTTTTCTCAGATAGCAAACAATAGACACAATGAAAGTTAAAACTCACAACCGAATCACAAACAATCCAAAGCTTTGATATTTACTGAAAATTTTTGTTTTGCAAATTCATTAATGCAACCCATATTAACATTGTAGATAATCATTCTTTGTATACGGAACATGACTTGGTAAATAAGACAAAAGTAAAATATAAATTGAGGTATTAGACAAAATATCATTTTTGAGATTGTACGACGTAAAAGTGTATACTTTTGAGTGAAACGCGCTGGAGATGGCAACTGTAATTCTTAGAATACAGTAGAAAGAAAAAGAAGAAACAATGGTTATAACCATCACATTTTTAAAGGAAGAAGGTTGGGCTTTAGTTGCAGCTTCTGAGGCAAATGGCAAAAGCCCATTCACCATCTGTTTTAATTATGAAAACTCAAGAAAGTTGGTAACCATCTGTCCTTGATCATGCAAGAACTAGCTAGTGAGGAGGGAAATATATCATCAGAATCAAAACCAATCATTGATTGCCAAAGCAAATTCATCCAAAGTATCAATGAGAAAGTCTATGCCTATGTCTCATCTTCAATCCTACTCAATTGAGTGGCTGGTATAGAAATGCCAAAAAGGGACTGTCACGGCAAAACAACGCAGCAGATTCACACCAAACTCAATACAGAATTGGGGGTGTCCGGCCCATCTAATACCTTTCAAATCAGAAAAGTTGTCGTCTTTCAATTGAATGCTTTTCATCTATTACCCTTCAAAATTTACAAATATTTTCAAAAAATAATTATTTCCATACCCTATGAATATACACCAAGACGGTTAGAATACGGAAATGAGAAATAGAAATAACGGAAGAGAAATGCCAATGGTTCTCCGTTTCCGTTAATTACTTTAGTTGGCCTCATTTCATTTAGGTCCCTCTATTTTAATTTATTTACTTTGAACAAATAGTGTGGAAGAAGATAAGGAAGTGAGATCCACCGCTTCTATTTGTTGATTAATGATTTGAAAAATAAAGGCATCACTCATCTTGAACATTTTCTTACTGATTGTTGAATTAAGAAGTTGTCGTGGTCATTGAGAGAGTATACGAGGAGCTATAAGCACAAGAGGAAGCAAATGAACTCGGAAGAGATGATTGTCCATATTCAAACTCATAAAAGGGGTTACCAAAAATTTATTTATTTTTTAATTCATAAAAATTAAAGATTTAAAAAAGAAATAAAATAGTTTTTCTCTTTACAAAATTCAAATTAAATAGATTATATTCATTCGATTCAATTCAATTTTTAGTCAATTTATTTGAGAGCTCAACAACAAATTTTAGATTGCAAAATAGCCTTAAATTATTTTTCATACACAATAGATTTTGGTAAAATTTTTCCCTCAATTTTCTCTTTGAGTTTAAGTTTGTGGATCTCTTTCAGCAGATGCATTTTCTATGTGACAACAATCAGAAGTGTGTTAGGGCCATTGTTTCATGATTTTTCACAATTTCTTTAAGTTTGTTGCTCAGATTTTTGTGGGTTGATGGTCCTTAGTTCTGGATCTTATGAAAGCAAAATTAATTATATTCTTAGCAAAATATATTAAGCTTCCTCCTTCTCCTCCCCAACGAAAAGGTATCTTGTCAACGAGTTATATCATTTATGTGAGAATTTTTTCAATAGTAAACTAATACTTTGTTAAATACTGTTACATATTTATTTAGTACAAATCACTCGGTATGTTAACTAAGATTGATGATACTAAAGTCGCTCACACCATGATTTCTAATGCAAATAATTATGCTAAGGCGTAATCAATACAATTTTTTGAATTTGCTGACTTCGATTCTCAAATGGTTTCCTAAGAGTACTATTTATGGCTTTTATTTAGTTATGTTCGAAAAAGAGTGAAGCAAGAAAGCTCTAGCTTACAATACTTTTAGCTGTTGTATTTCTATCTTAAAAAAGTTTTCATTTATTTTTGGGAATATCCTCTTCTATCAAAAATGGAGAAGAAATTGGAGTTGTAGCTAGCAAAAGAGACCGAAGATTACAAGGGAGAAGACTACAAGGTTGGATGGTATAATCAATCTTGGATAAACTGCCTCGTAGTATATGTCAGCCATGTTCTCCTTGTATATCATTGTGTATAAGTAAAAGTGTGTAAAATTGGTTCTGATTTTAGTTTTACTCAGAATCAAAACTTATTCTCTTTAATAGAGTACTTTTATGTTTAGTTCTATTTGATTTTAATTCGGTTCTAGTTCAAAAACATAATATCTTGTTTATTTATTAACTTAATTTTTTTAATTTTTATTTTATAAAAATTTTTAAAAAGATTAAAATCAATGATATTAAATTATAAAAGTGATAAAATATATAAACAAAAAAATAGAGTAAATGAAAGGGAAAATAAATAAGTTACTAAAGAGAATTAATACACCATAAATTATTTGAAAAATATTATATTATTTTTTGAATTAATATTATATATGACAAAAAAGAAAATTTTATTTTTTTGTGATAGTATAATTATTTTTAATAATATCATACTGTGTGTGTATCATGATTTTATTAAATTATTATTGAATATAAAATAATAAATTAAGTTAAATAAAGTATTATAAATATATTGATTAATTCTTTCTATATAGTTTCATAAATAAAAAATGATATTTTTAATAATTATTTATTGAACTAAATATGAATATATTTTAAACAAGAGTTATATTTGCATAATTTTAATAATAAATTTTAACACTATATACTGTATTTTAGCTTGAATGCTTTATTTGAAATTAATTTTTTTTTACTTTTAATAAAAAATTTTAAATATTATTATTTTATTAATTGAATAATTTGTTAAATATAAATTTGTATTTATTTTATTTTTACAAAATAAATTACGTAAAATATAATATTATATATAAAAATATGAAAATTAAACAAATTCTTTAGTTCAGTTTCGATTTTATAATATTTGAAATTAGAACTTACTAAAAAAAATTGATTTTAATTCGAAACTAATGGGTTTTAGTTCGATTTTTGGCAATTTTGATTTTATCCAAAATTATTGTACACTCTTAAAAAACTTTTTTTTTTGGACTTAATTTGTTGTTGATTTCAATAGGATAATAGTTGAAACTATAATAATATGTTAGCTAATATTTTTTTTTCCTTAAAGTCTCGAATAGTGAGCATGGACCAAATATAATTTATCTGAACCAAAAAATGAATTTCGTAGTAATAAATACTTTCTAAATATAATTATATAGTTTGCAATCCTACAATCAAAATATTTGGTCAATTAGGATTCTATTTTTTCATCAATTCAATCGCAATTTTTCTTTTTTTTTTATCAATAAATAAATTTCTTTACTTGTATGACTTAGATGTTTTATATTTTTTGAAAAAATAATCAATTGATGGAATTTGGTATGATATTTATGAGATCGATAAGATTGATATTCAAAATTTTCATCTTAGGACGTATTGCTATCCCCATCCGCAAGACCACCACCCCATAGCATGTATTAGAAATTTTTGGATAAAGGAGTTTTCTAATCACGCAAATAAAATCCAATCATATGATGCATACATTATTAGAAATTTTTGGATAAAGGAGTTTTCTAATCACACAAATAAAATCCAATCATACAATGCATACATTATTAGAAATTTTAAAGGTTACTATCTTTAATGCTTGAGTTGCCTACTTTTAAAATAGATAAAAGATCTTATCTTTAAACCAATAAATATAAGTGTTTTTTCTAAAATTTTAAATGCAATTTCTATGTGAAAACTTAATGTGAAGTCACATATAATTGCTAATTTTAACACTATAAAATTAGGACCCCCAAGGTCAATAAACTACAAGGAACAAACAATATGGATGACAAGAATCAAAAGTCCTAGTAATTTCAAAAATACCAAAAACACGTAGTCCGTTAATTACTACCATTTATTCGGAAGAAACTACATAAATATCAATTCATGTTCATTTTTGTCACTAAACTACATAAATGTACCTTATTATCTTTCCTTTTATCTGAATAGACGTTTTGCAACAAATGAATATAGATATTTTCGGGTATTTTGGAACCGTTAAGATCAATCAATAATCATTTAACCTGTTGAAAAACTACATTTAGTGCTCTTCTATACTCTCTAGGAGCTTATAGAGGTCACTTAGGTAAGGTGTTAAAAACTTGTAATTCTATATTTTTCTCACAAATATGTTTTATGTGTTCCTCGAACCATGTTATAAGAATTATGACAAGTAGTATGATTACAAAGTTTGAATAAAATTGTAATGCTATTTTATGGGGTGTTAATTGTGAAGGTTGCTCTTTGATCCCAATATGTTGGTTGATTTTTATTTCCTGAACATCTATGTAGAAAATGCTTCAGAGCGTGTACAAAGAGTACGTAGTCTTCGCGTGAATTAGTCAAAACATTATGGGAAAGTGTTTGATTCATTAATTATTGGATCTTCTACTTCAAAATCAATGAAGGCTTTTAAAATTCAAATGATTTGATAATTTATAACCCCAAATAGTCATCCTCCACAATTCAAGTGCAAGTTCGGTGGTTACCTGGAGGAAGATATCATGAAAAGGACCGTAGAGTTTGATATTTGGCTTTATATAAGGTATACAAGGGAAATGTTCTATTTTGGCTAAGATAGCCCAAGTTCTCTTTGTTATTTGGGTGTCTACCATTGTCTTAGAGTCTATATTTAGTATCGGGGGTTGATGTTTGAGTCCACATTCTAGCAAACTTTACCAATATACATTAGAAGCCTTAATATGTACTTAAAAATTAGATATGAATTCCTACTTGAGGTATGAAATTATTTTAACAATTTGTTTAAAAAAATTTAATATATTTTTACATTTACACTTGTATTTTTTTTTTAATTGGTTTCCCTTTTGTTAAGGTGGAGTTCTCAACCGAAAAAACAAAAAAAGAAAAAGAGATGCTTGCTAGAAAGGAAGCAATAGACAATGAGAATTGATTATAATCATTGAGCTATTGTGGTTTAGTTTTGTATTATTGTCTGAATGTGTTCAACCATCAATTTCTTTCGAATTTGTCAATTGTAACTACAAAAGTGTAAGAACCATAGCAAAGATCCAAAATTTTTAAAAAATTTTCAACTCTATTATTATTAGTATTATTAGTATTATTTTTTCTAAATCTATGTGAAGTTGAAATTCATTAGACTTAAAAACGGCAACAATGCAACCATCAATTTCTTAAAGAGTCTAAGAAGAGTAAAGAAGAACTAGCAAGCAGGTCGATAGCCAATATTGAATCACTCAACCCATAAAATTAAGCTAATACTTCCGTCACTATAAAGATTCACATTAGCAAAATAATTTGCAACTCTGTTATATTGCATGAATGTATGTGATTCTTGAAATCATGAGACTTAAAAAACTGCGACAATTCAACCTTCACTTTCTTCGAGTCCAAAGGGTATAAAAAAGAACTAAGCTGATAACTAACATTAAATCGCTCTCAAACCATAAATTAAGCTCACCCTTATCAAACGCTGCTTCTATATAAGCTCTTTGTCCAATCTGATTTATTTATTAATCAGTTATACTATTAGCTTTCCTTCAAAATCTTGTCGGCAAAAGATATGGAAAACTTGAACAACAAATTGGAAGCTGTGTATCCATGACGCCTGTGCACTATTACCTAGGCTGCATCCGCGCCATCACGAACCATCTAAATGGATTTACTATAATGTATTAATTATAGACTTAGTTACGATATATCAAGTTGCCGTTTGTAATTAATATTTTTTTTATTAAAAATTTAAAATTATTTTTGTAAACTTTAAAATAAATAAATTATTAAATATATAAAATAAATAATATTTAAAATATAAATAAAAATTTAAAATTAATAATATAAAAAAATAAATATAACGACACTTCAGGTAGGCAACCCATTAGGTACGAGTACTTTGCTCATAAGCCATATCAAAAGCAGTTAGTTATAAATGGAAGGAATTCTGACTTCTATCGGACTACTTGCAATAAGAAACTGTGTACAAGTTTTATCTGCTGTATAATGTGCATGTATCAGGTACTTCTAGCAATTAATTCTATTGTATTTTGTGCTTTTATACATATATACACATATAAGGAAGAAATTAAGGAGGCTAAGGAAATTATTAACGATGCAAGAATCACGTGTGATGGCATCTGATCCAAGATAATACAAAATCTAGAAAATTAGTGAAGCATGAAAGATTAATTTGACTAGCGAAAATGCCAACACTACACTTATAGCTAAAGAAAATAGTTTGATAACAGTTTCATGCTAAGTAAATCATTTTATAGTTTCTTATGAATCTTTCTTAGCACATAACAATGGTGATCCGAGGATCCTTCATACATAAACATACGATACTGCTACTGCTTGACATTAGTAAGATGTCACACTAAATATTAAAGCAGTAATATTTATTCTTCTTCACAAATATCATATATCACATTATAACTCATAATATATTTCTGCAACCAGACTTCCATTCTCTCTCTTTCTCTTTCTCTTGTGAGCCAGATACATCATGGATGGGATGGCCTGGGATCATTGTTAGCAGAGTCTTCATGGTGATCATCCAGAAATTTGGTTATGGTCTCAACACTAACCTGGTTAACGTTTTCTTGGTTATCAGCTGCCACAGAGCCGTTCGCTGCAGTACTGCTACAACAGCCCGTCCCTCCACAGTCCTGCAAGAATTATTACGAATGCAACTCCATCAAAATTAATTAATTAGTAGAATATGATTAACTGTTTGCCCCAGCACATGGAATCTTTTTTTCCCTTATCCAGGAGAAAAGCAAGAGGGAATAATAGAAGAAACTGTAAGTATTATAATTATTCATAAATATATCGAGGGATAACATTGAGAAGAGATTACCGTTTTCTTTTTGGATGATTTAGACCTAGCGTTCACTGAAATATCATCAAGCTGCCTCACCTGTAAACATTACTGTACTTGATCAGCTAGCTAGTTTCATTATAGAGGAAATTGTGATTATCGTATTTAGTTAGTTTCCACCAAAACATTAATGAAAGGTTTGAACCTGATTGAAAATTTATGCGTAAACCAACAACTTGAAAACAAGAAAAGCAATTTTGATCATACGGAAGCCATTACTAGCACTGATATTAATGTATTATTGTACCTGGTTTACAATCTTTCCATACTTCTTAGAGCAGCGATAAAATCTAGCTTCATCATTTCTAGCTTGATCATCATCCTGCTTCGACATTCTCTTTGGAAGTTCAGTTAATACCCTATATAGTGTGGTATTTCACTTAGGTAGCGCTTTATTTATAGTCCACTGAGCACGTGAAACCAGCTAGCTAAATATTAAGGAATGTAGTTAGCATCGTTGAGATCGTGTTCAGTTTACAACCGTCAATAACAAGGACTTTTTCAGAGATTATTAGTTCAGATATGAAGCAAACGTTACTTTGTCTCATCCTTCATTTCTTTCGTGTTTCTATTATAACCGTAACTGATTCTTGTGATTATAAAAAAAAAAAATTAAAAGAATCTGACTTGATTTTTTTTCTTAATTTATACTTCATCTAAATTCATGCTAGGTTGTAATTAATGATTACAAAAACTTAAGATTGAATTATGATGAGTTTTCTTGTATGCTAATATTAAATTTAACAAATATACAAGATACATTAAATTAGCTAAGGAATCAAGTTAGCTTTGATGAGATGGCAAATATTCATCATAACTACAATAATTTGGCAATTGTCTTTCGCAATAGTTCTTGATGTGCGTCTCATGATGATGAGAAACCCTTTTAGAGGTTGTATGGTATTCCCTCAAACTTCTGAGTTAATATCAAGTTATAAGACACGTAAAAGCCAAGCTTATGAAAAGAATCTGTTGATAAATAAAAAATGAGTTTTCTTGTCATATTTAGAAAATACAATAGAAATTAATTCATAAGGTAGATAGGGTAATGGATTAGTGTTATAGAAGACTTTTGTTTATATAATAACCCAGTGTGTGCACTAAGAAATTTAGTTGGTTACTTTAAAATTTTCATAATATGAAGATTTTCCTCTTTTCTTTTCTTTTTACAAATGAAAGTACACATAATAAATTACAAAGGTAAAATCCTTCAAACTTTTCTTATTTTTCTTCAAGAAAGGAATATAATTCTAGTGTTTTCAAATATTCACTTTATTGAATTTTTTTAAATTTACTTGTGATCTTTCAAAGATTATTTTACTCTATTTATAGGTATAAGGCACAACCAACATTCCTGGTTATTTAAGACTCATGTTCCACTCACACGTTACCAGCTCGTAATTTGATCATATCCAAATACTTGTTGAAGAAATAATCAAGAACTCCCACAATATCTACTTTTCAAGGATCATCGATATCTGATGAAGGTTGATTTTATCTTATCTCTTGTCAAGATAAGGTTATTTCCTTATAGGATAAGTGCACCTTGTGTGGGGTCTTTTTGAGTACACTCGCCATTGTTCTACTAGTATCATTTTTATTAGCCACCCTTTATATAGCCTAATGTCCACATCTTCATTATTTATGCCTTTTTTACTACATGCTATGTTAGGAGCTCATTGGGTGTATGTCGACAAGTCTGTCTACAGGTATTATGATCATATGATACCAATGTGTTGTTAAAGCCCATGTATAGTCCATCGCATTTATGCTTCATGTCCTCATCTCAGTCCATCAAGAAAGTATATGCCTCTAAGCTTTTAGCGCATCCACTATCTATGAGTATAGGGTAAGAGCTCTTGAATATTGTGTGTCTCCAAGTACAATAAGCTTAATGGTGATTGTGTTCATTAAAAACTTTTGTAACTAAAAGAAAATACTATTTTATTCTTCAATTTCATAATACTCTTCTTTAAGAATCATTAGAGTTTTAATGTAGGGATTGTTAATCTATATTAGTTATAAGATGAATTTATAAATGGTTTTTAAATTTGTTATTGTCATGAAATGGAATACCTAGTGCTCGAGTATGAGCGAGCAGTAGATAAATATCAATTATCAAGTAATAAAATAGGCCAAAAATCATAATTAGAGAATTGCCATCAAATTACTATGGCATATAAAAAGTTAAAACTATAATATGATTCATATATGTAATAATAAGTTTTTATAGGTGCTAGTTTCTATTAGAGATTACAAAATTAGCATAAATTGACATTATTTTAAAAACATATTTTTGTTACACGTTTTTATTGCAACAAATTGGACAGTTTACTATCTATCCGAATGTTATTCTTCATGTGTAAGAAATTCAAGTCTACTAGTTATTTTAGGCAAAGTATAAACTCCAACTATAATTAAGAAACTTATGTTGACAATTCTACAATTGAAAAAGAAGAAAAATTATTTAGAAACAAGAGTTTTAATTAGGAGGAAGTCATTTCTATTTAGGAAGTTTTATTCCTTTCAGGTTTAGAAAACAAAAACTTTTATCAAACAAGCCTTAAAGCTTCACTATAAATATTAAAAACAACTTAGTCGAAATTAGAAGTTTGTAATTTCTATTTTGATAAATTTAGAAATTAATTCTCTTAAATGTTGTGAAGATGTTTTTTAGATTGTTGTTTGAAAGACAAACAATATATTCTTGAAGAGAAGGATTTGTGCCATTTGAAGGGGCTTCAATGGCACCAAGCAATGAGAATTTGCAAAATTTGTTGAAAGAATTTTTAAGTTATAAGGCGAGAGGATCTCACTAAATAAAATCATTAAGAAATATTCAACACAACAATGTAATATAAAGAGGGTGTCTATTGTTAAAAGGGTTTGACTACAATACCAACAAGTACCATTACATCCATTTTTTCAAGTTTTACAAAAATAGTTTCAAATTTTTCATTCTTATTTTAAATACTATTTAGTACATGTATCAATTTTTTTTTATACGTTTCAAATTTTTTACTGTGTGTTTCAAGTATTTTTTGTCATTTATTTTATATATTTTAATTTTTTATTTTATATATTTTAATTTTTTTTCTCTTTGTTTCAAGTTTTACAGAGGTCTTTTTAAATTTTATAACTGCAAAATTTTTGGAATGTAACGTTATTCGTTGGTAACGTAGCTAAGCCCATTGTTGAAAATATTTATGCAAACGTAAGTGTACATTATCGCATACAAGTAGTGTAATGATAACTGAATATTGTTATCACAAAATTAATTATTTATGCTTTAAATATTAATTTATACTATTCTAATTTATTTAAATAACTTAAACAACAAGATAATTTATACTAAAATTAACTAAGCATTAAACTAAAACAAATAAATATAAAGTTAAGAATAACTAGAAAAAGAAAATTTTAGAGCATTTAATTTTGTCAAAACTAATTCGCTGAAACTCCATCTATTCCCATAATTGAAACCTAAATTCATAATTGATAATTAAGAATATAATAATTATTTATTAACTTTTTTTAGAATTATAATGAAACTATTTTAGAATATTAATTTATTATATTCCTATATGAATTAGAATAGTAAAAAACGCATTAAATACTATATTTTCACACAATAATTGTACAAAGCATGTAAGTATATTTTTATCTTATATACTTTATAATATTAAACACAAGAACTAAATTATAAATATCTATTTTTAGAGTTTCACTAGAAATTTCAAAATATCTAGAAGCATTAAGAATAGTACAAAATATTTAACTAATAATTTCAATCACATTAAATAAATAAAATTTATAACAACATAATGGATTATATCATAATTCTTGAAAATAAATTTAGTTTATAATGAAAGAAAATAACATATTTTTTCATTATGTTAAACATTGTTAATAAAGAAAAATAAAGAAAAAAAGGGATCATTATAAGCAAAGATGATAAGATTCTCCTCTTTCTTCAAGCTCTTCAAGTTTTTCTTCTTTTGCTCTCTTTTTCTTTTTCCTTGGTGGCTCTTTTTTTTTTTTTTAAATTCTAAAAGGATCTATTTACATCTTCATTAAAAAATAAAATTCTTCTTTTATCCTCATTTTTCATTTTACAAATTTACGACCTAACATTATGACATTGGCTTTTGATGCTACTTGACTCCAAATTTTATTCCTTTATGAATTTATTTTCTCCTACATAAAAATAAATAAAATGGATAAAAGCACATCAAAATAAAATAAAAAATGATAAACTAGCAAAATATCAAGTATAAGAGTATGAAAAAAATCATATAAAAACAATACACATCGAAGTCTTTAATTTTATTTAAGTCTATTGATATTTGTAATCCTTTGATTTTTTAGTAGATTGTTTTATCTAGGCACGAGTTTATGGATGTCAGATTGAAAAATTTAAACCACGTTAAAATTCTTGTCTCCTTTATTTATTTGTTGTATAGTGTGATATTTTAATCAATTAATTAATTAATTAAAGTTAATAAATATTAGCTAAAACTAATCTTTTAATTGGTATTAGAGCGAGTCACTAATTTATTTGGTGATATTTTGATATTTTGATTTATTTTTATAGGTTTGGATTCTCAAAGAGAATGAGGATTTATTTCCCAACCTTACTATTTGATGGCATGAATTACCTGTATTAGAAGGTAAGAATGAGAGCTTTCATGAAAACTATTGATAAAAAAATATGGCATGTAAAACTAGTAGCTAAACTCTTTTTACAGTGGTTAATGATAAAGGAAATATGGTATGTAAACTTGAAAAAATGTGGATAAGGAAGGAAGACAATATGTCAAACTAGAATTTTAAAACTCTTAATGTAATCTTTAACATTGTAGATATGAATAAATTCAAGTTGATTTCAACTTATGAATTCACAAATAAGTAAGGAAATTTTTCAAGTTACCCATGAAGAAACTTCAGCTATAAAACATTCTCAACTTCAAATGTTTGCTTGTAGTTTTGAAAATCTTAGAATAAAAGATGATGAATTTCTTTCTAATTTTAGTTCTAAATTAAATAATATTACCAATGAGTTTTATGCTTTAGATGAGAAAAATTAAACAACAGAACATTAATGCGTTGAACATAAAGAAGAAGCGAACATTAACGACTCTAAAGCAATTGACCTTTTTGTCAAGAATTTCAACAAGATTATGAAAAGAATAAGACTAAAGAACAAACAAACTTTCAAAGTTTCTTCAAAAGATAAATCTCTTATCAATCCCTTTGAAAATAACAGTAAAAAAAAGTATGCGATGTAGGGAATGTGATAGCTTTGGATACATACAAGCTAATTGTGCAAATAAACTTTAAGAAGCAATTAAAGAATATGAATATCAGTTAAAGTGATGATGAATCAAAAGAGGAAACTTAAGAAAATGTAAGTAATTAAATTGCTTTTAACATTTATTCACATTCTAAAAAAGATAAAAATTGTAGGTATCCAATGTTGTTATAGAATTAGTAGATGTTTATTATAACAAAATAGTGAAAACAACTGACTCATTACTTAGTCTTAATGAAATCAATTTTTAATAAAAATGATAAAAAAACATGAGCTAGATATGGATACTATACAAACTTCTTATAAATTGATGTTCAACAAATGAGTAGAAGTGTACAAATGTAACAAATCTTTGGAAAAACAAGTTGGTAGTGCAAGAAACTAGAACATACATATAGCGAAAAAATAAGATACTATCCGATTGCTTGCCAAGATCCATACAATAAAATTTTAACATTATATATACAAAGAGAAAAATTAGAATTCATAACTATATGTATTGATTGGTTTGTCAAACTACAAACACATATTCAATATAAGTATCTCTATGTCTGTATGGTATCCACACAACCAGTAGAAATTGAAATACTAGCTCTTGCATTTTTTTTATGTGTTGACAAGTTTTTTGTGTTTCTTTTTTTTCTAAAAAAAAAAAAAATTACATCTAAGGAAAAATAGACCTCAAATCATATATATATATATATATATATAATGCTACTTTAGAATTTTAATTTAAAGCAAAGCTATTAGGTTTGGACCTTTATTTTAACCCCAATTTATTTAATAAAATATGTACTAACAAATTTAGTACAACTTTATATAATAGGTCTAGCAAAACCCAATACTCGAATAGTATAAGAATCCTAGTCGAATCTAAAATTCTCCATTATATAAAAAATTTATACTATGAATTTACGCTCTCATTATTCTCAATCTTAATGCATAATTTAATAAATTTTTTTAATATTAGTAGTGACATCTAATTTAATAAATTAAATTTTTTTAACATCTAATTTTGGTATTATAAGTAGTGAACGATATCTAGTAACATATCATAATTATCCAGGTAACAAGAATGTTAGCATCTCAATATCACTTTATCCGTGATTAATGTCACCATATAATTTAATTTTTTTTTATCCTAGATATCTTAATTGAAAACATGGCATAAAACGTGTCACCCTTATATTGTTCAATTTTTATATTTTTTCGATATCACATATTGACTCATTAAAATATGGTCATACATTTTCATAGTCTTGCTCAAATAAAAGGTCTAAAATATCATTTCAATTATATAATAAATTTTATTTTTATCATACACATTCTTTTACATGAATCATGATATATCCGACTATTTTTTTTATAATTTATCGTGTTAGAGATGACATTTGAAAATATTAAAAAAAATCACTTTCAATATTAAGAATTATAGTACTCAGTAGTATTTGAAGATGATGAATTTGGGTATGCCTAAATTTGATCACATTTTAACCTTGAAAAAATAAGCAATCATCAAGGACTTAGATATTTTGGAGAAAAACCATTTTACTCCAAAATCATATTTGTTAAGTCATCACCTATTGATCTTAACCCTTTTAGTATAATTAAAGGTAAAGTTTGAACTCATCAATTCTATAGTGCACAAGTTAAGACCAAAGATTTATTCCTATTTGTCATTTTTACAAATAAAGAAAAGTTATATTCAACCTAATTGCTTTGTATTTGAAAAATAACATAAAATTAAAATTTAAAACTATTCAAAAACTTTGAAAAATGTGGGTAAAGAAATCAAAAATTAAATATATTATTGTTTATACATTTATAAAATCTTGTGCTTTTAACTCTTGGTATTTTGACAGTGAGTATTCTTAGCAAATGGCAGGAAACCTTGAAAGCTTAATAGATTATGAGAAGTTTTTAAAGAGACACATGACATTTAATGATGGTGTTAAAGGAAGATCATAGAAAAAAGGAATACTCAATATTGAAAGATGTTCGAAACTAAAAATATATTTCATGCTGAGAATATTCAAGTGAATTTTATTAGTATTCATTAAATTTGTGATGATAATTTTTGTATAAAAATTACTCAAGAAAACTATCAAGTGTTTGACAAATTTAACAATTGTATTTTAAAAAGATCAAAATTATTTGACAATTGCTATGTTTGGATACATGCATTCACTTGTTACAAAATAGGTTTTGATATCATAAAAGCATGGCATCAAAAACTTGTGCATTTAATTCATAACAATTTAACTGAGATTATGTATAAATGTATTGTTCGCAATTTTTGAGAACTCAACAAAAACCAACCTGAAGTTTATGGTCTATCTTAATCTAGAAACCAATGTAAGTCCAAACACAAAGTTGTTCAGTATAACTCTATATCCAAAGTACTTAAATTATTTCAATGGATGTCATGAGTTTTGTTTAGGAAAAAAGCATAGGAGATTATTCACAAGAGGAATAAGTCATAAGTATTATGACAAAAGTTAAGATTAGATTCTATTGAAAAGGAAATATGTTGAAACTCATAGAAAATTAAGAGTTCAGTTTATTGCAATAATTATTGGAGGCATTGTTACAATAGAAACTATAGAAACCAGATCACAACATCTTAGATTAAACCAAAAGCAAACCATCTTTTATAGTAAAGAAAAATCATTTTTATGATTTCATAATAAAAATTTGTTATGCATAATTGTTGTAAATAAAACAAATTCTTAAAGATTAAATAATTGTACAAGATCTCTTTTTATTTATTGTGATGATTGGAGTGCTACATATATTTTAAAAAATCATGTGCAACATTCTTAGACCAAGTATATTGACATTAAGCATCATTTTGTTATAGATTTGGTTAAAAATAAAATTGCCACTTTAGAGCCTATATAAATAAAGAAAAAAACTTACTGACATTTTTACTAAACCTCCATGCAACTAGATTTATCTCCTTGAGCAAGTCCTTAGGCGTATGCTCTATGTAATTATCAAAATTTGTTGTCTTGAACTTACTTGAGGAGAATTATTGTATTGCATAATTTAAATTTTTAATATAGTATGTAAACTTCATTATTTGAGCTTGAACACTATGTAACATGGCTTAGAATAGATAAATTTAAGCTAATTTTTTGTTATGTGGTTTCATGATTAATTACTTAATTCAAAATTAATTTTTGAGATTGATATAATTCTAAATAAAGTTTTAGTTTGAATCATGACTGTTTGCCTAGATTTTTATATCAAATATCCAATTTTATGCATGCTTTATAATTAGAAAAAATTATCTACATTGTTGTTCAAAACTATTCATAAATAATCTGAATTTATGTATCACAAATATGTAAAAAATGATCTACTAAGAAAAGTGGGTTGTCTTAATGTTATCATGAAAGTTATTAATTGCTAAAGAAATAACAAACAAATGAATTGAAAAAGAGAAAAAGTGGTAGCAAGACACAAATTTATATTGCAAATCATATGTACAGATTTTAATGGATGCGTTTGAGATCAAAATAATAAGGTTAGCTAAACTCACTCATTCTATGTTCATTCCAAGTTATTCAAGTCAATTAAATTGAAAAAGAATTTTAGGTTAATATTTTCACACACACACCTATTTGTGTTCATGAAATATGTTTATTTCACGTTATGGTGTAAAGTATTGAGTTCTATTGTTGATTATTCATCCATCATGAATTGAGCAAAAATTTGACAAATTATGTTGATATGAAATGTCCACCTTTTAAAGTTCAAATTTATAATTTTGTTTGTTTAATTTTTGGTTAAATTTTTGACTTAATGAAGAGTACATTAAGCACATGAAACCAGCTAGCTAAGTATTAAGGAATGTAGTTTGCTTCGTTGATATTGTGTTCAGTTTATAACCATTAATGTTAAGGACCTTTTTAGAGATTTTTAGTCAAAATGTGAAGCAAGCATTATTTTATTACATCGTTCATATTTTTCAATAGTATTATTGTAACTATAATTGTTATTGTAACTAACTCTTGTGATTATAAAAAAAGGATAAAAGAACTTGACTTTATTTTCTTTTAATTTATGCTTTATCTAAATTCATATTAAGTTATAATTAATGATAACTAAAACTTATGATTATGAATTATGATGAGTTTTCTTGTGTACTAATACTAAATTTAAGAAATATACAAGATACATTAAATTAGTTAACTAAGGAATCAAGTTAGCTTTTTTGAGATGGTGAGTTTTTTATTAGTTGATAACAATAATAATTTAATAACATTCTTTTAGAATAGTTCTTGATATGATTCTAATGATGATGATGTTGCTATATGGCTTAAATCTAATAATATATTTTGAATATTTAGCATATTTATTTCTTATATATCATGATATTATCAATTTATATATTAGTTTTTATTTCATTATTATATATCTATATTTTTAATAAATATAATAATACCTTTAAAATAGTATGTTCAATTAGTTGAACACTATTTTTAAATATCCCTAATAAAGTATTATTATAAATACAACAATAATAATGCATAAATACTACTATATGTAGTGACTAATAATAATATATTGTATATTATGATATGAGATATTAAGTCAACATAATAATACAAGTTAGTGAACTAATGTGCTAAACCGATCAATCATGAGAACACTATATAAATCATTATATAAATATCATAACTGATTCCTATAGTGATAATAGTATATGTAATCCTTAAATTTGAAATTACTATAATTTTCAACATTGAGAATGACATATTTTGATATTTTCAAGTGTCATTTATAATAAGAGACTTTAAAGAAAATAGTTAGATATGTTATAACTGATATAGAGGGACGTGTATAATTAAGATAAGATTTCTTTCTTCTATATAATAGAAATGATATTTTTGGCCATTTGATTGAGTGAGACTATAAAAATGTATTACTGTGTTTAAATGAGTTACTATATAATATTGATTTCATTTATTTGAATAAGTTTACTTAAAATATTAAAAAAATATAAAATTGAATTATATTATAGTGACACATTTCATACCTTGTGTTCAATTGAGATATTTAGGATAAAAAAAATTAAATTACATGATAACATTAATTATAAATAAGGTAATATCAAACTATTAACATTCTTATAATTTGGATAGTCGTAATGTGCTGTTAGATACTGTTTACTATTTGTAACACCAAAATTAGATTTTAATATTATTGCTAACGTTATGCGAACACATTAAGTTGCATATTAAAATTAAAAAATAATAGTAATGTTAATTGATAAAAGTAAATTTTAAAATATATATATATATATATATATATTGAGAATCATTGATTTGTTTAGGACTCGTTAATATTTGAGTATTGGATTTAGTTAAGTCTATAATATAAAGATTAAATTAAATTTTTTAGTACATATTTTATTAAATAGATTAAATTTTAAAAGAAGCATAACTCAATGGTTTATGTCTAAACTAAAAATCTAAAATAGCATTATAAATATATGATGTTTTACATTTTTATGTGCCTAGGGGTTTTACTTTTATGTGTTTTCTTAAACACAAACAATAATCGACATTTTAAACACAAAAATTAGCACTTCAAGTTAATTCACAATTGTATCAATACTATAGAGACTTAGAGGCATTTAATTAGTGTTTGTGACTTAACAAATTGCCTAATTTAAAGGTATGGTCAAATATATTATGTTTATATATAGATGTATGTATATAATGAGTTTATTAAAATTTTTTATTATAAGACATTTTAGAATTACCCAAAAGTTGATTAATTATCTTTATAACTAATGAACATAATTGTTGTACCTAGTATGTTCCATTGGTTGTATTTGCATATTGAAAGGTGATGTAAGTATATCTAATTAGAGTATATAGTTGTCAAATTATTGAAATCTTATTAGTTTCATTATATTTATTATTGTATATCATTGTATCACCCAAAAGAAAACATTGATATACATTTATTATTTATCTGAATTATATATTATTTATTTAAATTTATAGCTCAAAACATTAATGTATGAGTATTTCATGATTCTTGCAGTAAGTATTCATGTTTCTCTTCATTTGCATTCTTCATCTGTACTAATGTTTAATGGGTTTAATTTCTTTGATTGGTATGAACAAATCCAATTTTACCTTGGTGTTTTAGGTTTGGATTTATTACTTCAACAAGAGAAACTTGCTACTATTACTTATGCAAGTAGCGATGATGAAATGAATTTCCATGATGCTTGGGAAAGATCGAACAGACTAAGCTTAATGTTTATGCGAATAAGTGATGAGAACCAATAACAAACTCACAATGATTCTTTACATATGCCAATTGGAACAATCATAAGAGGAAGAGTGAAGAAAATTAAAACGACATTTAATCGATTGATTTAAGAAATTTAAGCTAAACAAGATTTTAAAATTAACATGAAATATAAAATCAAGTATAAAATTGAGTTTTAAAGAGCATTAAAAGCTAGCAACATAATCCAAACATATAGATAGAATTCTTTTCTAGTAAAAATGTGCTGGTAACATGATCCAAGCATATAGATAGAATTCTTTTCTAGCAAAAATGTCACATAGGCAGATATTTTAATTATAGATAAAATTATTTTTCTAGTAGAAATGCCTTATAATCATATATTTTAAGTAATTACTTTTTTATTAATTATTTTATGACTTTTATTCCTAACTATTTTAGACTAAGACTTTTAACTTTAAATTGTTTAAGATTTTAATTGTAAATCTTATATAAAAGGGCTTAAAAAATGTTGTAAAGGAGAATTAGATATTAGATTTTATTTAATTAATGTTATGAGAATTGCTTTCTTCTTTAATTTTTTAGAGAATTTTGTAAACTTATCAAGAGATCTCTCTTATACTTTTCTAATATATTTTTTATACTTTTGATTCGTGATTAGTAATCATTGGGTCAAGGTCTTTAACATTAATTATTGGTTTATTTAATCATTAGGTTAGAGTTCTTTTAATTTGAATTTTAGTTTTCTTAGAGTCTAAATTTTAATTCAAATTGTTGGGTTTCAATATTAATATTCTTAAGATTTGCATCAATTTGGTATTAGCGTTTAAATTCTAAAATTAGATACTGTTCATTCATGGCATTGTTCATCCAATACTTTATCTTGTGTTTTTTATATTTTCTCATTAAATCATGTCTTCTTGTTTCATCACTGTTTATATTTATTCATTATATTATTGTTAGAGTCATAAAAAATTTTTAAAAAAAAACAAAGAACAAAAATGTCAATAACATAAAGAAAAAAAATAAAGAAAGAAATGCAAGTTGCGACAAAAGGAGTGATTAGTATTGCTTACTTTTGTGTTAGTTTGAATACTAAAAAAAGTCACTTGATTGAGTTTATTTAGTTCGATAACAAACTAAAAGAGAAAGTTAGAGTAGTAAAAGGTAACAAAGTGTAAGCCTATTATAAATAAAAGTTAAATAAATTAAAACACAAGTATGAGTGATATAATTTGAGTGCAAAAAAGTAAGGGAGTATAGTGAGATTTATTACTAATGCTTATTTATAGTTGCCAAATATAATTTCAGCGATTGAATTAATGTAGGAAAGTATGAATAATTCAATAAATAATGATCACTTTTCCAAGTAGAAAGTATTTCGATAAGGTGTTGTGTGATGTTGTCCCTATAAATATGAATCACATATTATTAGGTAGGTCATGAAAATATGATAAAAGGGTCATTTATGATGGATTTAAAAATAGATATTCCTTTATAAAAGATATTAAATTTATTACTCTTAATCCATTGACCCCAACGTAAGTATATGAGGATCAATTAAAATTGAGAAGAGAAAGTGAGTTGAGGAGAGAGGATGAGATCGAGAGTGTGAAAAAAAAAAGAGTAAAAATAAAAAATTCAAGAGAGATTGAAAGTTTAAAAGAAAAAAAAAAGTGAAAAAAAAGGAGATTATTAAAAGGGTAAAAAAGAAATAATTAAGCTTTGATATCAAAAAGAATAATGTCAAAAGTGCTTTTTATATCAATTAGCCTATGTTTATACTTTTGTATAAAGAGATTTATTTTAACACTAATGATTTTGATAATTCTTTGCCTAATATCGCTATTTCTTTGTTGCAGGAATATAATAATGTATTTTCGAGTGATATTCCTAATAGGTTACCACCCATTAGAGGAATAAAACATCAAATTAATTTCGTAACTGTTATTACCATACCTAATTAATTAGCTTATAGGAGTAATCTTGAGGAGCAAAGGAGCTTTAAAAGTAAGTTGAGGAGTTAATGCCTAAAGGGTACATAAGGGAGAGCATAAGTTTATGCACAGTTTTAGTATTTATTTCTAAAGAAGATTGAACGTGGAGAATATGTGTTGATTATAGAGCTATCAACAATATCACTATAAAATATAGACATCCCATATTTAGGTTAGATGACATAATAAATGAATTAAACTACATTTAAGACTAAATATGGATTATATAAATGGTTAGTCATGCCATTTGATTTAACTAATGCACATTGTACATTTATGATATTGATAAATTATGTATTGCGTGCATTTTTAGGTAGATTTATTAGTCTATTTTGATGATTTTTTCATATATAATAATAATTTTAATTATCATATTAAGCATTTACGTTATATCCTTAATGTGTTGAGAAAGAAAAAATTGTATGTCAATTTAAAGAAGTGTTCTTTTTGTATGAAAAAAATTGCGTTTCTTAGTTATATTATTAGTGTAAAAGAAATAAAGGTGGATAGAAAAAGGACAAGGTTATTAGAGCATGACCAACACCTAAGCCTATTACTGAGGTAAGGAATTTTTATGGCTTGACTAGATTTTATAAGCATTTTGTTAAGGATTTTAGTACACTAGTTGCACCATTCATTGAGATTGTGAAAAAAAATTGTTAAGATTAAAAGGGTAGTAAGTAAAAGCATACATATAAATCGATAAAAAGAAAGGTTATGTTCCACTCCTTTATTACATTATCTAACATCTTTAAAATTTTTGAGATTGAGTATGATGCCTTAGGAATAGGTATTAGAGCTATTTTGATGCAGGAAAGGAAATTTATAGTTTATTTTAGTGAAAAGCTCAATAGAGCAACATTGAATTACACAACATACAATAAGGAGCTTTATGCATTGATTAAAGCATTAAAGACTCAGCAATATTACCTGTAACCAAAAAAAATTGTCATACATACTGATTATAAGTTGAATAAAAGGCATACCAAATGGATGAAGTTTGTTAAGTTTTTTCCCTATGTGATTAAATACAAGCAAAGTAAGAAAAATACTATGGCTAATGCATTATCAAGAAGGTGACAATTCGAGGTCACATCCTTTTGAGGAAAGAAAGAATGATAAGAATCAATAACAAACTCACAATTAGACTAATTACAAGAGCAAGTGCAAAGAAATTAAAACGGAGTTTAATGCATTGATTCAAAAAATTTAGGTTGAATAAGATTCGAGATTAATATCAAATATAAAATTAAGTATGAAATTGAGTTTTAAAGAGTATCAAAAATTGGTTAATGTAATCCAAGCATGTAAATAGAATTTTTTTTTTTTTAATAAGAATGCCATATAAGCATATATTTTAACAATAGATAGAATTATTTTTCTAGTAAGAATTTCATATAAGTATATATTTTAATTAATTACTTTTTATTATTTAAAAAGTTTTATTCATAACTATTTTAGCTTAGAACTTTTAATTCTAAATTGTTTAAGATTTTAATTGTAAACGTTATATAAAGGGATTTAAAAAAATATTGTAAAAGAGAACTAAAAATTAGATTTTATTTAATTAAGATTATGTGAATTACTATTCTCTTTGGTTATTCAAAGAATTTGTAAACTTATCAAAAGATCTCTTTTGTAGTTTTTAAATCTTTTTTCTTATACTTTTAGTTCGTGGTAAGTGAATTATTAAGTCAAAATTTTTATCGTTGGTTCTTAGTTCCTTTAGTCATTGGATAAGAGTTCTTTAATATGAATTTTAGCTTTCTTGATACTTAAATTTCAATTCAAATTATTGAATTTCAATATTGATATTCTTGGAGTTCACATAAATGAGTGTAGCAAACAATATTAAGTTTATTCTTCCCAAAACTAAAAATGCTAAAAAAATTTATGAAATTTATCTAAGAACATTCTAAAACTATGGATAAGTCACTTGCTAGAACATTAATGACTACTTTAACTACCATAAAATTTAATGATTCTCATAATATGCATGAATATTTCATTGAAATGACCAATATTGTGACAAAACTTAAGTCTTTAGAGAGAGTATGGATGAGAATTTTCTTATACAATTTATTATAAACTCATTGCCTTCTGCATATGGTCCATTCCAAATGAATTATAATTCTATGAAAGATGAATGGAATGTGAATTAAATTCATGGTATGTTCATTCAAGAGAAAATAAGGCTTAAGAATCAAGGAACTTATTTTATTCATATTGCAAACAATCAAGAAACTAGAAAGAAGCATGGAAAGGGTAAGCACAAACCATTTAAAGTGAATGAGTCATTTACCCAAATTCACAAAAAGGAGCATAAAAAAGATAAGTGTCATTTATGTGAAAGACTTGGATACTTTTAGAAAGATTATCAAAAATGCAAAGTATGGTTGGAAAAGAAAGGTTAGCCTAATGCTTTACTATGTTTCAAATCAAATTTAGTTGAAGTTCCTTATAATGCTTGGTAGATTAATTTTAGTTGTATCACTCATGTTTCAAATACGATGCAAGGATTCTTTATGACCTAAACCAAAAATCCAAATGAAAAATTTGTTTTCATGGGAAATTAAATTAAAGTTCCAGTAAAAGTCATTAGAACTTATTGTTTAATTTTAGACACAAGATATTATTTAGATTTATTTTAAATTCTTTATGTACTCTCAGTTTTTCATAATTTAATTTCTTTGTCTAAACTTGATTCAGTTGGATACTTTTTTAAATTTGGGAATAGATGTTTTAATTTGTTTAAGTAAAATCATTTGATTGGTTCTAATATTCTTTGTGATGGACTATACAAATTAAAATTTGATAATCTTTTTGTTGAAACTTTTTTAACTTTGCATCATAATGTTGGAACTAAACATGGTTTATTCAATAAACGTTCTGCTTATTTATGGTATAAATGTCTAAGTCATATTTCTAAAGAAAGAATGAAAAGATTAGCAAAAAAATAAAATTCTTTTGGATATAGATTTTATTAATCTTGGTATATGTGTAAATTGTATTAAAGGTAAACAAACAAAACACCAAAAAAAAAAAAAAAAAGAGCCATAAGAAAAGTGATGTATGTTAACCTTTCAATACTTCATCTCTTTATAGAGAAGAATATTTTATCACTTCAATTGATAAATTTTTATATTATGATTATATTCATTTATTGCATGAAAAATCTCATCAATAGATGCTTTTGAAGTATTAATTAATAAGATTGAGAAGCAAATGGATAGAAAAGTGAAAGTTGTCAGGTCTAACTGAGGTGGTGAATATTATGAAAAAAATGATGAAACTAGATAATGTCCAAGTCTATTTGCTAAATTTTTTGAAAAATGTGACATATGTGCTTAATAAACTTTACCTAATCCACCACAATAAAATGATGTGATAAAAAGGCAAAACCATACATATTAGATATGGGTAGGAGTACATTAAACAATTCATCTTTACCCTTATCATTGTGAATGCATGCATTAAAAACTGCTATATATTTGTTAAACAAGGTTCCTAATAACGTAGTTTCTAAGACTTCTTTTAAATTGTGAACTAGTAGGAAATCCAATACGAAGCACCTACATGTTTGGGGTTGTCCAGTAGAAGTAAGAATTTATAATGCACATGAAAAGAAACTGGATTCAATAATAATAAGCAAATTTTTTATCGGTTATTAGAAAAAATTAAAAATTTATAAATTTTATTTTATTAGCCATCATGCAAGAATTATTGAAACTAAAAATGTTAGGTTCATTGAGGATGATAATGTTAAGAATCACAAAATGTGGTAATTGAAGAAGTTCGGATGTAAGTTCCTTTAACCTTAACTTCTTTAAAAATTATTGTTCCTTCAATTATTGAAAAGTTAAACAATAGGTAAAAATAACAAATAAATGACTAAATTACTCACAATACTAACATTGTTAATGAACTTACAATAGATGAATCACAAGAAATAGTATTAAGAAAATTTCAAAGATAAAAAAGATCTATTATTTTTTATGATGATATAGTATATATACAATAGTTGAAATTTGACTTAAAAATTGATAACGATCCAATTTTATTTTCATAAGTTTTTAAAAGTATTAATTTTACTAAATGGGTTAATGCCATGAAAAAAGAGTTGAAATCTATAGAGCAAAATAAAGTTTGGAAACTTGTTGAATTATTTAAAAGTTTTAAAAAAGTTAGGTGTAAATAAGTCTTTAAGATTAAACATGACTCAAATGGTAATATTAAACAATATAAGGCCAGATTTGTTGCAAAAAGTTTTACTCAGAAAGATAGTACTGAATATAAAGAGATACTTTCACTAATATCTAAAAAAGACTCTTTTAGAATTATTATGATTTTTGTAGTTCATTATGACTTAGAATTACACTAAATAGATGACATGTAAACTTGAGAAATTAATATACGAACTTAAATAAGCTTTTCAACAATGGTATATTAAGTTTAATGATATCATCATTTCTTTTGGATTAAAAAAACACATCGTTGGCCAATGTATATGTCTAAAGGTCAATAGGAGTAAGTTTATATTTTTGATTCTATATGTTAATGATATTTTGCTTACAACAAGTAGTCTTGATCTATTATGTGAGACAAATAAATTTTTTCTAATTACTTTGAAATGAAAGATATGGAAAAAGCAACTTATGTGATCGGAATTGAAATATTTTAAGATCAGTCACAAAGATTGTTAGAATTATCTCAGAAAGCATATATTAATAAAGTGCCAGAGAGGTATGGAATAGAAAAGTGCTCAGTAAGTATCGTTCTAATTCAAAAAGTGATAAATTCAGCCTTATACAATGCCTAAAAAATGAATTAGAATGTATGCAAATGAATAGAATTCATTATGCTTCTTTTATTAGGAGTTTGATATATGTCCAAACTTATACCAAACCATATATTAGCTTTACTATTAGACTGTTAGGAAGGTACCAAAGTAATCCATGGCTAAATCACTAGAAAACTATAAAGAAAGTTTTGAGATACCTATAAGAAACGAAAGATCACGTGCTCATGTATAAAAAGTTAGTTAGCTTAGAGATTATTGAATATTTAAAATCAAATTATGCTGCGTGTATTGATATCAAATATTTTACTTTTAGTTATTTTTTCTTTTTAGCTAAAGGAAAAGTCTCATGGAAGAATACGAAATAATTTACAATTGTGATGCCATTATGAAAGCTAAATTTGTGGCATGTTTTGAAGCCATGGTTTATGAAACTAGTTGTGAAACTTTATTTTAGAACTTAGAATAGCTGACAATATTGACAAGTAGTTGAAAATTTATTATGATAATTCTGTAGCAATATTCTTCTCTAAAAATAACAAGTATTCCAGGAGTGATAAACATATAATTAAAATATCTTACTATTAAAGAAGAAATTCAAAAACATAAAGTACCAGTTGCACATATTAACACTAATCTTATAATTGTAAATCTATTAACTAAGGGGTAGCTTTCTAAGACATTTGCTGGACATATTGAAAGGATGAATATTATTGAAAAATTTTAATGAAAGTTATCAAGCTGTTAATTTTTTATTAAAACATTATAGTGGACTATTATTATTCTTTTGTTTATAGATCATATTAAGTAGAAAGCCCATATTGTAGTACATGGAAAAAACTAAATTGATATAATGACTTAAAACCGCCATGACTCATATTAGTCTATACTTAATTATAATATTATAATGAGACCAATTATGAGAAATTTTAACTTAAAGTTGCACATTATGTTTTATCTATTAATCCATAAAAATTAATTCTGTCACTTAAACCAAGTAAGAGCATGTAAGATAATTATTTAGCTCAAGTGCATTAATGCAAGAATTTAATCCAAATGTAATGTAATATAATTAATTGTTTTTACATCGTACATGAATATTAGTTTTATTAAATAGATAATAGTTAATGTTCTATTGATGAAGATTGAAAAAGGAATTTGAAATGGTTAACACATTGATGGAATGTATCTTTTCAAATTAAAAGAAAGCAATTCCTTTTCTGTCTATAAAAGAAACAGTAAAAATAATAAAATTTTATTATGTATAAATTAATGTTATTATATTAAAGAGAAATGTTAGGAGAGAAAAACTTATTTTTAGCTGTCTATTATTCAAAAGTAAAGAGTTTGATTTAAACCATGTTTTATGAATATTACAATGTGTGAAAAATCATGAAGTTTAAAATTCATGTATTACATATGCTTAATTGATTAGAATAATGTTAAGATCTATGAATATTTCATTTAGATGAGTGTTATCTCTAGTTTATCAGACACGTGAATTAGCCATTAAGGGATATGTTAGCTTCGTTGAAATTGTGTTTAGTTTATAATAATTGAGAATAGTCTTTATACATTATATACTTACATTTAAATTATGAAGTATGATAGCTAAGTTACACAAGAAGATTGTCTTCATTAATATGGTAGGATTTACTTGTATTGTGAAGGTAAAGCACTAGTAAATAGGTAATTTTAAGAGGTCAAAGTATTAAGTGAATAGGTAAAATTATAAATAAAATACCTACTTTGCAATTTGTCCTTTTTCTGGATTCAAGATCAAATGAAAATCCTCCTTTGTATACTTTTGAGAAATAAAATAGGTGCTAATGCTAAATTAGTTTCTAACAAAACTTATTTTTAAGTTATGTCTACTTTATAAAAATAGTAAAACCTTTTTTGGATTAAACTATTTTTATTGCTATGAAGAGACTATAATTTAATATAAGTGTAATTATAAAAATTATTATTTTAACTTAGTTAACCTTAGTACAAGTAAAATAGGTTGTTGGGTTTGTTTCTACCTTATTTATAAAGATTTTTGTTTTTGATTCCCACTACCAAAGAATATTTTTAAAATCTAACAATGTAATACAAATATCATTAAAAATTTTAAAGTTGTTATCATCAACATTTTAACTACCTACTGTTGAAATAGATAAAAGATCATATTATGAAGATAGTAAATATAAGTTTTCTTAATGAAATTTTAAATATAGTATCTACATGAGCAATTGATAGGAAGCTACAGATAATTATTAATTATTTTAAATACTAAAAAATTAAGATCTTTAATATTGATGAATTGCAAGTTACAAATAAAATGAAAAAGAAGAACTAAAAAGTCATTGTAGAATTGAGTGATTATATTTAACAATTTCATTATACCAATGGAATGAATATGAATGTTTTCCTTAACTATTTAAATGAACAATGAGCCGTGTATATTTTAACTGAAGAAGAAATCATTATTGCAATTAAACAAGAAAAAAAAAAGATAATTCTAAAAATAATAGTACAGAAATACAAAAAGCTTCATATCAAGAAATTTTAAATATATTTGAAAAATTAAAAATATTTTAATTTTAACAAAAAGATATCTATAATGACGAATTATTATGTACCCGCAAGTTCCAAAATATAATAATAACTCTAAGGAATAAATTATTGTTTCAAACAATTTTAAATTTTTTTTTTTAATGTAAGATAACATAATTTTAAAATTATATAAATAATTATTACTATATAAAGATAAATTTCTTAAAACGAGATTTAGAAAATTTATAACATATTATAATATAAAATTTATTCTTATTTATTATTGCTCTAAATTACAAACGAATTTATTTACGACTTTATAAAGTAGCACTTGTAATATCACTTGTAAGCAAATCAAAATATAAATATAGCAAAAAAAATAAAATAAAAAATTTTATTTGCTTGCCAAGATCCATACGACAAACTTTAATATTACACACACACACACACACACACACACACACACACACACATATATATATATATAATACAACAGATTTGACTATACTTTTGTATTAGACGATTTGTCAACCCACAAATACACATTGAATACTTCTGCATTTTTACAGTATTCATATAATCAAAAATCAACTTAGAATGCTAGCTTATGTGTTTAAAGTGTTGTTTATTTTTTATATTTTTTTCTCAAAAAAAATACATAAAAGTAAAAGTCTTGGGTACATTCTAAAAGCAAAAGTCCTGGGTATATTCTAAAAGTACAAAATATCATATATTTATAATATTATTTTAAAATTTTTGATTTAGACCTAAATCATTAAGTTGCATTTTCTTTTAAAATTCAATCTATTTAATAAAATATATATTAACAAATTTAGTTCAATATTTACATTATGACTTAATTAAATCTAATTTTTAAATAATTTAACGAGTTCTAGATAAATTTAGAATTTTTCGCGTATGTGTATCAAAATTCATTTTAATATGCGAACTAATAAATTTTTGTAATATTAGTTGTAATATTAAAATCTAATTTTTGTATCACAAGTAGTAAGTAGTATCTAGCAATACATCGCAACTACTCAAATAATGAAAATATCAGTTATTCGACAACACCTTATCTATAACTTATGTTATTCTGTAATTTAATCTTTTTGTTCTAAATATAATTTAATTTTAATTTAATTTTATATTTTTTTATTATTTTAAGTAGACTTATTCAAACAAATAAAATTAATATTATATATTGATTCATTTAAGCACGATCATACATTTTTATAATTTTATTTAATTAAAAAACTTAAAAATATCACTTCTATTATATGAAAAGTATAAATTCTATCTTAATCATATACATCATTATATACAAGTTATGACATATCTGATTTTTTTATATATATAATCTATATTATTACAGATAATATTTGAAAATATTAAAATATTTCATTTTTAATCTTGAAAACTATAGTGATTTAAAGTTCAAGAATAACATACATCATTGTCACTATGAGAATCGTTTATGATACATATAACGATCCATGTAATATTTTCTTAGTAAATCAGTCTAGTACATTAGTTCACTAATTTTTATCTATGTATTAACTTGATATTTTATATTATAACATACAATATTTTTATCATCAATCACTATACATACTAGTTTATATACATTATTATTACCCTATTTACAATAATGCTTGACTACGAATATTTAAAAATAATATTTAACTAATTAAATTTACTATTTTAAAAATATTATTATATTTATTAAATACATAGATATGTAATAATGAAATAACAAATTATATATAAATCGATAATATTATAATATATAAAAAATAAATATATTAAAGATTCAAAAAATACTTTTAAACTTAAGAGATATACCAATATCACTATAGAAATATTTTATTGTATTAATAATCATCATTTTATCTACAATTATTTTTCAGTTATTCTTAATAAATTTGAAAAAGTAGTTATTAAATTAATTCATCTCCTTTCAACGGTGACAAACAATCAAAGCAAGGCAAAAACAATCCAATAGCTTTAAAATGCCGAATGCATAACACTTAAGAAATTCAATAAATTCTGTATCCCAGTCAAAATGATATAGCATCCATCTACAGCCACCACTCCAAATATTCATTCCGGAGCCCCATTTAAAAGCTATACACATGAACAACACAACCGAGTTTCAGTTTTTGGGCATCTTAGAACAACAAAGGCGTGAGAAACCCACAGTTTCCTCCTCTTTCTGGATTTTTACATGCTATTCCTTCTCATCGAGATGCCAATGACCAAAAATTTAACAGGAAAGATGGTAAAGCAGTAAACCAGCTAATGAAGGCCATGGCAGTAGCAGTTTCAAACTGTACACAGTGATTCTCTGAACAATTTTGAAGATCATTGTCAATAAGAACTGTTATGCCAGCAGAAGCGCATGCTGCAGCAAATGTAAGAGTGGACATTATCTGGAAGGAAAAGGACAAATATTCATTTAGCCATGTTACTGAATGAATAAACTCACAAATCACAATTTGTGTCTTTAGCAAGTGTAAAGTACAGGATGGGAAAAGGAATATGTAACAGAGGAGAGGAGGAGGGAGGGGTGTTTGGGGAGAAAAACATCCAGGTCATTTATGTGTTTCCAAGGATCAACTTTTAGTTTAGTTCCTAACTTTTCATAAATAACTGCATATATGAGCATGATGAACAGCCACATGTTCATGCAAAGGTATTCAGTTCAAACGTATTATAAATTTGTACCATTTCATTAATAGTTAAAAAAAGGTCCAACTGAATATGTAAAGTTTATATCAGGTCATCTAAAAAAAAAAAAAGAAAAGTCTGTGCTAGAAACACACCCTAAAAAATAGACTGCGGGTATAAGGAAAAGGAAATGAGAGCCCTTCTTCTAATCACTAGAAAAGATAAAAATAAAAAAAAGAGGGGGGTGTGGGTGTGGTGTGTAAGGAGAGGACATGTGGATTTGGTGTTGGGTGTTGTGTGGTGAAGGTGAATGTTGCAGGATTTCTAAAATGTCCAACTTGATTAGGACTTGGCTACCTCCTGCCTTTTAAACTCCAAGCATATGTTAGAGCAACATTCAATTCAGTATTTATCGCAAAATACTATTATTGAGAGTCAAACAAATAGGCATAAAACTATAGCTTTCACTCTAAACACCACAATTTGGAAATTGAAAGCAAACTGACAAAAGAATTGCTGACTTCACCAAGCAGATCAAAATGTCACCACTACTTGGGTGCCACATCCCTATTTAACTCGGCAATGGTCCCATAGAGCACGGCAAATGCTAATTGCGTGTTACATTGTTAAAATAGAACAATGTTGAGACAACCAGCAATGGAAAGAAACAATTTTTCAAGGAACTAACCAAACCAACTAAGATATCAGATAAATGTTGGTGTTGATATGTGCTGCAACAACTTAGTTCTGCTATAAATGCTGTAAATGTTGTGTGTTATCTTACCCCATCACCAATAGTGAACAAAATGAGAATTCTATTATTCTGCAAGGATCGCATCACCAAAAGGGCATAAATGTCTGTGATGGCCAGCGAAAGGCTCCACAAGCACTGCAAGCCAGCAGCTGCAACGAGGAAGCTGATGAAGCAAATATCAGAAAAGTAGTTTAATCACGTATTTATTCAGAGTCAGCAGCATGATTACGTGCAAAAGCTGTTGAAGATGGGATAGTTTTCCAATAGATGATACAAACAAGAAAGCATAAACATAAGAAACTATAACCATTTTATTTGGCACTCAGCTGAGTATTCCCTCTGATTTCACAAAATAGTTAAAGCATATTAATAGTGCATGAGTAACTGTGTTTGCTTCTGGTGCAAATCAAGGTGTCAGATTCTTCTACTCCTGAAATCTTAGGGCACGGGTAAAAGCTAATACTTCATATTATCCATTTCCCAATCCTACTTGAAACTTAAAAATGTATGTGAAGCAGCATATTCTCAAGTACTTTGGTTTCTGAGAAATATCCTGCAACAAACAAACAAGTGCTTTATCTTCCTCATGAGGGATTAAAAGATATGAAACCCATTGTTGTATATGATTCTCATTATATTATCAGAAGTACTGCAGAATGCCATGGGAGGCCTTCTTTATGGGCATGTATTACTACTTGCCACAAACACTACACTACGGGTGTGTTTGTTAATCTGAAATTGGATTCTGGAATAGGAATGAATCTAATATTTACTTGCTAAAATAATAATAGGAATAGGAATTAAATGTGCGAGACCCACACACTAGGAATGAATTTGATTTTTAAGAATGGGTTGGAAATGGGATTCTCATTTCTAAGATTATTTATTTTACTCTTACTCAAATGATAAATTATCCATTTTATTCCCTTTTTTTTTTTTGAAAAAAGTATAAAAAGTAAAAATAATAAATTATCTATTTTATCCCTAATTTCTATCTTTTTAATAAAATTATTTAAACTTGCAAAAAAATATAATAATTAGTGTATTTTTATAAATATTTTTATAATTATTATTAACAAAATTATTATTATCATAATTAATTATTAATAAAAATAATTTTTTAAATAATAATAATCATAATTATTATAATATAACAATAATAATGAAGACAAAAATTAATTAAGAACATTTTAATAATTTGAAATAATTTTTTTCATTCTGATTCCAATTTCTATAATTGAAGCAAACAATTTAATCTTATTCCTATTCTTTATTCCGATTCTAACTCATTCCGATTCCAACCCATTCCGATTAAAGATTAGTAAAAGCACCATAAAGCCCAATCCCACAAATAAGGCAATGTGCCATAGTCCAAAGTATAAACAAAAGGAATGCAAAAACAAGCTCCAACCTAGCATCATAATTTAGCCACAAAGACCATAGAAAGCACAGCCAGCTTCACGCTAACGTGGCTACAATGTGGAATTAAAAGTTGGCCAAATACATAGCAAAAGCCATGATTGTACCTGATAACTAAGTAACCCAATACACTTGATGAAGTGGTCAATGATAAAAAAAATTTGCACAACTTTATGTTATTGTCACCAATGGCACCATAATGATCAACCTTAACATGACTTGCTAGCACCTTATTATGCTCGCATATAGGGATGGAGTATAGTGCATTCAGCAACACAAAACAGAGACTTGGAATAAAGCAGAAATGGTGCATGTATATCACAACTCGAATCAGCCACTTAAACAAAGACACAAGGATCAGTCAATAATAAACATTAGCTTTCTCTCAGGAAAGCTTAATTGAAGACTTCATGTACCTTTGTAACACCCCACTCACTCTCTTTCTCAATTGCTCTAACATCTTGACCACTCCCTACCCTACACATCCCATTTTTGGAATGACAAGACCGTTCAGGGCCAACTCCTAAAGAATTCTAAAAACCTATTGTTTTACCACAATTCCTATCCAAACATCCTTGAATGTATTTTAAAAAAGACAACCAATATATACTATACATTTGAACTACACAACTTAACCTAAATGTAAGATATTCTTGGCTAAAAGAATTGGCTTGACAAATACTGTAAACTTAAACTCCTATGTTTGAAAGAAAAGGAAGCTAACCTCATGTCTAGAAAAAAAGTGGAGGCAGCCAAGTCTTATACACTTAATGGCAAATTTCACATCTATGAAGCCTTAAATTTCATAAAATTCATATGGTGTTACCAAAAGTAGGTAATCATATGCAGAATTGAATTTACCTTATATGAACGCACTCTTGTCATAGAGTACTGCAAACTAATATAAACATGACTGAAGACACGAAATATTAAATATCAGCTCCACCTGTAGACGAAAATTGACTAGTGCTATAAATTATTTAGCCCCAGCAAATCCACCAAACTGCTAAGAAAGAAGAATGCAATGCATGTACCCACCAAAAAGCAACAGTGAATTATATCAGTTCACCAATTGCCAGAATTTTCAAATCTAACATCCTGTCCACACCATCAGAAAAAGCAGTCCAACGCCTATGCCCAGCAGTTTCAGCACTTGCTGACCATCTTTCATAAACATCATTTCCAAATTAAATTCTGGTTACTTATTTGTAACATAGCAATTCACGGTTGTTCAGTAAGTCTAATCCAGAATATAGAATCTTTAAAATGAATTATGGGTTTCTAAAACTAGCTTCCAACCCTTCACCACTCAAAAAAAGGTACATGCTAGATTCCATTGATCAACAGTATAATTATGTGAACTTTATAGAACTGAAAAAGTATGTTACCAGAAAGCAGTGACTGAAGGAAAGTCACTAGTGGTTGCCATCACGCAAAGTGCAGCAACTGCAAAGATCAATTGACAGATGCGCAAAGTGAGCCCACCAGGGGTCCCAGGCATGCCCTGTATGTCCTTCATCCTCACTCTTGGAGCATTCCCACCTTCCGTGGTAGGAGGATCTTCCACCGGATGAACCGACGCATGGCTCACATTCATCTCTTGATGGCTACAAGCTTCAATTCATAGCTCCCTGTCCCTCAATCTCTCTTCTCTCTGAGGTCTATGATTTGTGTATCAAATTGTCAAATATCAAAGTGTTATCACTGTATCAGATTAAAAGAACATAAATCAGTCAATGGAACTCCAAAACAACCTTCAATCTGTAACTCTCTCTTACAAATATCATTTATCCCTGTATTCGGACTAATAATAAAATTGTACAAAGTAGAGTAAAACATCAATTTTCTTCACCGCAAACTTCAATCTACATCTAATGGTCATGTTTGGAATTTCTATCAAATCATCAATTATTGATGTTTTTCTACGGTAATTACAAAAATCTAAATGTATCCGCTATTACACGATTCAGTACTCAACCTCCGTTTGGTTGATGAGAGAACTAAAAGATTAAAATAAATAAATAAATAAATAAAACAAGAGAAAAGCGAGAAACTTTAACAGTCAATGAAATCAAATTCACAATCTAAGCTACGTGGATGAGAATTCCACGATTCGAATCAAACAGTAGTGAAGATCTAACAAACGAAAAAAAGTGAAAAAAAAAAAAACAATATATAAAATAAGTGAATTAGCAAAAAAAAAAAAACTGACCTCAATTATGAAGAAGCAGCCATGAAAGTACAGATGAATCGTAACCGCTATTAAAACTGCGGATTGAACTTTGTTGGTTTGCCTCTCAATGGAATTTTCAAGGGGGTCAAAAACACGAAAGAAAAGAAAGAAAGCAAAAGCGAAATGTCCACAAACCTGATTTGCTGAACGGTCGACTGTCGACGCCATTGGCTGTAGTGTTTGACGTGGGGTTAAGTTTACAAGGGTATATTTGGCATTTACGTTGCTTAATGGAACGTCTAATTTTTTGAAAAATTATTACGTATAATATACGAGTTTTATACGGAAAATAAAGCAATGAAATGTGATTACATTTTAATTTAAATGATTATAAATGTAATATATTAATATTATCTAATTAGTTTATATATAATTATGTAGTAGTATAATTTTTTTAAGATAAAAATATATTTTTTATTATGTAAATTTGAATTAATTGAAGCTAATGGGTTGAGGGATGATTTTTGTAAATTTAGTTAATTCAACTAAATAAATTTAAATATTATATTTTTTATTAATTTTTATATTATTAATTTAATATTTAATATTATAAAAAAAACTTAATTTTAAATAAAATTTAAATTCTTAACCTTTTAATGTCTTAAAAAAATTACCAACTAAATCAATTACTACTTCTAGAATTTATAATATTTGATATATTATAAATTTTATATCTCATATTATAATTAATATACTTTATACTATTAGATCAAAAAAAATATTTATAATATAATAATAATAAAATTTTATATTATTTAAATTTTAATAAAAAAATCAAATTTATAAAATTATAATAAAAAAAAATAATTTTGTGTGCTTCATCCCAAACAATTTATTAAGAAAGACTACAAATTAAGTCTTTAAATGTAACAATCATTTCAAGGGAACAGCATTAGAATTATTTAACTTATTTAGGTTAATAAATAATTTTGAAGTAGTAAGAACAAATATATTATTCAAAAGATAAATAATTTCTTCCTGTTTTTGGCAGAATGTGTTTATTGCGTTGCTCGCTTTTTAAGGCCGGCGCTTCGGTGGCCTTTATAGATTATATTGTCCTGGGGCGTAGGCCGACTGACCCCACTCTCACAACCTCTACCTATCGTGCCGTCTTATTTTGTTCTCCCGCACGATGATTACCACAAAACTCCCACTGTTTCTTGCCACATTTGTTGTCGTTTCAGGGTCTAATTGATGATTTGACGCGGTCTTTCTCGCTGCTGCTTCCTTTTAGAAAAGAAAACCACACGAGAATCGTGCAAGTGATATTAAAAAAACTCATTGTTGGTTATGTTTACCACTTAAATCAGCCGCAGACTCGTATTTGTACTGTAATAATGATACATGGAAAATTAACAATTATACAAATAATTTAAATTTCAATTACAGTTCTTTAGGCATTATTATTCTCAAGGGATGAAAATTGATCTTTAAGATAATATAAAAAAATACTATTGCTTGTTGATTCGTTAATCTCAAGCTTCATCACTTCTCCGTTCTTACGTGTTAGTATCCTAAACGTCAAAAACACTTTAATTTTTTAAAAATAGATGGTTATTTGCATTCATGAATTGATTTAGTAATTACTGTTGACCTATGTTTCTTTTATTCATACATGTCACACTGAATAAATAATTTTTTGTTTCCCTCCGCTAACCACGCTCTATAAATATAAATATTATCAGTAAACTAAGTTTTTTTTTTTTAGTTCAAATGAGATGACATGTGAATTTAATACAAGTAACAAAAATGTGCTTTAAGCCTAACGTCATATTCACAAGATGGATCATTGATCTGTGTGATTTTGGGAGCCAAACTCTTGCTTGATTTGAGTTTCAAGCAAGTATTGAAAATGTTTACATAACTTGAGATTACAAGCTAGAGAAGATAATCATTTAAATAATAATTTTGACCTTAGAGACCTAGTTATTTATAATTGTGGTTATGTACAATAAATGACCAAGATCAATATATCTCATCTAACGTCTATAACGAGATGTTAAGTATATTCTATACAATTACGAGTTCTTTCATTGATAAGGAGACCCTCTCGTAATGCCCATAATTTTAGAGATACTTCGTAACTATAACAAATCAATCCAATAACAATTCGTGCATCTAGAACCTTCTAGATACAGTGTCTCCATCCTCCATGGACTCAGATATTCGCGGGCCAAGTTTGTATGTAGTTTTCTCCATGTCTTCGCAAGTTGCTTAGTCATTTCTAGAATTGGATCTATCTCATAACTCCTTGAGCCCGCGGGCAATTCCAATGCATTCAACGAAAGTCACAGGCATACCAAACTTGACACTAGCACATATACAACACTCTGTTATAACTAGTCACAATTCATATTGGGTTATATTTTCCTTTATGTTAAAGTTTCTTTCAACTAATTTTAGCAGTGATCTTTTCTAGGCATCAAATAAATATGCACCAATTATCAAATCAAAGTAATAGGTTTTGTTTGTCTTGGACAATACGAGTTGGACTTGGTTTGTTATGAAATGAAGGGACTTGATAGCTATCCTTTAATTACTTCTTGTCTGATACCCATATCACTATTTATTATTATTATGCCATTGTTTCTCTCTTTTATTTTTATTGTTTTTTTTTATTATTATTAAGGTTCAAAAATGGTTACTCTACACATGCAAGTGCATTTTTGTAAATAGGGATAGCAATGGATTAGGAATAACCATTCTTATTTTCATCTTTATTTTAGGGGTAGGATTCTCATTCTCGTTTTAAAAAAAAAAAAATTTATTTCCATCTTATTCCAATTTTAAAGTAGAGATTCTCGTTCTCTATTTGTCCTTGTTTATTAATATTACATTATAAAAAATATATATATAATATTAATAAAATTAAATAAAAATAATAAATTAATATATATAAATAAATTATAATTTATATACAAACATTAATAAATTATAATCATAATTCTTAATAAATAATAAAAAATTAAATAAAATAAACTTTTAGAATTTTATTAAATTTTGTGTTAATTTTTATAAAAAATATTATATTTTTTTATTATTTTTTTAAAAAATATATTTTTAAAAAAAATAAAGAAATAAAATTTAAGAATTATTTTTTTCCTTGATTAATCTGTATTGACATACTAAAATTTAGTTCAATAATTATAATTTTTAATTGTTTAATTTAATATTAAATAAATCAATTTTTAGTTAATAAAAAAGTGAATCTAATCACACACACACACACTAGTTTTACTTTTAATTTTAAATATATTAATAATATAAACTAAAAAAAGTGGGACATGGGTCAGGGATTGTTCCTATCTCTATCCCTGTCATCTTTCTAAATTCGGGGACGAAATCATCCCAGTCCTTGCCATGAATGGGGCAGCCCCTGTCACCACGTGAATACTTGCCATCCTTATTTGTTAGTAACAAAAGCAAACTCAAATTAATTCAACAATAAAAGATTAGCAACAAAAAAACCTATAGTACCTACCAAAATACAATAACAAATCACAAATAATAAAACAATGCAATAACAAATAGTAATTTATTAATAAAAAAAAAATTTATAAAAAAATATTCAAAAACTAAAAACTCTTTAGGTTAATTATAAGAGCTACTAAAAATTCACTAATTTAAGTCAGACTTACAATCAACAATTATATTATAAAAATTGTTATAACTATTTATTTGAACAATCCACTTTAATTAATTTTATTGTTTAAAATTTTAATTTTTTCTCAATTATAAAATTGATAAATGATTCATTCAAAAAGTTAGAATTTCAACCGTGAATATCTTAAAAAAAAATACATAAATTAAATTTATGAATAATCATAATATTTATATTTTTTTTGAGATCCAATATATGAGAAAGTTTTGAGAGATTATTTGGAGAGATTCTAAATATCGATAAATTCAAAATATCAAAAAATTGTTGCTCTAATTAAGTCAAAAAACACAACCTTATTTAGGTTCCCTAGGCTCGCTCGAATGGTAAGTTAGCAAGCTTCTCAACTAACTTTGGACCTGAGCGTCAGGTAGGCGTTAGTTGGTAAATAAATTTATAATCTTTGGGCATTAAATTGGTATGAAATGAGTATCAAATTTTAAAAAGTTGCTTGCTGGAGTGTTAGGTAGGCACTAGGTTGGCATTGAAGTAAAACAGTATGCTTAAGCTATAATTGAGCTCAGGTTGACACCGAATTTTTGTCTTCATAATTTTGTCCTCTTGTTCATTGTCTTGAACTTTAACATATAGGCACTGTACACTTCCTTCACTTAAATTTTTGACAAGGGGTAAACTAACCTAATGTTTCTTGTAATAACAAATATATAATAAATAAAAGGTTGCGAGTAAAGAGTTTTTCTTTTTTATTTGGAAGTAGAAAATCTAATTAATTAGAAAAAAAAATTTTAGTTAATGCGAAAATTTCTAATTGATGTACAATTAAAAATGACTCAAACTTTTAAGTAAATTTTTATTGAAAATATCAATACTCAAATAAATAATAAATAAAAGGCGACGATAATGGAGAAGGTGGAGTAATATTTGTGGATAAAATGATGTTACAACCAATAAAGGATAGCTTTATCTTCTCTATTGTAGTTCACTTGCTATTAATTAACCTTTGATGACACTTAACAATTGCTAGCTTTTGCTTTTTTTAATATGTAACTTTCTCCGCTCATACTTGTTTCTATCAACTCCGCCGACCAATGCACCGGTCAACAGCAACAACTAAGCCAGTCAAGCTGATGGGGCTTGCAGCTTCACCTCCTTTTATTTTCTAAAGTTAAATTAATTTTGGAAGAGAACACGTGACAACAAATGTACAACTTTGTGCCGGGAGGTAACTTTGAGTAAATATGCGGGGTGCTTTCGGAATTATATACTCGTACGTGCGGATGTTGGGTACGCGTGGCGAAGGAGGACCATAACATGACGAGTTAGTGACATTGTGCTCACAGGACTTTCATCATATTTGAAACGTCATTGGCTGGATCAATGAACACGTGTATGATAAGTTGACCGATGGTTTCAATCTAATCCCCAAAATGTTTGACTAATTTAAGAACCAGTCAATAACAGTGGTACGTCACAATCCGTTTCACCCCCAGCCTAATTTGAATAAATAGTAAATCAATTCATTTATTTTTAAATAATTTTTGCAGTTGGGCCCACTTCCAATGGCGCCGTAACCTCATAGAACGCATGGTCATGGCGAAAGCCTCGTCATAGTTGATTTTAGATTTAAATTTTGTGGCATTTTGTTGATTTTGGTAGTCACGTGATTTTCTCATGTTCATATATATATATATATATAGTGAAATTAATGTGGCTTGGACTTTAAGCACATTGCACGTCATTGTGATATGTTTAGCTATAGAATGATTGGAGTTTTTAAAAATAAAATATAAGAGGAAAATTAAAAATTGTCACCCGCATTCACTTCACTGTACAGTATACACATACATACACATACATACATAGATACATCAACATGACATAGATAACATAAAAAATTAAAAATTGTTATTGTGAAATCCAGAGTCCCACATTTGTACTTTTCCGCCTCTCCATCAGCACAGCAACAAGCAATTGGCCTCCCCTTTTTTCTCCCCTTCTTCGCTCGCAGCTGCTTCGAACTTTTCGGACTCCCTCCATTCTCATCTTTGATCTTCACGGTTTCGATCTCGCAATCTCCCAAAATTAGGGTTTCATAGCTAACCAATCTATTATTATTACTCCCTGGAATCTATATTTTCTCTCTTTCCTTTTCCAAAATACCTAGATTTGTTCGCACTTTTAGCGCTCACAGATCTGCGCTGCTGTTGCTTCCACCTCTGTTAAATCTCCTGTAAACTTGTTTTTCGTCATCATGTTTTGGAAGCTCACGGCTCTCTCCGCCTCCTCCCCGGTTAGTCAATTTACGCCTAATTTCATTTCACTTATTTTTCTTTTTTAAATTTAAGCATGTAAATGTGCTAATTGGGTGCTTTTTCTATGCTGTTTTTGAATTTTTGATGTCAATTAGACGAAAGCGTGGAATAGTTAGTTTTATGTGTTTAAATTTACACGTGTTAAAGCATCAAGAGTTTCTCTTAAATCGACAATTAATATGGTTTTTATCATTAATTGAGCAATTAGTTGTTTTAGCATGTTGACAATGTTCTCTAGTATTTGCTTTGGACTGATCGATGTTTAGTGTAGTAGCTTATCACTAATTTATATTACGTAAAGTTTCTTTTGGACTGACTATCGCCTGGACTTTGATTTGCTTTGTAATGATGGCATTTCATACTTGCTCGTTACCTCAGTAAAAGATGGAAATAAGTTTTGAAAAATTGCCTCATGTACTTTTCATTGCACATTTGTTTGAAATTATCTGTCAATCACACTGTTCTACGAGCTTGTTATCAATAGTGTAAGGGAGAACGGGTTACTTGAGATGGTTATAACTATTGGTGTTTAAAATTTGGCTGTTTTTGACTTTTTGCAAATACTTGACTGTGTTCTGGTTCATTTCTCCAACCTTTTAATTTTTCATTACTTTACCTTTTGTTTTAGGTGGAATCAATATTAGACAAGGAAAATTACACGTTGGAAGAGCTGTTGGATGAGGAAGAGATAATCCAAGAATGCAAAGCTTTAAACAGTCGTCTTATCAATTTGTAATTTCTTTTCTATGTCCACGCTTTTCATCTTGCACAAATATTCCACATTCTTTATATGGGTTTGCTTTGTCGATTATACAATTTACTGCAAGTTGATTTGCTAGTATGAACTGTATGCATTATACACTATTCAATGTAAAAGCAGATCTTGATGATAAAATAATCATTATGTATTGCTATATGCAGTTTACGAGATAGAGCCCAAGTTGAGCAGTTGTTACGGTATATAGTTGAAGAAGCTCCAGAGGATGCTGAAAGCAAACGAGCATTCAAGTTTGTTGCTCTGACCTGAGGGAAACATACCTCCTTTGTGTTTATCTTGTTTTGTAACTTTTCTGAGTCAAATTTCTTACATGATGTTTAGGTTTCCCTTCATTGCCTGTGAGATATTTACATGTGAAATTGATGTTATTCTTAAGACTTTAATGGAGGAAGAGGAGGTATCATTTCTTTCTTTGTAATGGATCATTTATTGCCTGGGGTTGCTGAAGTTGGTGTGGCGCTGGCTTATGGTTAATGATTTTACTTGCTTTTCCTAACTATTGCAGCTGATGAACTTACTTTTCTCCTTCTTGGAACCAAACCGTCCTCATAGTTCCTTGCTAGCTGGGTACTTCAGCAAGGTAGTTCTTTAATTTTGGAATTTGTGATGCTTCGTGGCCATTATTTTTCTTACTTGTGCTTGGGTTATTTTTTCCTATTTCTTGATAAATGCTATTTGGTGTGGCATTTTTAGGTTGTCGTGTGCCTTATGTTGCGGAAGACAATACCACTTATGAACTATGTTCAAGTAAGCATTGAGATTTGATTACCTTTATGCTGAAGTTGTGTTTATGGCTTTTTTTAACTGTCTTTACAATAAAGATGTTGTTACAAGTTCTTTTATTGTGTGGTCTTTTGCTAGGTTTCTGATGATGGAGGTTATTAAAAGCTCTATTGTTTGATCTGTTGCATTGAATTCTGTCATATTTTTACCTTTGTCCAACTTTAGGTCAGCTCTAGGCTTAATATTTTAGTTCAAGTCTTTATCCATTATCATTGACCATGCTTTCACGCTTGTCATACTTCACTGCAGTCTTACCAATGCTTTTCTTCTGTTGCACCATTTTACGTGTGGCATGAATGTGCTTGTTAATCAAGCACTCTTACTTCACTTGCCACTGCATGGTCATACCTTTGCTCTTTGCTTATTTGTCTGAAGTCTTGTTTTGAAACATTTTAAATAGAATGAATGAATTAGACAATTGAATTGCTCTTATTTACATTATGAATATAATGAGTGTTGATGCTTTGCTGAGCTCTGAATTATCTATTTCATTAAGCCTCTTCTCTATCTTTGGATTATGCCTACTGCCATTTCTTTTTGTTACATTCAGATTACGCTTGTCCAGTCTCTATTCTTTGTGGAGTTTGGCAGATACATTGGTCTTTCACACATGTTCTACAAAACTGTTTTGACTTAAAGCTGTTTGATCTTTAACAGGTCCACCCAGATGTTTTTCGTCAGCTGGTTGATTTGATTGGGGTCACCTCCATAATGGAGGTAGGTAGTTGAGATTTCATTTTCCCATTTAAATTTTGAGTTCAACATTTGCTTCTGTATTTAAAATAATTCTTTGTATAGTATGTGCAATGGAGGCTCATTTTGTTTTGAGCTCTTTTTGCAGGTCTTGGTTCGGTTAGTAGGTGCTGACGATCATGTGTATCCCAATTTTATGGATGTGATGCAGTGGCTGGCTGACAGCACTTTGCTGGAAATGATTGTGGATAAATTGAGTCCGACTGTAAGTGAATTTTGTGCTATTCTACTGCCAAAAGATATAGAATATTCAGTTATTATCAATGTAGCTTTAACATGTATATCATATAGTTGGGTGGTGGCTCCACTATCTTGTGTAGCTGCTAATCTTTCTGTGTGACATTGTTGCTGCCAGAATCTGGTAAGCTAATGTCCATGAGTTTATTATGGCAGTTTTTTTTTGTCAAACTAGGCAAGGATACCTTTATACCATTTAAAAGAAATGTTACTGCATGTGTAAATGTGGTAAAAAAATCAAAATTGCCAAAATTTTTGAAACCATTTTTGATTCTGTCTTCTTATTTTGATTAATGGGTTTGAATGATGGCTTTCTAGGTCCATTTGTGGAACTCCCAAAAATTGAATTTTATCAGGAATATATCTTCTTCTTTTACTGTAGTCACATCTGTGCACGTATATGGGGTCACAAAGCCTGTTTCATTACCTTATACTTCATATTTTAGTTGTAGTACACTTTCTTGTCCCTCTTTATCCCTTACCTCCCCAAAGAAGAGCTAAAATTTTTTATGAACAAATAGTTAGTGCATGATTTTACCATAAAAGGAGTCCTTTTGAGAATTTGAAACAAATAGTTGAATGAATCATATAATTTTAAACTAGTAGCAAGAAAGAAGTTTTCGTTGAAATTAAAATTCTATTAATTATGTTTGCATATTTGTGGTGGACTAACAAATTGTCCTGTGGTTCAGAGCCCGCCAGAAGTTCATGCTAATGCAGCAGAAACTCTATGTGCGATTACTCGAAACGCCCCATCAGCCTTGGCCGCTAAACTCTCCAGTCCAAGGTATGATAGATTTTAGTGCTTTGTTGTTTAATTAAATCGCTATATCTTTCTCTCCTATTCATCTGTGTTTGTAAGTGATTTTGCTGTGTGTTTCCTTGTGCAGTTTCGTTGCAAGAATATTTAGTCATGCATTGGAGGATTCACATTCAAAATCTGGCCTTGTCCACTCGCTTTCTGTGTGTATCTCTTTGTTGGATCCAAAAAGATCAGCAATTTCTTCTCCATTGATGCATTCTTTTCAGGGTCAACATATGTATGAGTCTCCAATCCCTGTAAATCCAGAGACAATTGGTGCAATGCTGCCTAAACTTTGTGAGTGAATTGCAATCTATGGGCATTCTATTTATGTCAAAATTATTGTTATGTTATCAAATGCCGCCTAAACCAGCATTTATCAATGTCACACTTGGTTGCTGGAAATGCTACATGTGAATTCTGTTTGTCTTTCATTTCTTCAATAACATTTATACGGATGTCTACTTTATTGAGGAATTTGCATATATTGGTGTGTCCGGTACATATGTGACATTTCCTTGTTTTGCTAAATTTATTGGTGTACACATTATGAGCTAATACACCACAGGTGTTGTATGTGATGAACCCCTATAAATTCAAATGATAATACCTTCCTTCTATCTTTGGTTATTTTAGTTATGTAACAAAATCCAACAAAATTTAACTGAAGGTCCTGTTTGTATTTCTAAGATATGTTTAAAATTCCTTTGATATCAATGATATTAAAGCTTTTTTGTCTTTTGGTGCAGGCGACTTGCTTATGCTTCTTAATGTTTCTTCTGATGTGAAAGTTTTGCCAACGACGTATGGGGGACTGAGACCGCCTCTAGGGAAACATCGCCTAAAGGTTGGTTTTGTGCTTTTAACATACATGTAATATACAAGACATGTAGAATCTAAAAATTCTTTATGGAATTTTGAGAGGGATAAACTACAAATTTGGATGTTATTATCCTAGAGAACTGTCAAAATTGGCAAAAGTGACTGACAAGAGTGCTCTTGCATATGTCTGCTGTTGGCAAAAGTGCATGTTGCCAAGTTGAAGTTGTAGTTTGGCCTCAAAACATTATTTTTATCTCATGATTCTCCTAATTATTTGAACTCCAAATTCCTTTATTGTAAATTTCAGATTGTGGAGTTCATTGCTGTGCTAATGAGAACGGGCAATGAAGCTGCAGAGAGGGAGTTGGTCAGCTCAGGAACCATTCAAAGAATACTTGATCTCTTCTTTGAGTAAGCTTTTACTAATTTAAGTTGTTATCCAGAAGAAACTTGATCTCATACTGGAAGAAATGTTGCTTTGTTCTGTTTATTTAATTAAACATGTTTTATTGGCGCTGTTGATATTAATGCAGGTACCCTTATAATAATGCATTACATCACCACGTGGAGAGTATTATATTTTCTTGTTTGGAAAGCAAGAGTGAGACCATGGTGGATCACCTTCTTCGAGAATGTGATTTGATTGGCAAGATTCTCCAAACTGATAAGAATCCCATTCTCTCTGGCGAATCTGATAAGGTAGATAGATATCTTAAACTGATAAACACATTTTCATTTATTAGCAATTATTTCTTGCAGAATTGTCATATCACTGAACATGATAGTTGATGTTTTCTGCAGCATTTGTTTTCTGAAGTAGCATATAATGCATTGATAATTATATCTGTTCTTTATCCTGTTTACTGAAAAGAAAATTGCGATAATTAGGAAATTTTCCTTGGCTTTGCAGCCGACTTTACCTGCTACCGGAAAGCAAGCACCGCGGGTAGGAAACCTTGGACACATTACAAGGATTTCTAATAAGCTTGTTCAAATAGGTAGCAGCAATAGCTTCATTCATGCATGTCTTCAGGTTGGTAACGTGATCAATTGTACCATAATTGATCAAATTTCAAGCAGTCTGATTACTCAAATTCAGCATTCTTACTGGAATAAATACTTTAATCTGTTCTTCCTGTTACAATATTTCTGAAAAGTAACTTTAAAACTAAATCTTCTTTAAAATCCTTCAAATAGAATCTGTCTTCTATATCAATGTGTTTGCATGTTGATGGTAAACAGCTTTTGTAGCATGTACCTTTTGGGCCCAGCATTATTGTCTCTTCATAAGATGGGCAGTTTTAAATTATTAGGTTGTTTCTAATAGCTTCTTTATTTTCTGATCAATGTATCTAATACATTTTCTAATGCTACTTGATTGATTTGTTCTCTATAGGAAAACAATGAGTGGGATGAGTGGCAAGTTAATGTCTTGCAGGAGCGTAATACGGTTGAAAATGTTTACCGATGGGCATGCGGGTATTTCTCACTTCATATCTGCTATGCATTGCACATAAGTAGGGAATGTTTCAATTACTTGGAAACTCTTAATCCTGCTGCTGCGATAGCACATCACTGCTACGGGAGACTCAGTCATGAAACCTGATGCAGGTTTTGCTAGAGTTTCTATAATTATTGTATTAAAAAAGTCTTCCATTTCTCATAATATGCAGGCGCCCGACAGCATTGCAAGATAGGACAAGAGATAGTGATGATGATGACCTTCATGACAGAGATTATGATGTTGCAGTTCTTGCAAATGACATAAGTCAGGCTTTTAGATACAAACTATATGGGAATGAGGATACTGAAGAGGTATATGTGGATCCACTCAAAATTTTGCACTCTCATGTTTCTTAACTGTAGTTGCTGACTGGTGATTCTATAATCCTTGTTGCAGGACCACAGAGCCCTCGACCGTGATGATGAGGTAATAGTTGTTATTTTTTAGCTCATTGCTGTTGAAGGTAAGGAAGTTGACTGGTATGTTATGGATAGATTAGGATGAGTAAAGTATGAGTTGATTATAAAATTACAGATAAACTGGAACCTTTGTGAATTATCTCCTGAGATGAGATCCAACATTAAATTGCTTGTTGATATTCAGGATGTATACTTCGATGATGAATCTGCTGAAGTCGTAATATCATCCCTGAGGCTTGGTGATGACCAGGGGAGGTAAGTTTTAAGACACATTTATGGTTTATGTTGACATTACAAATATAAATAGTTGATTTGTGTCCAAGTGTTTGTTCACAAGATGAGTAAATAGTTTGGACTGAGAAAATAGATTCTTATGTTCATTAATATGCAGTAATTTTATTCTGCTATAAATAAATGGAGGGCAAATACATTAATTTTTTTATTAATTACTAGTCTCAATATTTGACCTTCCAAAAAACATCATACAGAGGCAGTTAATTTCTTCTTCGGTATAATCTTGACCATAACATATAAAGTTCTTTTTGTGGAGATTTGTGTTAGACATATGGAGTTCTGATTTTATGTTTCATGATTAGCTTGCCTTGCACGGACTTAGGTCATGTGTTCTGTTTTCAGTGTTTGGATACAGCATGTTGGGCATGCTTCTTTCTTTTTTCGCCTGGTATGTGGGAAATCAGGAAACACCAAAACTGTGTTTTTCAAATTGAACCTGCAACATAGGGAATACATGCTTTTCAGTGCTGAAACAAAGTCAATGCTTAATGGCGTCTACTGGTTATTTATTTCTGGGAGCCAGGAGCCGTGTCTAATTATTTACAAGGGATATGGAGTCATGAAGGTGTTAAATTCATCCATTTAAAAATTGGAGACTTTGACCAATGCCTACAATGGATGTTTTCATTTGACAGCTTTGCCATGAGTTTTTGATTGAAGATCTTTGCTTTGATGTGAAAAAATGTATTTCAAAAGTAGCAATTCAAAATGGTCAAGCTTAATGTTCTGGGGATATTCATTTCTTTTGTTTGACAAGTCATGTTGCAGGAGTAGTGATAAATTCTTTATGCTTTCTTATTGCAGCAGTCTGTTCACAAATTCAAACTGGTTTGCATTCCAAGATGACAGAATTGGTAATGCACCTGTGAGCACATCACCCTCAGAGATGATGGATGATATAAACATAAATGGAACTGCTAATGGTGGTAACAGCGGCAGTGATGATGAAGTGGTGGTTGGAGAAGATGACGAGTTGACTGAAAGCAAAGATTCTGTCAACAGCACATCCACTTCCAACACAAGCTATTTGAACCCATTTTCTGGGATTGGCAGTGGAGACTTGAATACTCAGAATGAGAAGGCAAATGCTTCTCATGATATGGGCTTATTCAGGTTTGACACACCAGACAATGTAGATTTATTTGCAGCCAGGCCTTTACCAGATTGGGAGGGATGGGGAGGAACATCAGATTTGCATGTCAGTGGGTCAAGCCTGAATCCGTTTATTGATCATGATGATTCTGATGTTAATCCTGCCAGTCATAGTGAGACAGTGACGTTTAATGCTGCTAGTTCAAGTGTAGAATCCATACTTTCAAATGGTTCCTCAACATCCATGGATTCTAATGATGAATCAGTGAGCGGTAATGGGAGTCAAAGATCAGCTGCAGTGCCCTCATTGTTTGAAGAGGATGTTGAATTTGTGGGTGTAGAATTGGAGGGTACTGAGAAAGCAATGGAACAGGCTCTGAAGGAAGGAATAGTCGGGGAAGCTGGGCCTTTAAGGAGGAGCACCGTCACAAAGGTGCCTGAAAAGGAGAATCCCGATGAAGGTGGGGCCGGAATGAAGGAGTTCAATGATGCAAACTACTGGAGGGTCGATCAAGAGGTAGCTGTTCTTGAGTGATGGTTAGGTTGGCTGTTTGTGAAATTTGAATCCTAGGTCCAGATCATTGTTGGTTGGCAAGGATTTATGCAACAAATGTATCGTGTACAGTATATTTTTGTTTGCAAACGAGGATTGAAATGTAGGTTGTGTTATTGTTGTTGCTTCTATTAGTTGTTACTCTTATTGTTGTTTATTATTTAAGCTTTTATTTATTGTTACTGATTTATTTTGGGATTTGCCATGTTCATCGCATTTTTATTTTTTAGCGGGCGGAAATCATTTTTGTTCCCTTATTAATTTCTGATGTAAGATTAATTGTTTTCATATTTTGACTATTACTGTAGTACGGATTTTGAATCTACAATTCATATTTGGTCTAGACAATGAGTTGAAGATAAAATAATTTTATTATATTAGTATTATTAATTTAATAAAATTATTTAATTAATAAAATAATAAAAATATATTTATTGATAATAAATAAAAAATATTGTTAAAAATTTAATAAATTTTTTATTATATTAATAAAATAATAATTTTTTATTTATTATTAATAAATATATTTATTTTATTTTATTAATTAAATAATTTAATTATTTAATAATATTAAAATAATAAAAAAATTTATTTAAAAAAATATATTAAATTCACGTGGTGAATAATAATAAATGTTAGTTGTAAAAAAAAATAATTGTGATGGAAAATGCTATTCTTTTATTTGTTTAGCGTGTCCTTGAATAAAAGTATATTGACGAAGTGACACTGACAGTGGGAACGATTTGGGGAATGATAACTAGAAATCTTGTTTGCATTTTTTTTCGCATGGGTCTTTATAGTATTTCTCTTTATAAAAAATACCCAAAAGATATTAATAATAATAGTAATAATAATAACAATAATAATTAAAAAGAAATAAGAATTTTTGTAAAAAAATAATATAAATATTGCTTCTTCTTTTTTTTTTTTTCAAATGAACAAGAAGTAGGCCCTTATGTTTAAATGTGTTAGTGGACCATTATGTTGCTTCTTTCTTACGAATGTATCTTTTTTTTTTAATTTTTTAAATTTAATTTTGATCTTTTTACTCTTGGATTCATTTTTCTAAAAAACAGAAAGGGAAAAAAAATATAATGACTCAAATGAAAAGAAAAATACAAACTAGATTTCATATTATTATTTTGTAAAGAGTCAAGAATTAATATTTTATTTTTAAAAAAAAATGTAAGTTGTTTTGCTCAGAGTTTTATAACAAAAAAGTCAATATTAAAATCTATTTTAAATTTTAGCCTAATTCTAGAAATCTTTCCAATATTAATCAAATAAATCACTTTTGAATGAAAATATCTACAATCTTTTGTTTCTCCTTTGAAACATTCAGAGCAAGTAGGAGAAGAGAAAGAAAAGAAAAGAAAGATGAGAAAGGAGAGACAGAGAGAGAGAGAAGAGATGAGAATAGAGCAGTAATTTTCATTGATATTAGAGCATCAACATTTTCTCAAACATATTTCTTGTAACAATATAGAAAAAAAAAAATTTGTAAAAAAAATATAGATAAAAAAATATATGAATTCAATATAAACTCTCTCGATGATTTTATTCAAATTTTTTTTTTAAACTAAACTCTCTTAACAATATAATTAAAAAAAAATTTTGTGAACTAAATTCTCTCGATAATATTATTAAGTGAATTATTATTTATATTTTTTTTTATATTGATTATCGTTCATCTTTTTTTATTATATATCTAATTACATGCAAACTATAAAAATTTATATAAAAAAGAGATAAATTAATTTTTAAACTTTTTACATGTATTAAGTAACCTAAATCAATGAAATCATAACAAAACTTTGACTTTAGTTTGCAAAGTGTTAGTTTATTTGTTTTAAAAACTATACTTAAAGTTTGTATGGAAAATAATAATAAAGAGTAAGAGATATTTTTGCTAAAAAATTGCATTTGAAGTAAGATTATGGAAAATTTTTAAGTTGAATTATAAATAAAAACATATCTTAAAATTAGGCCATTTTGTTATAAAAACATTTTGTTCGGTCCGTGTAGACTATTGGTTTGGGAAAGAATAAAGGGAATGACTGCCATGATTACTAAATACAAATTTGATACAAATTATCATAACATTTAAGGATATAATTTTTTTTATACAAATTAACGAGTATCTCTTGTTACCCGTCGTCTCACACTACTCTGTATTTAAGAATGCGGGTTGGGACAAACTGCACTGTTCTGTTCTGTTTAGAATAGTTTAAATGTAATTCTTATTTTTTAAAATAAAAATATTGAATTATAGTAAAAATTAAAATTTTTTATTTTTTAATAAATACCCACCGTTAGTTTTTTTAATCAGAAGATATAATAAATATTTATTTTAATTTACTGGGATCACATCACCCTCAAGGACTACGAGATTCACGACAGCATGGGCCTTGAGCTCTATTACAACTGAAAATAAATAATATGTACGTTCTCTTCTCGAGCTTCTTTTTCTTTAAGATCATATAATTATGGACGAATAATACAACATCGATATTGGATAATCAATCTGAAAATATCGGGCAAAGTTGATAATCTCTATGGAAAACTAGAAATTATGGAATGTTTTGGAGATAATTAATTCCGTGTAGATTGGGAAGTGTAGGTTGCCAAGCTTTATTTCAAAATCCGTGGATTGGAAAGGTGAAGTCACTGTTATTTATTTTATTTGTTTATTTTGTCATGATGATTAGAGTAATAGGTGCAATATTGTTTTAGTAGTTTTGAATAGTTTTGCATGTAGCAATTAGATTGTGATTGTGCTGGATGAAAATTCTTTTGTTGTCAAAATCTTCAATATGTAGGTTGCAATACAGGTGCTTTGTAGAAAATGATTTTGAACAAAAGCCTTTCTACAAAAGCAATCAAGAATAGTTTATTAAGAAAATATCTATTAGGTGTTTTTCGAAAAACATTTGAAGTGTTTTTCTTATCTAAAAAATGCTTTATAGAAAGGCCCTCTTAAGTGTTTCTTCAAAAATCACTTAAAAAGTTTAATCTATTGCTATCAAATGCTACATTGGGGAAAAAAAAAAGGCACTTTTAACAATTTGAAATGGCTTGGAAACCTACCAAATTTTTTTCAGCACTTTGATTGCCAGTGTTTTTACACTTTTATTAGCAACTAGCCCTTTTGTTTTCTGCTTTGTATCATTTGATGGGAACAGTCAGAAGTGCATTTTGAGGGGATAAGTATTTTCTGAGGAGGCTCTTGATACTGGAGCATTATTAGGTGCATTGCTGGACGTACTTCTCTTAACAGCATACTCGAACAGGCCTTATAAATTAGTTTGGCTTCTACCAATATGAGTTGTTAGTTGGGTATAATTCTGTTGTGAGGATCACTTTAAGCACTTATATATGTCTATGAGAAATACTATACTTCCTAAGTTTTATCACAAGTCTCACCTCAAGTATTGATGTGGCTTGCGTGAACTAAATACTAAGATGGGGTAATTAGTCGTTTTGAAAGTTGTAGAATTTATCATCCATTAAGGAATCCCACATCACTGCTTGCGATAATTACTTGGAATGTGTATTATTACTCTCTCTCTATTATAATTACATTTGCATGTAACATATTGTATGCATGCTTATTGCATCCAGAAACTTCTCCATGATGTCAACCATACATGTGCAGCTAATTGGTTTGTATGTGGCATATTCTTATATGTTGTGTATTTTGTGTTTACAGGTCTGATGATTGGTACCAAGCTGCATGTGAAACTGAGGTATGTTTCAGCTAATTGGGAGATGAAAGCCTTGTTTCTCAAGAAACATTGGAGTTTGTCTACTACCGTCATATGTGTGATATGTTAATGGGAGACACTTGTACTTTGTTTAGACATGAACAACATTTAATAGTTTTGAATTATGCAAGTGCGTTGCTTAATCCTCTGTAATCTGTGCAACTTAAACTGCCCTTGGATTAGCCAGTCTTTGTTACCGTGTTCTGTCTCTAAAGTACATCTTGCAAGTGTTTTTATCATTTTTGTTGGTAATCCGTAGCCAATTTACTTGATCAAATTCTTAAAATTTCACTCATACTGCTTGACGTTTTCTGTTAGGTTTCATTCAGAAAAGGTTTTCTCATTTTGTTGGCAATCTATGGTCACTGCAACAAGATTTGATTCTTTTTATTACTGCATTTAGCCTGGCAAGCATTTTCTAAGTTTTTTCTTTCTTTCTTGTTGCTTAACTGGGACTTCTTGAACATGTCTCTGTCACACAGTTCACACAACATTGAGGTACGTGAGTTGCACTTTGGTATGCTGAAAATCATAAAATCCGATCAGGGTAACATTCTATTGTATGTTTCTTTTATGTCGTTTTGGCTTCTTAAATGTTGCCAATCAGAGACTGGGTAATGACATCAAATTTATCAGGGTCGGTTCTCTTCAAAAATTGCAGCTGTAGACATTTCTCAATGGATTTATATTAAACATAAGGAAATTATTTTGTTTGGTGATCGATATTCTTTCCCCCAGCTAAAACATACAGATTCCTTTTCTCTAAGGTAGTCTGGGTCTATGTCGATCTTAGTATCTGATTGATGACAATTTTTCCCTTTTAATTGTGGGTATGCAATGCGCTATGAGTTAAACGTCTTCTAGTGCTTGCAGAATTGTGGAAGTTTTTCATGGCCTCGTGGAGAGAACTGGTAGAATATTATTTGTAATCCTCAATTCCATGCAGCATAACATAACTTGTTTATTAAATTGCAATTTTTGTACAAGTAAACAACAAACAGATGCTGCTAAGGGGGCAAAGAGAGAGCAAATTAAGTGAGAAGAAGACGGCATGTGTAGAAATTGGCACCGAATTCCCCATTAACTAATTGATATCTGGGGAAGTAAGATGGTGTGATATGGTAAAAATCTGAGAGAATTTGATTTGCTTCATCAGGTGGCAAGCAAGGTGTTTATTCATTTTGTGGGTTAATATTATACATGGCCCGGTTCAAGTATGATTGTCCTACGTTGCTCAACTATTATGATTGCCAGCAGGTAAAAGGGAATCAATTTTTTTCATTATTGTATTTCAGCTACAAGCCAAAAGAGGAGTCATCAGAACAAGTAGAAGGCGGTTGTGGTTGCTGTGTTCACAACAGCATATATTGACAGCCAATTCCCAATTATGAGCATGCCCCAAAAAATTTGTTAACGTCATGGATAATAATTGCATGTAAAATTGCAGTATTAACTGATGCCCGAAATTCCCCACGGTCAGCCACACCACTTCCTTTTTCATCGTTATCCCTTCTTCTTTGTTGCATTTCCCCTTTTAGTGAAAATGGCACAACAACAGTCTTTCAACCACAAAAACATCTTGATTTTCGAGTATTGTTATTCTGTTTCTTTCTAATCCTATCTATATTTAGGAATAGGATTGTGGTAGCCTGTCTGTAGTGCTTGGCTAGTCTTGCATAAAGGTATCCACTCATTTTAAGCCACTAGAATACACAGAGTTGACCTCTCTTTGAATCATTATAAATCTAGTGGTTGTGTCATTGATGATTAGGTAAAACCCGTATATGGGAGTTGGAGAAAAGACATCACACCGAACAAATTTTTACTCATAATTCATTGTTTCCCATTTCCATACCTTCATTTGTATTCATTCCTTGTCCTTTTCAACATCACTTCACACAAAATGACACCATTTCTTTTTCATTTTAGATTTAGATTACCTTATCAACACTTCTTTTACCCACATTCTTTTTCTATAATCAAATAATAAAGATTGTTAATTTAATCTAAAAAGTTTATCAAATTTGTCTTCATGCTCTGTGTATTGCTCATTGCATTTACCGTGGGCTAATAAATTATTATAATCGAGTTGAAATTCTCATGATACAACAAATTCTCATTTTCTCCGCATACGAGAAGTCAAATCTTTAAACCAGCAGTGAAAAACACACACGACCTACTGAAGACATCAAATCCGGCCACACACGTGAGAGTAACCGACAAGGAAAGAGCTGTGGGGTCCACGGCAAGAGCGAAGAGTTCGAGCCACGTCACCGAAATATCTGTCGTTTGAGCCAGGGGGACTTTTAGGAGCGAGCAAATTTTAATTCGGATAGGTTTGAATTCAAAATTCAAATCAATTCAAAAAGCATCCGTTTTAATTTAAGTTAATCTGAGTCTTGTTTGATAATAAGACTTAAATTGAACTGATCCATAATTATTAATTTGAATTAATTTATATTATTAGTTTGGACTTAAATTTAAAAAATTATTATAAAATTTAATTATTTTATTAAACTTTATTTAATTTTAGTCTTAAAAAATAAATTTAATTATAAGAATTATATTAAAATATATTTATTTTTAAATTTAAAAAATAAATTTAATTAAAAAGTTTATAAATATAAAATTATATTTTTTTATAATATAAAATAGTTAATAAAAAATTATTAAATATAATAATTATTTTTTTAACATTTATTAAAGTAAATTAATTTGATCAGTGTGAATCAAATTCAATTTAAAAATTAATTGATTTAATTTTTTTAAATTAAAATAAATTTTATAAATTTTTAAATTGATCTAAATTATTAATTTAAATTGATTTAATTTAGATATATCCATCATTATACTCTTTTTCCCTTCTATTTATCTTAAATTATCCTAATACCATTAAATTCAAAAAATTTAATCTCATGCTCAAGTCAATAATTAAAAAGATGCACCGACTTCAATGAAGTCGAGCAATACAAAAAGAATAAAATTTGCAGTTTTATTTTTCAAAACTCGTGTCGTGTTGACATCAAAAATGTGAGAAGGCCAATGAGGGGGAGAGAAAAGCAGATCCCACAAAATAAAGGGGTTGGAACTGAAAACATTGACAAAAAATTGAAACCATCAAGGCTAAGGCTTTGGCTTTGGCTTTGGAATTGGAACAAACAAGTTAGTGTTACCAATTTACTTGCCATTCCATTGCATTGCATTGACCACCTTCTCGCCATGTAAAGTTAGGTGGGTATATTATCATTTCATTCGTCCCTAACCATCTTTCTAACAAGTAATTTTGTATGGGGGAGGGTGGGGTGTCGTCGTGGTGAAGTGGAGTCAAAATAAACCCAAGCACAAAAATGTCCCGACCATCAAAACGGCGACACAAATGGGGACCGCACGTTGGGGGAGAGCCGTTGAATTGATCACTTCACACTCACGTGCGGGTCCGTGCTATGCTAAACTGAACCAGTTAATTAATAATTCATGTAAATTGTTGAAGGACAACTCTCTCTCTCTCTCTCTCTCCCTCTTCCTCTTAAATTGTTGCTTTGGACTTTGTTTGTTTAGTTTTTATATATATAAAAAAAAAAAAAAAAAGTCATGTGGGATTGTAAACAGGGCCTTGTGTTTTGTAAAATTCAAACTCTGAAACTAAAAGCACAAAACCAGAGCTAAGTTGAGTTCAGATGAGTCCAGAACAGACCCAGCTTGGCTGCCAAACTTGCCTGTGCTGTGTGACTCAAAACAGTCAAAAAACTCATGTTTTCCGGAATTTCAGATCCCAATTAATCACCTGGCGCGTTTCGTTGACTACTTTCTTTCAGATCCCAAAGCAGTAAGACTTGGTCTTATCCCATTAAAACAATAGCAATCACGTTCATAAGTGCAAGAATTTTATTATTAATTTTCACAAAGAACAAAACAGCTACGAATTGAATACTGAATGCCAAGTTTCTGTCAAGACATTAGTTTGCAACAAAACAATTACAAACGGACCAGCTCCAGACAAAGTTAAAAAGTTGCCAAAAAACCAATCGGTTTAATTCCAACCCATGGACAACAGCTTTGATTTGTCATGCATAGCCATATATTGTGAATTTTATGCATCATAATTGAAATTAGTGAGTGGGTGGAATTGTTTGTCCATAAGTTAGGGTTGGAATCTTCCTCATGTCAGCTGTGAACTTATCTTTGCTTGCTTGCTTCAAGCTAACATGCAGATGCCGAAATCTAATAATTATCAAACACAAGCAGCTTGTTTTGTCAAGACTTGTATGACATACAGACAAGGAGGTGCTAACACAATCAGTGCTGATTAATGTTATCTTGTTTCAACACACTTTATTAGAAACATTGGTGAAATGACCCTACACCTAGAATATGACATGTTAACCTCTCTAAAGATTTCTATCTACTGTGCTACAGAAATGAGCATTAACAAGCTTAAAAAGAGTCCTAAAAGAGCATAGTTGCACGAGATAAATCATGGCAAAATAATAATATCAGTAAAATGTTGCATAGTAACATAATTATATTATGTATCAATATCCAGTCAAATATATCAAAAACATACTACAAGGAAGCATATTCAGTAGTCAACATTAACAGAAGCGGTTTAAAATCCTGTTTCCTCTAACTATATTAAGTGAACAACTAATAAATTCTTAACATCCATTCATGTTTTTCAACATCTACTCTCAACTGCAAACATAACTATGCGAATATGCTTAAGGGACCTCTCTTATTGGAAGCATCTAGTCCATTCTCAGGAGTCCGCATCCCTGTGATCCATGACCTGCAAATCAACATTATTTAACTTTAATCAGTCAACATAATTCATTAAAAACAACGAATTTCCAGAATAAACTTCTCAACTGATTAAAACTCTTATTTTAAAGGTCAAAATTCCAAGTCAAGTTTTTATGCTAAGGCAATAATCTATACTACAACTTTCATATGACAATTGAGAAGTATGCATAGCCAAGAAAAATAAATATAAAATGTCCAGAATCATCTTTTCCACACCTAATAGTTTATGACATAAAGGAAGATGAATGAGGTTGATTTTGAGTAAGCATACAAAATAACTACTAAAAACAAAAGGCAAGAATCATTTTTTCTCTAACCTTCCAACACTGTCACTGCTTGAACCCATTAGAATCGTCAACCTTTTTGCCGTTTTCACAAAATCACTGCAATGCCAATAAGCAAAAAGAAATCAGAGGAATATATCACCAAGTTAACTGCACGCACCTATACTTGCAAATTGAGATAGTGCCCGAGATTTATGAAGCCGAACTGCAAAATATGCAAGACCAAAAGATAATAAATACAAAAGAAATATATTTACACAAATGGTACCTGAAAGGTTCATCTCCAGTTTGTTTAACAGCACCAGATGCATCTTGATAGAGCACGCGCCTTAACATCTCTGATATTTCTATTCCAAACATGTTGGCCAGCCTCCGATACAGCTCTTCATAAGAACCCAGAACTGAGAGGTCAAGAGTTCGTCCAACATCCTCCGACTCCATGAACACCTTGCAGTGACCAGTATCAAGGCCAGGTTCAGTTGCTTGTAAATCTCGGTTCAAGAAAAAATAAGAACCAGAAGATTTTTCTGGTGAAATTTGCTGCTCTCGAGTGGATCCAGAACCATCAGAAAATGTTTTCAATCTACCTGAACTCCCATCCGAAGAACTTTTCCTGAAAACTTGTGAATCCACATCACTGGAACAGTTATGAGATATCTGCTGCTCGGTGAGTATCGGTTGACCAAAGAGTAAAAACTGGTGTTTTTTTATGGTATCAGATTTCTCCAAATTCTGACTAGAATTCCCCATTGTCAGCAAGCAAGATAAATTCTCATTGCTGTTTGTGTGGCTTGTCAAGATGCCATCAGAAACTCTAGAATTCGGAATCAACTGCTGTAAACTGGTCAGAAATAGCCCTGACTGCAGTTTGTTGTTAAGATGGAAATCTCGTAAAGATGTTCCAAATTGAGCATGCCTGGCTCCCTGCATGCCTGCAGGAGTATTTTCAGATAGACAGCACAAGGGGCTGCTGGGCCCAAGGGGGTTGCCTGAAAATGACGGCACTGAGAATTGGCCATCAAGAGGAAAGTCTAATTGTTGTGGGAGCCGCAACTTCTTTCTTGGTGGGGAAAATTGTGAGAGGTGGATGATGGGCATGTTTGATACCAGTTCGACCAACCATGGACTGACACGTTTCACATTCTGTAGCAAATCTGGCTCATCCCATGTCACCTGAAAAGAGATTTGAAAGGATTTAGGTAGAGATGCAACAAGGACTAGAGGAGCCTAACATTAAATGACATAATTTTTTGTTGGTTTGAAACAAATTATAATGCACAGGTAGGCACATATAGCTTAATCTGAGGAACAATCACGTTAGTTAAAGTTCTAAAACAGAAGGAATGCTGGATTCGGCGATTACCAGGCCTCAAACTCTGAATATGTCAAATAAAATCCACATGCATACAACTAGTAAAAATTTGGAAAATTAAATGTCTTTCAGATAAGCCATAACATCTAGTGTTTATTAACCAGCCAATAATTCAAACCCGAAAAATAATTGGATCAGAAAGAAACTCAAATTCTGAAGGAAAGGAAGTACTTAGGAACCAAAAACTTAGAACTAAAAACAACAATTGAGCTATGAGGAACATAATTCATGTGTATGCACTAAAAATTTGCCTTGAGCATCTCAATTCAGGACCATACATAAGAAATTAAGCTATAAACAAGTATCTTCCATGATGCTCTAGGAAAATATTTTGTAATGTCTATAAGAATCATAGACATAATTTCTACAATATTGAATAAATGCACTGTGAAATATCTGATCGTAAGTGCAATTTCTATAAAACCACAGAACAAATTGATGATTTCTTTCATGCGCATTAAAAAGCATTGAATGTATTTCCAGTCCCCAAATCAAGCCACTCATTGACAACAAAGATACCCACACAAAACCGAAGGTAGATTGAGATGCATGTGATTATTGTCAGTCAAGATGAGGATGATATTCCTTCAGCTGAAATGAGCAGATACACCAGCAAGAACCTAACAATTTAGGGTATCCAGCATTTTCTATCAAAGTGAAAATACATTCTAACATTGAAATAATATTGCTCTGTAATACTGTCATGAACCATAAAGATAAATATAGCTACTGAATTCCACAAAAGTCGTGCCAGAAACCTGTTTTTATGGAGACAACTAGTTGGCCTTTTAGGTAAAGTTTACGTCCACAGCATATGAAGTAAGGAGAAGAAAATGCACATACGAGAAGGTTTTAAATTCCTAAGCAAATAAGACAACCAGTTTAGTAGGCATATAGACTTGGAGGATTAACAAATTGGTATATTAAGAATCCTTAGTATAGCAAAGCAGCGGGCTGCTTAGCTGAAATGCACTTCTGTCTATAGGCACATAATTTCATCCTAACTATCCACACCAGAGCACAAACCAGAAAATGAGGCAAATAAAGAAATCTAACATATCACAGAAGAATATTAAGCTACTCAAATTCAGTTCAGCCTACAAATAGAATCACAAGCTTAAAAATATCAAACGGATACTCATTTTGAAATATTAACCATCCAACATGTTATACAAAGAAACGATAATCAGATTAAAGAATTATACCTGGAGAAGCCGCCATGGTGATTTAGGCCAGTGTATGGGATCAGCGACCTGAACTGATGATATGGTCCCCATGAACCAACTTATTCTTGAAGAATCCTCTGTTTCGAAAGCCATTTTGAACCTCATTCCACAGTGCCAATGGACCCTCATTGCCGCCCTCACAGCGGACGCCTTAACACAAAACTCTGGAGTGCTTGCACGGGGATAATAAACAACCTCAAATGGCTTCCCACTAGCAGCTAGGGCCACTGCGTCCAAAACCATCTCAGGTTTCACTCTTCCTCCATTTCCCCTTAAATTTCCACTGGAATTGAAACTCCCACAAGAATTCAAGTTCATATTCCCATTTCTCACCATGTTGTTCTCTTCTTCCCTCAAGAAACATGACAAACCTCCATAAGGATTAACAGTTAGACAACTTCCATGATTTGAGTTGCACCCTGAAGATAGTGAATCATTTGCATTCCCAATTCCTTTCTTTGCCCTCCTTATCCCTACACATAGATCCCCATTTTGAGCTCTCAAGAACACAATAGAATCACCAGCAACTAGTTTCTTCTGGTTAACAAACGTGCTCCACCCAGTAGTCAACAGATGCCTTCTGGGTGTCCCTCTATAAATATGTCTAAACTTCCAAATCTCTCCATGAACGTCTTTAGCCACCACAGTCTGCACTGGGGGATCGACAGTGTAGTCCAAGCGCGGAAAAATAGTCTCAGCACAATATCTAGGCACGGAAAACCCACCTCCGTTGTTAGCATCAGATTGTGTCAACGTTTTAGCAAACGAGGCTGGCTTTTCTGACTCGCTATCTGACCCAACAGAATTTAAACTTAAATCATTGTCTTCAAAATCAATCTCAGTAGCTGGGATAGGAACCAGTCTTATCTTTGCATACACTTCATCAGTTTCAGAATCAGCCAAAAACTTCAGTGAAGTGACCCGGCAAAGAATGAGAGGCGGTATTGGTAATGAAGAAGGAAAATTTACTGAGCCAAGTGAGTGCTCAGCGTGGCCTTGAGGGAAGTAAAACACTGCAGAGTTTAATGGAGGGATTTGCACCATGGATCCTGCGCATGCGTGCCACAGTTGTGGATCAATGCTCTTCTCAACCTCCTTCATTTGGTGGCTTCTTTTGTTTTGTTTAGCTTCTCTGTATTCTACGAGGTAGCGGCTTCCAGCTTCGAGATTTGATTCTGCTTCTACGTAATGCCGTAAATGAGCGACCAAGAGACTTAGAATTAAATTTAAGCAACAAGGGTGGCAAAAGAAAGCTAAAACAAATAGCTGAGAAGAACAAACAGCCTCATTAAAAGGCGATCTCTTACCTTAGTTTAATTGCAGCAATTCAACACTTTTAACCACTCCAAAAACCCGTCTTTCTTTCGAAGTTTGCAACTTTATCACTAGAAATAATAGTAATAATAATAATAAAAAAAAAAAAAACCCTTTTAACACTCGCTATGTAGAGATAACAGCTCTTCGAAGATTATAAACACAGCTTCAAATAAGCAAAAAATCACCAAATTCACCCTTCAGAAACGATTAAAAGTAAACAGAGAGCCTGAAATGTAAACAGGATCTCACTGTTATAAATTTTCCATGCACGGACAAGAGAGACTTTAATCGGAGATCAGATGATGGCAAATACTATCTGGTATGTAGATGTCCACCGAATCATCCGTTTCAGAGATTTTTAAAACTCTCAGATTTTCATACTATTATGCCCTTCACTTTTCAATCTTTTGTTTTGTTCAGATCTCAAACTTCTCTCCATAACCAAAACAAAACAAAACAAAACAAACAGAGAAATCTTAAACCAAACAAAAAAAAAAAAAGAAAAACAAATGATGTTGTTAGTTTATTAAACAAGAGAATTTATTGCTGGCTAAATTAAAATATCGCGATTTTCATGCACAGACACTGCTCGATAAAATGACCCAGTAAAAAAAATAAACATAAGAGCACAGGTGTTACTTTATCTAGTGTTTACTGCTGTGAAATCGAAGCAGTCCAGTATAATAACCAGACAGACAATCAACCATGGTTAACGTTTGTGTCGTCAGACTAACCATGGTTAAGTAGGTAGCCCATTGGATTGGGAACTGACCACACCAACTCATCCGGAGATGTCAGGTCTGAGCTCTGGTCTTGCTGTTTCTTTCTTTCTTTCTTTCTTTCTCTCTCTTTCTTTCTTCCTCAAGGCGCGTGCTAAAGTGACTGCTGCTAGTAATTGCTGATGTTGTCCAATCCAATCAAATCAAATCAATTAAAAGCCTTGCTTGCATTGTCATTGTGGTTTGTGTGAATATCTCCACTCAGCCTGCGAAATTTCTAAAACCAGTAGTGGTGGAGATGAACAAGGAAACCTGTCAGGAAGATAAGATTTATGAATTTAAAATTCTTGCTTGCCAAATTTCCTACGTGTATTATTACATCGTTAGAGGTAAAATTATAGAAATTCCAAGAGGAAAATAAATATATATATTAAATTTGGTGTCATTGGTAGGATTGCACAGTGCAGTTCACGCGCGTGAGGGGAGGTGGCGAGTTTTGCGAAATCGGCGACCAATTTGGTTGGGGGCGACGAGGGAAAGGAGGATAGTCCTTAGCGATGACTGAGAGTTGTTTGTTTGCTGTATATGGAGTGAAGTCCGTCCTTGCCTCAAGTGTCGTGTCGTTTTCTATACGGAGTCTTACAATCTCAACCAAAAACGACGTCATTCGCACCTTCATGCAAAGAAAGAGAAAGTAATGGGCTTCGGTAAGCCAAAGATGGGCCTGGCCTGGCCTCATAGCCCTTTTCTTTTTTCTTTTATTTATTTATTTCTTTCTTTTAATATTATATCTAATATTCGCATAATTACTAGTTAATAGGGTAAAATAGATTATATTGAAATTATTAATTTAAAGGTTAATATTTTCTTTTTTGGTGATAATTGTAGAATTTTTAAAATATTTTTCCATAGTTTTGTTATAAGAAAAAATGACTAAAGTGACCTTTTGATCTTTTTATGAATTTAAAAATAGAGTTTGGTTATGTGTTGTAATATATTTATGAAAAATATATTTTTCATATATAGTTTTATAAATTTAACTCTCTCAATTTTTTTTAATATAATATGTTTTCATTAAATTATAAATAAATAACAAATTCGTTTAGAATCGGAAGTTTTGAAATGGTTGATTTTATTAATAATTTTTTAAAAAATATATAATTTTATTTGTAATTTAATGTATTTAAAAATTAGAAGATATTTTGTATTTTTTATTTAAAATTTAGTTATATTTTATTGAAAATGATGGTGTAGCCAACACTCTTTTTAACCTAAATGCAATGCAGACTCTCAGTCCATTCCAATTTGAGATATTGTTACAATGTAATGTAAGCATGAAGAAGGTATTCCTTTTAAGATATAGTTTTTCGTTACTTTAATACAACTATATCATACCTAAAACAATAAATCTTCTTTTTGCTTGATGTGGTAACTTTTTAATTAAAATTAATGATTCTTTATACAAAAATTAAAAAGATAAAAATAAAAATAATTATTTAACTAACTTTTAGCTTGAGAAAATGCATAATTAATATTTTAAAATCAACAATTCGTTTCTTTTTTAAAAAAAAATTTTGTAATGCCAAACCAAATATTCACAAACATAAGTACCTTAGAATTTTTCCTAAAATTTTGGGTGAAAACATAGCGGAGAGTACACATTTTGGGATGGGTTTATCTTTGTGTTTGTTCTGGACACGATAACTCATAGATTGTATATGCTAAAGGAATCAGCCTCAGCCCTTCGAATTCGAGGTGAATCCTAATGAAAACCTATACTTCTTTTTTTTTTTTTGTTTTTATATACATTTTTCATAACATACTACTCCATTTATATTGCATACACTCATATATGAATTTGTTCTAATTACACACATAAATATGATAATTTAAAAAATATGATCCGTGCAGTGCGTGTTTAATGGTATCAACTTCAAGTGTTAAATTATACATTATTCATATAATGTGTAACTTAGGCAAAAATAGGATAAGTAGGCAAACTAATAAGTTTATAATTTAACGAATAGATTTAATTTATAAAAAATATTAATTAATAAATTTTTAATTTAACAAATACTTTTAATTTATAAAAAAAAATTTATAAATAATTTCATAATTACTTAAACCCATGCATAATTTAGATATCAATCACATAAAGACGGTATTTTAAAATTCAATCAATTAAATTTACATAAAACAATTATTAGAGGAACATATTATACTTGATACAAATTCTTTATCCAAGAAGAAGAATAAAAAATATATTCAACTGTATTCTTATCTTAGCAATCATAATTATATCCTCCAATTTTATATTTTCATTATGATTTTATAATTTTATTAAAAATATTCTCAATTTCCTTGTATTTTCACTTAGGTAATCACAATTATATCTCATAACCTTGTATTATTGCTTAAGCCTCAAAATTGTTCTCATATTATTTCATAAATAATTTATATATGAAGTATATGACATTTATATCTAAGATATTATTTTTTATTATATTAATCATGGAGGTAAATAAATATAATCATATAAATTTTAATTATAATATAATTTATTGTATTAAAATATATAAATATTGAACTTCTAAATATGTTTGCTATAGCTTTCCTTTTGTCCACCTACAATATTTCTTCTTTTTCATTCTTTTATTTTCTTCTCTTTTTTATTTCTATTTCTTTTTTTTTTTTAATTTCTTTCTTTCCTTTCTCTACTTCAGTTTTTGGCTCCTGATACTTTCAATTTCAAGTGAATTTTTTTTCCACTGCAATTTCAATTTCAATTTTATATAAATATTTATGTGGACCACTTAATTGGATGAAGCAAGTAGGCATTAGCTGCATGCTTCAGCGCCCCCCCCTTTTTTTTTTTTTTATATAACAATTGGCTACTTATTTCAATTCTATTCTTTGTGATCCCCTCGTATTATTAGAAAATATTCTTTTAATATTCTAACACTCACGTTGGATATAAACGATTTGCCTCACGAACCCATAAACTTAGTTTTTGTTTTTTTTTTTTTAATGAGTTTATTTTAATTTTTTAAATAAAAATATATTTTATTTATTAAAATAATTAGATTAAGTATATAGAATTCATTGTTCGAAATTTGGGGGTTAAATTGAGAAACAAATCAAAATATATTCTGTGTGTTTTTTCCCCGAAAATATAAGTTTTAGAAAAAAAAAAGAAAAAAAGAAAAGAAGCATTTAGATTCTAAAATGGTAATAATCAATAGACATATATTTTCAATGTTTTATTTTTAAAACTTTTTGATAGAAGTACATTCTGAAACAAACAAACAAATATAACAATACAAAGAGCTACCAATCAAAACAAAAGACAGCCTCAACAAAAACCGTTCATTTTTTTGGGTTGCAATGGCAAACTAATAATAATAACAACAATAATAATAAAAAAGAAAGAAAGAATTGAGAAGTTTTGGTGAGAAAACAACATCAATACCGACATACAACATTAAAACAACTCATACAAATGATGTTGCCCTAGAAAGAAGATAAGAAGAAGAAACCCTACAATGAAAAGACCCTAAGTGGAAGAGAAGAGATGGAGGGAGCTAGGTAAACTATCAACACTGATTTGGACCCCATTACATCAACCTATTTAATGCATGCCCTTACAACTAAAAATTTTAGGTTGCTATAATTTTTATTATAATTAATTTAATTCAATTTAAGTCATATATATATATAATTTTAAAATTTTTTTTTATCAAACATTTTCTATTTCAAAATGTTTTTAAGTTATGGGTTTTCCTAATGGCCCTTCAAAAATTGGCCCTTAACTTCCATGAGCAATGCTTCTTGTAATCAAATCCTAATTAACTAACTATTAGTGGTTCCATGTAGTTCATTAACTATACAGCCTATTTGGTTTCATCAATTTTAAAACTTATTGTTAACAAAAAAAGGTAGCTATAAAAAGCAAATTTGGTTGGCATAATTGTCCTCATCATAACCCAAGTCTAAAATTGTCAATAAATTTTAAATAAAAAGATGCTAGCTGTTTTGACTCCTTTATTTCCAATTTTGTTCTCTTTCTCTTGCCATATAAAATATATATATATATATATATAAAAGCCTAAATAATTATTTTACTCTTTCTTGTCTGTTCATAGCATCGCCGATTTAATCCGGACCCAGCCTTTACGTAACTTAGGCAACCCCCTCGCGTTACAAAACGACAATGCTCCCGACACCGGCTAAAACAAAACTCTTTCTCCCACCGGCCTTTGCTATCATGCGCCTCGTGCGCATTGTTATTAATCTTAATATTTTAATTTATTTGTTTTGACAGCCACAAAACAACCCCATTATGGCATTGTTTCGTACGAGTTGACTTTTGGCGCAACGTGGCATGTTATGAGTGTATGCGTGTCGGCATGTGAATGGAAGCATTGAATCCATTAGATGATTAAAGATGTGGACCTTTGTTGACTGTGATGATGGGGACGTTACAATGAATCGTGGGACCGACGGGGGAGAGCTGAGACAGGCCAGGAATCTCTGTCGTTATGCCCTCAGGAACAGACAGTGTGGGCCTGTCCAAACATAACATGAGTTGTTATATTAATTTTGTAATTATTTTGTGCCACGTGTACGAATGAGATCTAAGGGAGAGCGCGAGGTGCTTTTACTGCACAAACATACCAATTAGGCAGTCTATCTGAAATCTGACACTCGGAAAAACTAAAAACAAACTACTTTTGCATTTGCCTTAGAAAAAATTAAAAAATGGTTGGGCTAGAACCCTAGTTAGTATACGATTAGTAGTTACCCTATATAATTATAAATAAAAAGCTCATTTTTATAGAGTAATAATTTTTTATACAATATTACTATAAATAATATATAAAAAAATTAAATAAACATTACAATTTAAATTTATTTAATAATTATGTTAAATTAAAATTTTTATTTTTTTGATAAATGATTAAATAATCATATTTAATAATTTTTTTAATATAATATATATATACTTGATACAATTATTCAAATGGTCATTCCTAATAATAATAGTGTTATGTAATTATTTAAAGGCTAGGATGAGACTGACCAGGGCATTAACAATGATGGCATAAAATAAAAAATAACATTTTTTATTAAATGATGCTTGGTAAGATATTGTTCTTGAAGACAACATTTTAAACAATTAGATGGAGATTAGAAAGGTGAATCAACCTGAAAGGGATTGACTTAGTTTGTGTAGAATGGCGCATTGGCTTGGCATGTATATTTACAAGTAGTTTAGTAGAGGAGGTGTACCGCCACTGCCGCACCACATGGGTTTGGTTTCAAATTGGATCATTTCTACACTCCTATGCACAAAATTGCAACGAACAACCAAGACAATATCAAGAAATAACTGCAGACCTTCTTTTCTTGGTAATAAAATAAATCTTTGAAAAACAGAAGTTTGATACGGGGACAGCTTGCTACTGACTTGTTAGGCTTAGGCTGAGGCAGTGCTGCTAATAAAAACTTCGTTTGGTGCAGAAGTTATTGGGTCCAGTATCTTTTTTTGGGCTCAAAGTTGACTTTGGGTTGAGTTGCAACTGGACTAAGGCCAGTCTATTGTTTATTGTTTTGTATAAAATGGTTCTGTTGTCATCGAGTTCGGCAATTGAATGAAGCCTTTTGATAATATATTGGAAGAAAAAAAAATGTCGTAAATATCGTAGTTGCTTTTGAAAGAGCCAGCTATGGCCGCTGGTTTTGGGAGCATGGCATCAAGAACGATACAGGAAACATCATTTTCCTTGCTGGCCTGGCCTGGCCTGATATTACTTGAAATTTGCATAATAGCTGCTGCTGCTTCTTCCTCCTTCCACGACTCATTAAAATAGCACCACGACACTCAATTGTATATAGGCTTCAAACTAGCTCCCAAAGAGTTCCTAACAAAATATCAACAATAGAGATAAGACGTCAAATTTCAAGACCTTTATGGGTCCGGGGAATAGCATTAGCAACACATTTGAATTTAAACCTTCACCTTTATGCTCTACCTAATCTCTACGCAGAGCCGTTCCCATTTTGTACAGCGATCCAAGAGCCGAGAAAAAATAAAAGAGAAAATCAGCAATCATCAACCAGGAAAAATTGCTTTCTAAAAGTAACTTTAGTTGGATCAATTTTGACGAGATTTCCATCAGTGACGGTGCTTGTGGGCTGCAGCCACAGTTGCATCATTGCTCACATTGTCTCATTTCTACGACTTTCTAGTGGACCTTACGATGATGAAAATAAAGTAGGGCCAAAGCAATCTTATGCTTAGTTCAGCTTACTACCACTACAATTCTTTGCCAAAGCTTCAGTTTTTTTGGTGCAAAAAATTTGGATTTTCTAGCAGCAACAACCTCGTGACGTAATTCTTTTCCCACCTCTACCAAGTACAAACTTTTTTCCCTGCCCGGAAAGCGTTAAAAGTCAAAGAAGCATCCGCGGAAAATGCTGCCAAAGAAAACCTTCTGCTTGGTTTTGCTTTCAGATTGCCCCTATGACCTTCCTGCCAGAATTCAAGCGCAATGAGATAATGAGGTCAAAACTTGCAGAAATAGCATTCTGCGGAACTACCTTTGTTTTCCAATCCAGCAAGTAATTCTTCTCAGGGCAGAGGTGTAGAAGTACAAATATGCAGAAGGAATAGTTACACAAAATATAAATATTTGTTTGAATAAATACTAAAAAATTTGCATGTAAGAATAAACAATAATCAACATAGTGTATATTGTTGCTCAACACCCCTAATCTAAGGCAGTCCAGGGTAAATAATTGGGCAAGCACATAAAGCATTACCAGCGGGCATAAGAAAGATAAGAGATGCTAACACTAACTTCAACATCTAACCTCATTCTCTCTACCTAATTCAGATATTCTATTGCTTTTCCCTAATGACAAGATAAACATGTGCTCTGCTCGAAAAAAGGCTCCTAGTCCTACTTTACCTCTTATTCTATTAATGTACAAAACCAATCTACGAAGACAAAACATTAAAAAAAAAAAAAAAAAAAAAAGCAAAGAGAAACAAGAGAGCTCCCTACTCAGAAGCTTGCTGTCCTAAAAATACTCGCAACCACTGCAGTTTACTGCATCATTCTGTTTATGTCCATATCCTCTTGTGGTAGTTCTAGTTCTCAGTGCAAAGATGCAAGAAAATATGGGACTTGCAGCAGGTCACAACCATAGTGGTTTACTGCCTAGTCTTGTTTCTCATCTCCATAATCTTCTTGTGGGAGTTGGAGTGCACTGAATGAATAAAGGTTGGACTTGCAGCAGGCCTGTACTCTGGAACAAGGCGACCAGACCTGTAGCGCACCCCACATGCATTACAAAGGGTCTTTGGTCCCATAGGCCCTTCCCTCCATTGTGGCGTCTCAGTCACCTCACAATGCATGCATTTTCTAGGTACAACTGTTTGCTGAAAGTATGGTTTCTTAATCTCTCTGGAACCTGAGAGCATTGTGAGGTTCTTTTTCCTTTTCTGTTTCTTCCGGGCAGACTTCTCCATGAGACTGATTTCTGACCCAGATTCAGAAGCAGTTGAAGGATGATATTCCTCAGAAACAGAGGAAGTTGAGGTTATCAAAGGGACCACAAAAAGTGAATTCAAACTTGCAGGTCGTTGCCGCTTACTTCGTGTGCGCTTCACTGTAAAGACAAGTTTTGGATTAATGGGTGCAGGTTTTTCGGTTGAGCAGGAGCTGCTGCTTTCAAGGACAGAGACTGGACTGGAAGTCTGCAACAAACGGGAATCTTTGCCGTCAATAGAGTCGTTGGAGAGGCAAATGCTTCCGTTGGAGGATGTATCAGCAGTGCTTGGCTGCAGTTTCACCTGATGGCTGCGGTTACACTGAAAAAAGATTGGAGCAGCAACAATTAACAAAATATCAGATGAGTGCGTAAGGGAAACTTGTAACACTTGACTAGAGCTTTTCAAATGTATTAAAATTTCATCTCATTTAATCAGAAACAAACGAAGTTCAAAGGAGTTATATTTTTTTCTCTCAGTAATAGAGGCCAACAAACAAGATGTATAGATTATACAAAGCCTCTACAACAACTTAAATATTAATTAAATACATAGATTATAGAGTAATTACACATTCATTCTCTCGCAAACAAACAACTTCTTTTGTAGATTTGAACACTGCTGTGTATCCTGTTTCTTTTCATAAAGACAAGCCATTGAACTCCAATCTCAGTTGAGGAAACCATCTTTTGCATGCATTTCTTCTGTTTGCAAATCTTGTCTGCTTTGATACTGTCTTGAGACCTCACAGTGATATCAATAGTTTCATTTACGGGACCAAGCTCAAAAAAATTGTTTACCTCTTTGATACACTAAAATAATTCTTTGTTCAGAATAATCTTCATTCCTCTCCAGCAAGCATGCTTTCCAAAATTGGCTCAACAGTTGAAGGTGCAAGTGCTTTGAAGTAGTTAAAAGCACCATAATGATACTTAAAATTGAAGTTACAACCAATATCCAAAACTTACACATCCATGTATCAATCATCCTCAGCTTCAATAAAATACAAATGCAATTCATGAACATGTGAGAAAAATTAAAACCAATTACATATTCTATAAGCATATTGTTAAGACTAGTCTCTGATTATATGGTAACCAACACAAATATTAAATAGTGAATGCACATACATGCACAGAAGGAAAATCTTAAAACTAAGCACTAGGTTAAGTGGTAGATTCTTGCTTAATAATTGATTTGATCAATTGTAAAAATACTAAAATAGGAATTAAAGAGGATGGATGACTGAATATTTTTAAACAACCATTAACTTGGTAGGTTTGTATACCGTCTCCCCATCTACTTCTATCTATGATACTGACATCTAACAGCAGCTAACAAGTATGGAACACAAGAGTTCATATCCAAAAGAGTTTAATATTCAGAATCTACAGGCCAAAGATGGTGAGAATAGTATAGATTGTCATATCTCTGATAGGATAAGTATCTTTCCTTTTCATTGAATTGAGAGACATAAAGAAAAAGTGAAGCACAGAAAAGTTTAATTCATTTATTTATTTACTTGATCATCCATAAATCAACAAAGCATATCAGCAGCAAATAAACCTTCTGTGCATCATAAGAACTACAAATAAACGACACTGCCAGTTTACATGCAGAAGATATTGCATTAGAGGAGAGATTAAGAAACTCACTGAAATAGGGTTACTTTTTGATCCCTCGAACAAATATATATCCAATGGTGGCTCAAGGTTTTGAAAGTTTGCAATCTCATCTTCCACTCCTTCCACATCTTCCAATGGAAAATCAAAGAAATCATCCGAGATGCCAGTGAAATGCTCGTTAAACCAAAAATCAGTCATATTATTCTTCAATCTATGAATGTATTTGAAAACAAAACCAAAAAAACACCGTGTTAGTTACAAATTCAAGAAACACACACCCTTCAGTAAGAAAGACCACATATGTACAAGTAACTATTGCTATTGGTTGAGTTACCTTAAAAATAGGTTCAGGAATACGAATTAAAGTAAAACTCTGCCACATGTAAGTATAAACACAAACGTGCTTCACATGCTTTACAACTGGTAAAAGTTTCCTTAAATGTCTCAGTAAAACTAGTAAAAATTTAAAATCAGAACATATTTTATGGATTATATCGTTATACATTTATCTTATCCAGCTACAATAGCATATATATGCACGCTATTTATCAGTAACAAACCATTTTAGTAGTATAAAATATTTTTGGACCAAAGACACACCCAAAATTTGGAATATTCCTCTATTAATAAATATTTCCTAATTTGAAAAGAATATTCGTATTTATCTTATATAAGGTAAAATGACTACATTCTTTTATTATATACTTTCAGAAACAATTATCATGTCGTTTTCAGGTGGTTACTCCTATTTTGACCAACGAAAATTGCTGAAGCAAATCTACCAGTCCAATCACCATAAATAAACAAAAAGAATAATAATTCCCGTTTGGCCTCTGAGAAAACGAAAGGAAAAAAAAAATCCAACATCAGAAGGCAATAAATTAAAACATAGTGCGAACTGGGTGTTCATTTTCTTAAAGCCCATGTCGATATTAAACATTAATTCAAAATTTTCTTCATTTTTCCTTAATTTTCTCAGTGACCAAACAGACAAGCAAACCAAAACAAAGGAAATGCAAGGCAGAAAGTCAAAGCTCAGTTAAAGTAGGCTATTATCCTTAGTTACCTTCAGGAAGAAAAGTCCCAGAAACGCATTGAACAGACATTAAATTTTCATAACTTTCACCATCATTTTCTCAGTAACCAAAAAATGCAGAGAATGCAACCAGAAGAATGGAAAAGAAAATGCAAGGGGTTTTGAAAACAGGTATATAATAACAAAGCTTTTCAGGAACATATGAAGAAGAAATGAAAATGTGACTTTACCCAAGGAAAGAAATTTGAGCCAAGAGAACTTAGAAATCAGTGTAAGAATTCACCGACATTTTGAGAAGGCAGTGGGTGAGATTTCTTTTCCTTTGAATCCGCGTGTCGTGGTTTGAGATTTTAGGGATTTTTTGGTTTCATTGTATGTTATGAAATTGCAAGTAAAGAGAGAAAATTGAAATATGAGAATGAGAACATGGGATTACTGTGGGACCTTACAATCAATCATCGTCCATCTGTCATACCCTTCTAGATGGTAAGATTTAGAATGCATTATTATATTCAAGTACTATTGGGTATGTAAAGGAGTGAATTTGTAAAATTTAGATACCATTATTAATTATTAGTACAAACCAGAAAGAATAAAATTGTTAAAATAATATATATTTAATGAGAATATATACATATATTTATTTATCAATAATCCCTATAAATTTTAAGATTTGAAATCATATGTATATTTTTATAAACTTTCTTTCATTTCACAAGCTAATCAAATACTTACTCTTTATAATTTTATTCCAAATTAATGTTAGTTATATATTTGTATTAAATGTTATTGGTCAATTCATCAAAGGATTACATATTGATAATTAGTGAGACTAAATTGAAATAATTTAAAAGTTATAAATAGTAAATAAAGGTAAAACCTTAAAAGTTACTAAGAGTTTGAAAAATAAGTAATAACAGTTGTCTTCTTATCATTTGTAAGATCTACTACCATACATAATATAAATCATGAATTAAATAAGAGAAATCCATGTAGTTAGAGATTGAAAATAGTTTGTGATTGTCATTGCTACACCGCAAGTGCAAGTGCAGATGCAAATGAATCCCAATTATTAAGTGGTAACTTTGCATGTGGCACATGCTCTAATTGTCAGACTTTGTCTGCTCCACCATTTTATCTTTCAATTTAATTGCCTCCATAACAGTATCAATATAATAAAGTTACTTTACTAACCAGCATAATATTTATTTGAGGTTTATTTCAAAGCAAAGTGTTCTTACCCTACAAGACAAAAGCCTATAATAGAATTTCAATCGTGACTCTTCTCTATTTGTCATCTCTCCTGATCATAATTATCAATTAAAGGATATAATCCCATCTGTTAGAAGATAAAATCATGATCAAGACGAATGCCTATAATAGAATTTCAATCGTGACTCTTCTCTATTTGTCATCTCTCCTGATCATAATTATCAATTAAAGGATATAATCCCATCTGTTAGAAGATAAAATCATGATCAAGAGACAATTTTGTATATTAGACAGACGATGTAGCTTGTAAGCAAAGGGATTTCAAGAGCAACTCAAAGTAAACTTATCTGTCTGTCCTGTGTCACTTCTACTTCATCATTTCACTAGGATCATAACTATAGTTATTGAATGGCCCTCTCAAATACTATCATCGTGTGTGTTTTGATGGGTTTTCTCCTTTTATATATACATATTTTATCAATAGGGTGGGCATATCATAATAGAGAGACATCTCAATAGAAAACAACATCGCCAAGTCGTTGAATTTTAATATGAGAAGAAGAAACAGTACACAACACAACCATATTGGAATGGAAGGACACTAAGCCCGAAATTCTTTCATTTCCATAATACATATGTATTTTTCTTCTGCATGTGGGTGGTCTGGTCTCTCCCTCTCTCTCTCTCTATAATATGTAAAATGAACAACATTCAATCATATCTTAACTTTTGATGTTCTTCTTCTAGCATTTACAAACAGAAAGAAGAAGAGTAGAAAAACCATAAACATGGCTAAATAAAGGACTTGCCAGAGCTTGAAGCCATAGGATTTGCTCAACATGCTCTCCAGACCATCCTGCAAAATGAATATACTGATAAAGTTAGGCCACGATCACCATGTAAGAATACACATATCCTTTAAAGAGCATTGGCGGTGACTAAACAAACAATCTAAATTATTTCCGTAACTTTTGGCTTTGTCCTGCACCATGTAAAAATATTAAAAAAAATAATAAAGCAAATCAAGCAGATGCAGCTGTAAATATGAAAAAGACAAATTATGAAAAAAGTGGACATCAAATGAAAAGTGAACAGTTGATATAGAAACATGCTTTTAAAAAGATGGATACTAGGTACATAGACTAGAGAATGAGATTTCACACGGATGGAGAGGCTTACTGTTCTAACCAATTTATGTGTGGCATGTTCACTTTGCTTTGCAAAGATTTCCCGAGCATACTCATACAGCTCTAAATCAAGGTTGTTTAGTGATCTTATCTGCTGGAGAATTACTCCTGGAACCAGAAGACGTGCCTGCAAAATTTCATTTGTCAAAATGACAGTAACAAGCATGGGAAAATGGATAATGAAGAAGACCACAAATAATCAACTGATCTTCATAAAAACTTAAATGTACCTCCTTAGAAAAGTTTGCTGGTGAGATTCTCTTCAAAGAATTTGTGCGTCGATGAGATTGGGATTTTCTCAAGGAAGAAATGCATACTTCATAATCTTTCATAAGTTTTCCCAAGGTCATCTGGTAAAGTGAAACAAAGAAAATTAAGCCCTTTTTTATTTTTCATTTTTTTTTTTTATTTTAGGGTCAAAAATCATGTTGCGAATAAAGGCTTACATTTTCCTTACTTCCTTCATCATTTTCAGCAGCATTCCCAGTAGCTTTTTGGTCTGAAGTGCTATTCTGTGAACCAGGAAGAAGAAAAAGCAGTAAGAATGCTACCATGATTTATGTGTCATTACCAAGTGTCTCATAACTAAAATGGAAATGTCCATGCTGCTTACCTGGTGGTAATTACTGTCAGGCTCAGAATCTGAAAGTGAGGAATTCTGTTCTGTAGCACAGGCAAATGAATTTAATAAAGAACTATGTAAAGATCAAAAATGAAAATGTAGAAACACTACTGGAGTTAGATGCAAAACCCAGAACTCAGCAGTGCCTTATGTTCATCGTGTACAATTGAACTTCTGTAGTTCTAAAATGATTTAATCAACCAAAGTTACAGGATGCAGCCTGATACACCAGCCCAGGGGCGCAAATGGAGCATTGGTGTTCAAGCTTCTCAATGGCATTAACGAACATTATGGATTAGTAAACCGAAGTTTCAGTAACTCAAATTTGTTTCTAGATAAGTTCTGTTTATGGCACTAATATTTAATGGATGGTCTCAAATAAACTTACCTGTTGAACTCCTATTTGTAGGAATTTCTAGAGACTCAATGACCTTAGATTGATGCAGCATATTAAGCAGTTGTTCAGGACCAAAAACAGAAAATATTGTTCACAAAACTAACCTAATTTGTCATTTGATGGATCCTCCATTCCAGAGTTTGATGCTGCTATCTGTGAGATGACCTGTGCACCTACCAAATTCCCGAATATTTTTGCAGATTCTCCGTGTTTCTCAGTGAGACCAACATAAAGCATACTGTCCAACCTCCTCTGCAAGATTTACAAGTATCTACCATGATTGCAACCATAAGGAGAACTATCAGAAAGTAATACTATGAAGTAAATTTATCCACAACTCTAAATACCTATTTCCAATTACCTTTGCAACTTGAAGCACATGTTCACCAAGAATTTGAAACTTCTGCACACAATGGCGCACTTCATGTGCTTCCACTAAGTATGAGTTGTTAGTTAATCCTGCAACCTGCAATAGAAAATGGTTGATGGGAAATTTAACAATTCAATTTTTATGGCTACAATCCTGTAAGAAATTCAGTGGAAATTAACATCGACATCTCTAATGTATGTTTAGAAATATTTCAAAGAAACAACAGACACAAATACAGAGTAAGGCTTTGTTTGCTATTGAGGTGTGGTGCCACAGTTATTGTAAGATGGAAGTACTAGATATTAAAAATGAGTTAGTCCAACTAAAAGTTGGGATTACCAAATGCCAACTTTTTCAGCTTTGTTGAGCACCACAATTCTAAATGAAGCTTAAATAGAAGTAATGAAAACACATGAACCCAACGTAATAAGAGATACCACAAGATAGAGTACCTGAAATGTCGCTCCATTGTGAACAATGTCTAGAGTTAATGGTTCATCAAGGAATTTCTGTAATGGCATTACAACTTCTTCCATGTTGTATGAGTCGTTGCTGTTAATATGCCTTAAGCCCTTCTTTCTCCGGGCATCTCTCTGTTCCATCACAGTAGAATATGTAAAATTAATTACAATTCATGGTAGAACCTCTCCCACAAGATAAAATTGTACTGCCAAGGCCATTATATAGCAATCTACAAACGAAAAGCATTTTTAATCCTCCAAGGGATCATGTTCCACTGTGAACAAATCCTCTTAGAAAAGTATAGAAATGATCTGCAAAGTAAAGGAGGGTTGAGAGAGAGATTGAAATGTGAAGTACAATTGACTTTTAATTCAAGGTAGCATGACAACTAACACTTAACAAGGTACACTTTCTTTACAGCACCACACATTTCAAGAATATATATATATATATATATTATAACAGAAAGGCTACTAATTGAGTTCATGATGTAGGGAAACCTCATAATCTTTATTCAATAATCTCAAAGCATTCAAAGTCTAATTCTAAAACATAAAATAAGGCATTTTTTTACAGTGGCCATAAACCTAAACAAAAGAGGAAAGAAATCTACTTCCCATAAGAAATAGAAATCCTACCCCAACAAGAACAATGAAAACTAAAGGAAAGAAATCTACTTCTAATAAGAAATCGAACTCCCCTAACAATAACAAAACCAACCAAAACAAATAACTCTCACATCTCTCACAAGAAAATAAAGTCTAATTTAAACAAAATAAGACAATACCAAACTAGCCTAGATGTTGTACATCAGTTCACCTCCTTGCTCTTTATTTATTTCTTTTAATAATACAGAATTTTCTACTGATAACAAAGATCAACAAAAAAAAAATGTCAAAACCAGAATGGTTCATCATTGACACCAAAGTCCAAAGTGAACCTCTGGACTTCAGAGTCAAAGGAGTTTCAAGATTCATTTGTTTGGCATGGGATATAAAAATCCACATATGCTCTTTCTATGGAATCCATAATTCAGCCATCTAATCATCCAGGAAGCCTCTCCTTCTGTATGTACATAAATTTATATCTCCTAAGAGACCAACAATGAGTAGGGGAAAAGAAATCCAAATGACGAATACTGGGATAACCAAGGATTACTAATGGACTATTATGAGAAGCAAAAGCAAATTGAATAGCATTGGAGTGTAAGTAGGAAAAGGTTTCTGTGCAGGGTGTGTGGTAAGAACAAAAAAATAAAAAAAGGAGGAAAAAAATTTTACAAGACATCCAGCAGAAATATACAACACAAACATACCCGAGCAAATAGGTCTTCTCTCATCCATGGAACCAAGTACTTCCAGGGCCATATATCCAGGGTGCTAACTCCGTTATTCTTAGAGCGTATGCGTTTAGTCATTTCTGTCGCAGAAGTTAAGTTAGGATGCACCAAAAATCTTGCTGCTACTTCTATTGAAAATTCATAGGTGCTAAAGACACGGTCTAATGGATTCCTAAGTACTGTCACCACTGATGTTTTGTCTATAGGAAGCTTGGACATCATGCTATAGTCATCATGAGTAGTCAACAACCTGCAGTTTGTTTTGCTGCATAAATCACAGAAATTAGATCAATTATAGCTCCACTGACAAGCAAAATTAGTTAAAGATATATGGTAATTTTTGTACAGTTAAGCTACATGAGAAACTGGCGTGAAGACTATTTTTTTACTTCCGCAAACTTTTGCAAAATAAAATTGGTTGATTACAAGTTAACTTAGTGGAAGCACTTAAGCAACACTTATGCTTCTTATCTTCTGTAAAAATATTTAAAAAAAAGATAAACCATGTTCAACTTTAAAGTAATAACTTCAAATCAAATGTATATGAACCAAAAATGTGTTGTAAAATTCCTCCAGATCCTTTCATATCTCAATAGTGTTTTTTCCCTTTTCCAGCTCCAATTATTATTCTTACAAGAAATACCATATCTGAGTAAAAAAGATACTGGTTCCATCATATAACAGTCACTTCTCTCTAGCAACCGTGAAGCTTCCAACTTATTCCCTATACACATATATGATTATAAGTAAAATATCTCTCCTTTCCAGAGAGGTTTTCTCTCAATGTGTCCGAGGACCATTCTAGCCACCAGAGCTGTTAAGCAAGCTCAATAATCTACTTCAGGTAAAACTAAATTCCTAGCTAAAAACTAGAAAATAAAAGAAAGATTATTTGCTACTAAAATTTCAAATGATTCGATAAAATAACATATTCACCAAAGAATACTGCAAAAGTTTCTAGCATAAACAACGGAACACAAACAACAATATAGTACCTTGGATCAAACCGCAGCTTGTCATATGAACGAGGACATTCCAAAAAGCCAGAGTACAACTTCTTCAGGAGACTGCAAGTATAACAAATTACCAGAATTACACATCATCAAATTTAAAACTGGGTTGCAGTTTCTAAGTAACAGCATTGCATCCATAGGGAATTACCAATGGAAATATGTCCGCCCTCCAGTTCTGGGGACATGTAGGAAAAACAGCAAATCTTGTAGCTTGTGCTTGTCTTCTTTCACTTCTTGCTCAAGTGAAGAATGTGCCCATTCTCTGACAATTCTTTCACATTGTCCAAAATCTTTTTTAGTAGGAGAGGCGTGTACTGGCACAGAAACTAGAAATTAACACCAGGACAAGCCACGGAGAGATCAATTTTTATTTTTATTTAAAAAAAAAATTCAAAAGTATTTTACAGCATATGAAGTATTAACAGAAAAAAACTTATGGTTAGCAAACTCCCAGTCCCCACTCCCCAGTCCATTCACAAACAAGCTTTTTCCATCTCTTTATTGCATCTAAATGCTAAGTTTGCTGCATTTTGCTTTTGGCAACATTACAAAAACAAAATAGAGCTGAATAGGGAAAAGATAGCGTTGAGGCAGAAAAACTGGGGAAATTACATTGGCTAAAAGAGATTATTAGGAAAAATACAATCCAATTGTTGTTCAATCATATCTAAAAGGCAAAACGTAACCTTTCTAAAAGTAATAACTATTTCGTCAAACACTGCCGAACCAAAATATAACAATACAGTTAACAAATAATCTTTACAACTCTCTCTCCGCTAACAATATCAGCCTTCTGTATCAGCAGTTACGCTCTTCAAATACTTAATAATAACGCAGAGAAGCATAATTTGAACAACGGAAACAAGAAAACAAATAAACAAGCATGAAAAATTAAACATTTATTACACGTACCCAATCCGAGAAGTATCAACAACACAGCAATTTTCAGAGCAGGATCCATTTTCTTATTTCCCAGCACTCCGAGGACTGCCCAATAACAAAACAAAATAAAAATTCACCAAACTAATATTTTTACTCGCACAATCAAAAACAAGAAGAAGAAGAAGACAATAAAAAGGAAAGGAAAAACAATGGAAAATGTTGTGGTCTACCTGTATAGAGTTTCGTGATCTCGTGCTCATAAATTACCTCCACTACTGCTGCGACTCTAACAGACAACAATACTTCCAACTGGCCCCACACGCACAAAGAAAAATTAAAAATAAAAAAATTAAAAGAAAACCCTAAAATTGAAACGAGCTGAACTTGGTCTGGTTTCTGAATCTGTGTTCAAAAACCGAACACAGAGGGAGCGATTTTAACGAATTGGAAGTAGAAGAAGAAGGAGAAGAAGAGTTAAGAGTCAGAAGGATGTTTTCTATTATTTTTATTTTTATTTTTATTTTTGTGGAGGGATAAATTGGTAAAAGTGCACAAATTAATATCATGTTTTAACGATGAACCGAGTAAATAATGATTCAACGATTGTCTAATGAATTCTTAATTAATGTAATGGAAATTAGTATTTTCCTATTTATGATGGGTTTTTAAATGAATTTATTTCTTTTTAAAAAAATATTACGTGCATTGATCACTTTACCTATTGGAAAGAAATGGTGTTTTATTAGGATATTTTATTTTTAATAATATAAAATTATTTTTTATAGATATTAATAATGACAATAATTATAATTAAAAACTATGAAATAATTTGTGTAATTAAGAATTTAGTGCCATGATATGTCATTAGAATAATTGATAATATATACATAAAAAAAAAAAAAATCTCACGTTCAGAACTAAATTTGTAAAGAACATGAAAGGCTAATTTGACGCTATAAAATAAAATTGATAAATTTTTATAAAGAGAGTTAAAAGTTATTTTGAATGTTTAAAAATTATCTTAAAAAATTAGTAAAATTACTTCATTTTAAAATAATTTTTAAAAATACAAAAAATACTATTCAAAATTAAAATTTAATTTTAAAAAATAATTTTATTCTTAAATATATTTTCAAGTATATCCATTACAAATATACAAATCAAAAAATAGCCTTGAAGTAATTTATTAGAATTCCAACTCTAATTAAAGAGCAAAATCACTGAAACTTAAATAAAATTTTTTATTGAATTTTTAATACTTATATTTGTATTTCTTAAAGAATATAAAAATATATTTTGTTTACTATTAATTATTTTAAGATTGAAATAAAAAAAGAAATTGCATACAGAACAAAAAAAAAATCAAAATTATTTATAAAACACAAACAATTAAATTAAAAATAATGTTTATTTAAACTTGTATACATTTTAATCATCTAAGTTTCTATAATTTTGTAATAATAAAATTTATTAAGTATATGTAAACTATTTTTAAAATTTATATATTTTTGAAAATAAATTTTACCAAATATTTTAAGTGATTCTTTATACAACTGAATATTTCTTTAGCACGGTATCAGTAGATTGTTTTAAAGCCCTGGGTGTACGAATTTTTTATTTTTTTTAAATTTTTGGGTTAAATGATTCCGAATTCAAAGGAATGCCGTGTTGGGAAAACCAAAATGAGTCCTGCCGTTGTGTGAGACTGGTGGGTACATACTTCCACTAAATTATAAAATAATGTTAGTAGTGTGACACAAGGCGTCAATTTCAATAGTGGACATTAAGAAATGTGGCGCACTTTCAGTTGTTTCAGGCGGAGTCAAATGGAGGCCACCCTCCACCATTCCATTTACCTAACCCTTGTGGTGCAAACGTCACGAGGCTTACCCTTTATCTCTTTTATTTTTCTGATTAGTTGCTGGTTTCAACTATCACAATCATGGCAATCGTAAAACAAAACAAATTATAACCATGTAAGTTTAAAAGGATACAAGCACTATTCAAGACATCTGTACAAAGATTTGATTATATACGGCACCATTACATTTCAATTTTCATTGAATCAAATAATCATTTTTGCATACACATCTTGATTCCTGTTTGTTTGTCTATGAACTAATTTGTAAGTGAAACTTGTTGCAAGGAAGAAGATCTTAAGTTGGGGACAAATCATGGCTTCACCATCACGGCCTTTGCTGCATCCAGATGATTCAGCCGGCAAGTTCCCAGGAGAAATTCCGGGAGCTCTTCTTCTGTATTTGCCTGTAAAAGTACAACATCAGAATTTAGAATGTGCACGGAGTGATGCATCATCATGAATAGGAGGGATTTGCACGGTCAACTAATTAAGAGTAGCATCTAGTGCTGCAACTTCATCAACTCTCTCATCCGTCTATGGGGAATTTTTGTTCCATGCTCTCGTCCGTCTACGGGAAGTTTTTGTTCCATGTAAGTCAGAATTTAAAGTGCAACAACTTGGCCCATTGTGCAAGTATACATGTAATGATCCGACCCAATTAGCGCCACATTTTTTTCTTTAATAACCCACAAACGTGATACCTCAAGCTTTTGTTCTTAATGTGAGACCTAATCTTAACCCACTTAAAAGGACTTGTACCAGTTAAAAAAGTTAGAGCACTTATAAGACCTACCCCAAGCTTCTACCCAAGCAATATGAGATCTTACAACCTATTCTCTTAGAGGCTAACGTCTTTATTGGCACATTTTTAGTTGGATGAACTAGTTGTAATATTATTTGTGATGACACAGCTCAACTAGTACAATATTGTTCTCTTTGGCAATCCACAAACGTGATGTGATGTCTTAGGATTTTGTTCTAGGCATGAGACTCGTTCGTGGCCGATATTAGAGTATGCAACGGCATAATATTTCTTTGCTGTAATAAGTATAGGAATTCAAATATGTTTAATATCGTGTTAATTAGGCCGGATCATTAATCTACATCAGTTTGCTTGAGCTGATTCATAATAAAGACTTTTCTATATGGATGGTTGGAACCAGAGCATAAAAGTAAATGACAGCTTGAAGAACCTTTTGCCACAGTACACAAGTTAAGAGGTTTTACCTGTATCAAGAATGCCATCTCAATAACCAGATTGTTGAGGTAACCAAGAACAAGACTGACCACACCCCTGGCAACCGTTGACGACCCAATATCAACCCCAAGCTGAAATCACATTGACAAATGTCAGAATCATCATTTGACAAAGGTAAAACACTATAAGCGAACCCAAAAAGAAAAAAGGACTCCGACCGTCCATCTAGTAAATCCCAGTCAAGTTTTCTCTCTTAATGGATTGCAGAGCAAGTGTTATACTAGCAAAGATATGAATTTCACCAAACTATGAATTACGGTAACAAAAATTTGATGTTTATGTAAATACATTTCAACATAACCTGTTTTATAGAATACAGACATAATTAAATCACTTCCTGCCATCCAACTCTCATCCACCATAAAATATAGTATGCTTGCAAAAATTACCTCCAAGTAGTTCCTCCCATGAAAATAATTAATTTCCAGAGCTTGACCAATCAGGCAAGCTTTCTTTCCAACACTCTGCTTGACTATCCAGGAACCCTTAGAAAATAAGTTTGACAAATATGAGCCATGGCTTATAAAAGATGTAGAATGGAATCAATGCAGCAGATAAAGCAATGTATCTCTCTCTGAAAGAGAACACTCTTATGTCCTCCAGAGTTTACAGGGAACAAATCTATGCATTGAGATCATTGAAAACCTTAGGTTCGAGAACTTTGATATAAATGAACATTTGTGGAACTAAAAGGATAAAGAGGAGAAAAAGAGAAACAGATCAAAGAAAAATTATAAAGTGACATGGAAACTAGGAAAAATGCAGTTAAAAATGCGAAAAGAATTTCTTTTATTGGGTAAATAATGTTTAGCATATTTTGCTCTGCTTTTTTCGAGTATTTTCTACTGCAAATGAGGTGATCGGATAATTAAATATCAAGCAAGTATTATAACAAGAAGTTCTAGACCAGATAACTGGCAAAAGTCAGCATATTGACAAACCTTAGATATGTATGGTATGAGTTTAAACCTCGAATTTCGATATGCATCATCCCCCCTGATAAAGCTTTCTAGTAAGGGTGTGTCCTTAACAGGAGTAGTCATCATATAGTATAGAGCTAGGCTATATGTTGTTGAACCAGGCACCTGTTTCATGTAAACAATTCTATCACTCTATATGCACGATTAGAATATCATAGGTCAAGGCTTATTTTGTTCAAGCATAAAAGAACAGTATAGGTTAAGGGTTGCTTGACTTGACATTACCTGTATGTTTATAATGAAGAAAAACTCTGGTCCACCCTTCTCTGCATATTTCTGTAGAATAAAGCTTGTAAATTTTCAACAATCACAATCATGGGGCAAATCCAACATCTATGGAGCTAATCAGTATTATTAATGGTAGAAAATTTTGCACACACAATTAAAGATTAACCTGAACAACTCCCCCAGGACGGCCTCCAAGATCATCTTCACGTTTGTCAGACTTTAGCCAATCTGCAGCAACCATTTGCATCAAGGAGCCCTTTGCCTTAACCTGAAAACACATAATGAAGTAACAGAAGAAGAATAAGAACTGCATGTCAAGATACTATGATTCTCATTGAAGCATTTGGGACTATCATCAGAAATAATACCAAAACAAATTGAACAAGGGTACCATAAATTACACATTCATATCATCCAAAATGAAGTGTGAGGTGTTTACATTGCAGTCAATCTCACAGGCTAATAGTACTCTTAAATTCAATATCCAAGACAGCTTTTTTGTAACTAATTTTGCAATTCATACCTTTTGACGATCTTGCAGGTAAGTCTTTCCACGAATTAAGAAAGTAGAGGGATCAGTTGACATCCAACTGCAAGTCAACATACAAGTTGGATCCTTTTGAAGAGTAGTTCCATAGCAGCACAAGTTGTCTTCCCTTGCCATCCCTTGTAAGTCCACGTAGCCCCTCTTCTGAACTGTGATAAACAGAACGCTCTTGACATCAACAGATCAAGATAGAAAGAAAATGAAATGCAGCTATAACAGAAACAAATTTCTTTTGCCACAAATTGAAGATTTCAGTATAATATTGGTAACCCAAATCAAATTCACCTGCAAGGTCATGCAATTTTCTGACAAAACCAGCAGCTGTTGATAACTTTGGATGGCGTGTATCCTGCAACCATCAACATCCTTGAGTGAAGTGAGGAAACCAAGCAAGCAATATTTGGAATTTTCAAGCATCCACCAGAGAACAGGAACAGAGAAACGAAAGGGTGAGGGTCAGATAGCTGGTCATGCATACCATTAGATATGCAGCTGCTGGCAGTAAAAAAAAGTATGCAAACTGGGTTGCTTCCATCTGAACTGAATATTTTTCTTTTGTATTTTCCCAGATAAGAAACAAAACTCAATGATGTAAACTCATACATGATGAAGGTCATTGTGTAGTGATTAAGACCCACAGTAGCTCAGCATAATATGAGGTAACAAGAATCAGATTAGCAAGTACATAATCGTCAGAATGCCCCAGGATAAACTTCTCAACCATGTATAAATCAACATATTAAATAATAGTTGGATATAAAGGAATATTTATATCCTCACATATTCATGTCTTTCAGTTTACGGGCATATGGGGGGGAGAGAGAGAGAGAGAGAGAGAGAGCAAGAGAGAGAAGAGAAGAGACCGGACTCTAGAAGGATGAGTATTATAATAATCATACAACAGTTATGTAAGTTAAAATTCATTGCATTTACGATGAATGTATTTGCAACTTATATGGGAACAAACTTTGAAGAAAACTTGCACACAGGCATTAATTACCTTAGATGACGTAACTGATGCAAAATGACTTAAAACCCAGTCTGACTTCCCTTAATAAATGAGAAGAAACAATAAATAATTTGACAGATCTGGTACCTGAGAGTGCATTTCTGGACAAAAATCAGAAGTCCAGCCATTTTCTAAATCGTCATAGTCTGATGGTTCTGGAACATCAAAGAATTCATCAGCAGCATCATTCAGGCCTACAAGGCTTGCATGTTCTGAAGGGATTTTATCCACTTCTTCACTTATATTTTCTTTGGCCTTCCCATCCTCCGTTGGTGTTTGAACTTTCATTTGATGTATCCCATTGGTTCTACTCAACTCTCCAGATGAAAAATTAGCAGAAGAATAATTTCCACGTTTTGCTCTGAAAAGCTCCCTTAATGCTGCAAATAAGGAAATAGTACTTCCCAATTCATTTCATAGAAGATTGTGACAATCAAATCAATACATGAACATATAAGTATAAAACTCCAGCAAAAGAACAAGAAATACCAGCAACTCTCCCAAGCATGCAAATGGTAATAGATCGAGCTGAAGAAGGTTGAAGATAAGATCTCCAGCATTTCCAATCAATAGCAAGCATGTGCTTTACAACTGATTTTTTCCCTTGGTTTAGAGGTGATACTACATAGCCACCACCTGCAAGAGAGTGAAGAATATTATATCCTTCTCTCCCCCTGGTATTTTAAACTATATATCACTTAAAGAACATAAAAATAAGGACATCTCATCACAAATGGATTGCAAAATGCAATTGTCAACACATTGGAAAAAAGAAAAAAAGAAGTAAAAGAAAGATATTGAAATGGATGTTGCTAAAACGATAAATGACAATAAAAATATAATTAAAATACCATTATTATTATCACTAAAACCATACTGACACAACATAATAGTCAGTTTAACAGCAGGGTTCAAAATTGATACAATTTTACATCAAGTCATTTCTACAGACAGACGAGAGTGTGTTTAAAAGACAGAGACCACAGAGTCTCCCAGCTTATCACTAGTTCAAGAAACCAACAGCTATCTTGTTTTATATGTTTATTTTTCCATTAATGCAAACAAGAAACTCGGGTGTAAACTCAAGCGAATATTCTTTTCTTTTTAAATTTAAGCATACATTACTTTTGAGGCAGGCACGAGCGTACTCTTTCTGAGGAGGACATTTCTTGTGGTACACAGAATGGTAGAGTATAACTGTGACAGAATAAACAAAAGAAAGTTATTTCTGATTCGAAATTAGGTACGGTGAAATAATTTTTGAGAATTTCCTCTACAGCATTACAACCATATGTTCCGTCATCTTCTCTTCTCCAATAACGGCGTAACAAGAGATCTCTTTGTTTCATTCCCCTGCAAATTACAACAGGTAAATGAACAGATTTAGAAATGAGTGAAAACTGTTAGGCATCTGCACTCATAGAAGTGATCATATAGATAGAAGATTAGGATCTGACCAGGGTAACCAATCACTGTACAACTGTTTGTGGATAATATCAGTATGACCATCAAGGTGTTCAACCACACTGCCCTTGTAGAAGCAGAAGTCCCATCTGCAAGCAGATTTGCAAAATTACTTTTGGTATTAGACGTGTAGACCTTTAACTAACATAGATAAATTATTTGATAATTAAAACTACAATTGTATGCAACTAAAGGAAATGAGTCATTGGAATAATGGCTAGCTATCATGTTACAGGTAAACGGGGCACCATAATTCACCAAACAATAGATTGCAATTAACTTCAGATTGCATTCCAGTCCATATAAGTCCAGGATTTAAAGATTATATGGTTCTAAGCTAGGTAGTATACATCCTTTACAACAGGAGTTCTCAACATTGCCTTTGTTTATGGACATGGTCACTAAACACACAATTTTTTCTGTAGTTTTTGTTTTCACACAGTGTCATTTTAAGTTTAAATTTCTAAAACAAATATAGTTTTCAATTTGTGTAACTTACTCAATACTCTAATAGTTCTAACAACATAAAACTTTTGTCTGAAACTAAGATCACTTGATGCAGCAATGCCAAAGTTCAGAGTTGCTATCAACTGAAAAGTTTTGAATGTATGTTACCACTTCAACCACAAGTTTAAGAGATGTGAAGCAAACTTACTCTGATCTTGAGGCACCAAGAGAGATAAGAGTTTGGAAAATGGCTTCTGAAGTCCCATCCACCACCCCCACGGCCATTATTGCAGGATGATCATCCCACTGCAGGCAGAATAAAGAAATTCAATATTTTGATCTAGAACCTGTAAATGGCACATAGAAAGGTTACCAACCTTCCCACGAGATTCCCTGTCTTTTCCTTCTTTAAACAGCCGCAGACCTACATTACACATACAATTTCACTTTCAGGCATACAACTTGAGCTACATCAAACATCATATTAATAATCTAGTACGAACCATTCTGACAACCAAAGATTGTCCAAGGTGAAGGCGCAATAACATCAGATGTCAGTTGTTCCATTCGTGTCGCTGAACAAAGAGTCCAGTCAAAAGACTTAGTGTGATTTACCCTACTGGAACCAGTCAATCTGCATGCTTTAAAAATCTGGGATTAACTGAAAGTTCATCAAGGCCGATAACATAAAGACAACATTCTTGACCACAAAGATCAGCCATAGCTCATAAACATTTAACTTTTTCCTAGACAAGTTCAACATCACTATTTTAGTGAAAAGACTAACAACAGAAAATTATGAAGTTATAATCTATGCTAAAAGGAGCACTGATTGAAGGCCAGTATGTTTAATATACCTAAAAGACTCCCAAGGGCTGTTTGAATAACCGACATTATCCCCTTGGTATGGACCACCCTGCATAACATAGAAGCATTAGTCTCCTGCTGTACGATACAGACAGTTTTTCTGTACATTAACAATATGAAGCTGTTTGTAACCTTCAAAGCTGTTTCTTGAAACGCATGAATCCATTTTGCTGCTTCTTCAGGGCTGCTTGCTCCTAGCTATGACATGAACTTTCATACATTATGCATGAAATTTTACAAAAATTCAACAATTCATTGTATGATGATTACCTTACCTTAAGTTGATCATTATGATTAGATGTATTATAAAGGGTAAATATGAAGAACACCTGCAAGTGGGATAAAGAAATTTCTTGACAAAAAATATCAATACCACAAACTTGATTAAAAACTATAAACTACTACGTGCAAAAAAGCATCGCTTCACATACTTTTCTGTGAATGCTCTCTCTCCCATTGTCTGTGACCCGAATGCAGGAATCTACAATTGCACTTCTAACAGGATCCTGAAAAGCACGTTAAGATTTTTCTTCTGAGTACACAACTTTGCATGCTAGATAATAATTTAAATCTGTAACAGAAAATACTGTGAAACTATTAACAAATAAACATTCCCATCGAAAACAAGTCACAAAATTTGTCACATAAACAAAATTTAATATTAAAAGTAAAACAAAAATCGTATCCAAAATTTTAGGTGAACAAAATAGATTATGAAAGTACCTCATTAAGTATGTGTGCGCATTTGTTGATCCTACTCAATTTTTTTTTCACACCCTATAGCCATCTACATGTAACTACACAAAACACTTTAGTCTATTATCTCAGTTCAGTTCAAGTGTTATACTATGGTAGTTTGATATCTCTAAAGTATCATCGGGTTCTTGAACTCGCAATTTATTTAACTAGACCACCTTTCGGCACCGAATATCATCATAATACAGTGAAAACAAAATAAATAATAATCAGAACCAGAAATAAACCAAATATACTTATCACTCATATATAAACTAACGCAAATTTGTCATCGAAAACTCGGGAAAAACTTAATAATTGCAAACAAATTGTTTTAGCAGTGGCCAGAATCTAAAATCGCGCGAAGCATAAGTAAAATTGCAATACAAGTAAATAGTAAGTAGGAAAGGAACAAGCAAGAAACGACCTCATTCTTTGATACTGGAGCAGACTTGAAGCTCTTGAGAAGATGATCTTCCAAAACGAAATACCGTTTTCTAGAATACTGTAACCCAATCCGATTCGACCGAATCAAGTACAACCACCCCTCCGTTCTTCCCTCGTTCTTGATTTGTGACGCATCCATTTCAAAAAAATTTAAATTTCTTTTTTTTTTTTCCTTTTAAAAAAGAGTAAAATCTAATCGTTTCTTGTTTAAAAAAAATAAAGGAATGAATGAATGATTTAATCCATGAAAGAGCATAGTTAAAAGATATAAGAAAAGGAATGTGGGGTAAGCGATCCCGTGATCACTTTATAACAGAGAATTAGGAACGAGTGAATTTCCAGCGAAATGAACATAGAAAGGAGAGGAAGATGTCCCTCTCTCTTCTGCGGATTCGCTTTCTTGCATTTCTTGCGTTGTGTTTGTGTTGTTGTTTTACCTCCACCAAAGCAATGCAACTGAATTGGCTCAGATCAAAAGACGTGGGGTGGGTGCGTACTCATATGAGACAAAGATTGACCCGCGAATCTTCTAATAGCAAATTGACTCTTTTGCCCACCCTTACCCTTTCGGCATGTTCCTTGAGGATTTCCTCTCTTTTAAGTTTATTTATTTATTTATTATTATTATCATCATGATAATATTTATTTTATGGTATATAAAAACTATTATAGACATGAATAAAATTTTGTATGTGTTTTTTATTTAATTATTTTATATATTTAAAAGAAGTAATATAAGTCAAACAGACGGTGGCGCGTATGACGTGAGTGGATATAAGGTAAACTAAAAGGCACTTCTTGTTACATTATTATTATTGTATGTGTGAATGAATAATTCATCTCATTAGTCAATTTATTTTTAAAATGTATATTAAATAATTTTTTTAATAGTTTAATTAAATAATAAATAATTTTAAAATTATAAAAATTTGTCTTTTTTAAAAAATAAACAAAACTAAACTACGCTCCCTATTTTATGTCACCTTGTTATGTCATTAATAATTGAACTTTATTATATAATAATTAAATATTTGTATAGTACAATCTTGTGACGTTGAAAGTAAGTAAACAATCTGGAGTAAGAAATTGACAAAACTAACCCTTAATTAAACAATAGCAAGCAATAATGAATAACAATAAGGCTGAGTAATTATCTTTAATCTGGTGCTGCAGCTGCATAAAGACAAGATTCCTCTGCCACTGTACCAAACTTTTAAATTGTTGAGCCACGTACACAAACACACACAGAGAGACAGAGACACATACTGTACTGTACCTCTCTCCGACTCTGAGAATACAAGAATTAATAATAACCACATAAGAGACTCGGTCTATTTTATTTATTTGAATAAGTTTAAAAAGGGAGAAACTTTCGGCTACCCATCAGTTGCCAAGTGCGCGGCGCCTCCAACCACTGATTTCTTTTCGTTGGACAGATGAGATGACCCCTTACTTGATTTTTGCTAACTCTGCCCCCTTCAATTTTTTTAAAATAAAATAATAATAATAATAATAAGTCAAAGAAATTAAAACATGAATGCTACATAGTTTAATTAATTTTAAAAATAAATATATATGTACACAAATTAATTAAATAAATAAATACAAGTATGATGGGATTAGAATCCGCGGGTCTCATCTAAAACTTGTTATAAATATAAGGGTATGTTTGTTTTTAGAAAAAAAGGAAATAATTTAAATTATTTTATTTATTTTTGTAAAAAATAGATGAAAATGAAAGGAAAAGAAAGATGATTTTTCCTTAAAGTGAAGGAATATGAATTCCTTTATAACTAGTTAGAAATTCATATTTTAAAAGTAAAAAATAAAATATTTTACAGTTTTACCCTTATTAAAATATTAAATTTTAATTTTATCCTTATATAAATTTAACTATATA